>JBAPLH010001403.1:0-107370 GCA_037897445.1 Ceriops zippeliana | reverse complement strand
AAGGTGCCTAATTCACATGAGTTGGTTAGAATGTCTCAAGTTATAAGAATTAAAACTTTCACAAAGAATCTTGTACGAATATAAACCATCATGATTTAATCTGCCCCATTGGATTGACGCGATTTAAATATGATTTAGATATTATTTTAATGGTCTCTTATACTAAGGGCTGCATTGTTTGTTAAAATTGAATCAATTCATGTTATAGATGGTCCATGGGCATTCTTTTCATAACAAAATAATCATTAATGATGATGCAAAATTTTATTTCAAGGTTATTGCATGAAAATAGTCCAGGTAACAATAAGAGGAGCCTAATTCACATGAGGTGGATATAATGTCTCATGATTTAAGAATTAAACCTGTTCACATTTGTACGGAATACAAACCATGATGAATGACTCCTTTGATTGACGGATTTAAATAGATTTAGAGTCTTAATGGTCTTTATACTAGTTGGATTTAATCAATATACTAGGTTGTTTAGCTACATGTGTTAATTTCATGATCAATGTGTCAAAAGGTTTGTTTGGAGTCAAAAGATGAGCATTACTAATGAGAAATGATGGGATGTTGTCTCTAATTTTGAATTCAACAATTAATGTCAATATGAAATGAAATTGAAGATCCAGGACACCATTGTTTGTTAAATTGAATGAATTCATGTTATAGATGGTCCCTGGGCATTTTTTCCATAATGAATATAGTCATTTCGGATGAAGCAAATTTTAATTTCAAGGTTATTGCGTGAAAAATATTCCTAGTAACAATAAAAGGAGCCTAATTTATATGAGGTGATTAGAATGTCTCGTGATTTAAGAATTAAACCATTTCACATTTGTACAGAATGCAAATCATTATGAATGACTCCTTTGATTGACAGATTTAAATAGATTTAGAGTTTTAATGGTCTTTATACTTGTTTGATTTAATCAATACACAAGGTTGTTTAGCCACATGTGTTAATTTCATGATCAATGTGTCAAAAAGTGTGTTTGGAGTCAAAAGAGGAGCATTGCTAATGAGAAATGATGGGAGGCAGTATATAATTTTGAATTCAACAACTAATATCGATAAAAAATGAAATTGAAGATCAAGGACTGCATTGTTTGTTAAATTGAATCAATTCATGTTATAGATGGTCCATGGGCATTCTTTTCATAACAAAATAATCATTAATGATGAAGCAAAATTTTATTTCAAGCTTATTGCATGAAAATAGTCCAGGTAACAAAAAGGGGAGCCTAATTCACATGAGGTGGTTAGAATGTCTCATGATTTAAGAATTAAAACCTGTTCACATTTGTATGGAATATAAACCATGATGAATTACTCCTTTGATTAATGGATTTAAATAGATTTAGAGTTTTAATGGTCTTTAAAACTTGTTTGATTTAATCAATATACTAGGTTGTTTAGCCACGTGTGTTAATTTTCATGATCAGTGTGTCAAAAGTGTTTTTGGAGTCAAAAGAGGAGCATTCCTAATGAGAAGTGATATGATGCATTCTCTAATTTTGAATTCAACAATTAATATCAATACAAAATGAAATTCAAGATCAAGGACTCCATTGTTTGTTAAATTGAATGAATTCATGTTATAGATGGTGCAGGGGCACTTTTTTCATAACAAAATAATCATTAATGACGATGCAAAATTTAATTTCAATGTTATTGCATGAAAAATAGTCCTTGTAACAACAAGAGGAGCCTAATTCACATAAGGTGATTAGAATGTCTCCTGATTTAAGAATTAAAGCTGTTCACATTTGTCCGAAATACAAACCATGATGAATGACACCTTTGATTGACGGATTTAAATAGATTTATAATTTTAATGGTCTTTATACTTGTTTGATTTAATCAATATACTAGGTTGTTTAGCCACATGAGTTAATTTCATGATCAATGTGTCAAAAAGTGTGTTTGGAGTCAAAAGAGGAGCATTGCTAATGAGAAATGATGGGATGTTTTCTCTAATTTTGAATTCAACAATTAATATCAATAAGAAATGAAATTGAAGATCCAGGACACCATTGTTTGTTAAATTGAATGAACTCATGTTATAGATGGTCCATGTGCATTTTTTCCATCATGAATATAGTCATTTAGGATGAAGCAAATTTTAATTTCAAGGTTATTGTGTGAAAAATATTCCTAGTAACAATAAAAGGAGCCTAATTTATATGAGGTGATTAGAATGTCTCGCGATTTAAGAATTAAACCATTTCACATTTGTACAGAATGCAAACCGTTATGAATGACTCCTTTGATTGACGGATTTAAATAGATTTAGAGTTTTAATGGTCTTTATACTTGTTTGATTTAATCAATATACTAGGTTGTTTAACCACATGTGTTAATTTCATGATCAATGTGTGAAAAAGTGTGTTTGGAGTCAAAAGAGGAGCATTGCTAATGAGAAATGATGGGAGAAAGTCTATAATTTTGAATTCAACAATTAATATCGATAAGAAATGAAATTGAAGATCAAGGATTGCATTGTTTGTTAAATTGAATGAATTCATGATATAGATGGTCCATGGGCATTTTTTTCATACCAAAATAATTATTAATGATGAAACAAAATTTTATTTCAAGCTTATTGCATGAAAATAGTCCAGGTAACAACAAGGGGTGCCTAATTCACATGAGGTGGTTAGAATGTCTCATGATCTAGAAATTAAACCTGTTTACATTTGTACGGAATATAAACCATGATGAATGACTCCTTTGATTGACTGATTTAAATAGATTTAGAGTTTTAATGGTCTTGATACTTGTTTGATTTAATCAATATACTATGTTGTTTAGCCACATGTGTTAATTTCATGATCAATGTGTCAAAAAGCGTGTTTGGAGTCAAAAGAGGAGCATTGCTAATGAGAAATGATGGGAGGCAGTCTATAATTTTGAATTCAACAATTAATATCGATAAGAAATGAAATTGAAGATCAAGGACTGCATTGTTTGTTAAATTAAATGAATTCATATTATAGATGGTCCATGGGCATTCTTTTCATAACAAAATAATCATTAATGACGAAGCAAAATTTTATTTCAAGGTTATTGCATGAAAATTGTCTAGGTAACAATAAGAGGAGCCTAATTCACATGAGGTGGTTATAATGTCTCATGATTTAAGAATTAGACCTCTTCACATTTGTACGGAATACAAACCATGATTAATGACTCCTTTGATTGACGGATTTAAATAGATTTAGAGTTTTAATGGTCTTTATACTTGTTTGATTTAATCAATATACTAGGTTCTTTAGCTACATGTGTGAATTTCATGATCAATGTGTCAAAAGGTATGTTTGGAGTCAAAAGAGGAGCATTGCTAATGAGAAATGATGGGATGTTGTCTCTAATTTTGAATTCAACAATTAATATCAATAAGAAATGAAATTGAAGATCCAGGACACCATTATTTGTTAAATTGAATGAATTCATGTTATAGATGGTCCATGTGCATTTTTCCATCATGAATATAGTCATTTAGGATGAAGCAAATTTTAATTTCAAGGTTATTGCGTGAAAAATATTCCTAGTAACAATAAAAGGAGCCTAATTTACATGAGGTGATTAGAATGTCTCGTGATTTAAGAATTAAACCATTTAACTTTTGTACAGAATGCAAATCATTATGAATGACTCCTTTGATTGACGGATTTAAATAGATTTAGAGTTTTAATGGTCTTTATACTTGTTTGATTTAATCAATATACTAGGTTGTTTAGCCACATGTGTTAATTTCATAATCAAATTGTCAAAAAGTGTGTTTGGAGTCAAAAGAGGAGCATTGCTAATGAGAAATGATGGGAGGCTGTCTCTAATTTTGAATTCAACAATTAATAATGATAAGAAATGAAATTGAAGATCCAGGACACCATTTGTTATTAAATTGAATGAATTGATGTTATAGATATTCCATGGGCATTTTTTCCGTAATGAATATAGTTATTAAGGATGAAGCAAATTTTAGTTTCAAGGTTATTGCATGCAAAATAGTCCTAGTAACAATAAAAGGAGCCTAATTTATATGAGGTGATTAGAATGTCTCGCGATTTAAGAATTAAACCATTTCACATTTGTACAGAAAGCAAAACCATTATGAATGACTCCTTTGATTGACGGATTTAAATAGATTTATAGTTTTAATGGTCTTTATAGTTGTTTGATTTAATCAATATACTAGCTTGTTTAGCCACATGTGTTAATTTCATGATCAGTGTGTCAAAAAGTATTTTTGGAGTCAAAAGTGGAGCATTGCTAATGAGAATTGATGTGAGGCATTCTCTAATTTTCAATTAAACAATTAATATTAATACGAAATGAAATTCAACATCAAGGACTCCACTGTTTGTTAAATTGAATGAATTAATGTTATAGATGGTCCATGGGCACCTTTTTCATGACGAAAATAATCATTAATGATGATGCAAAAATTTAATTTCAAGGTTATTGCTTAAAAAATAGTCCTGGTAACAACACGAGGAGCCCTAATTCACATGAGGTGATTTGAATGTCCCCTGATTTAAGAATTAAACCTCTTCACATTTGTATGGAATACAAACCATGATGAATGACTCCTTTCATTGACGGATTTAAAATAGATTTAGAGTTTTAATGGTATTTATACTTGTTTGATTTAATCAATATACTAGGTTGTTTAGCCACATGTGTTTAATTTCATGATCAATGTGTCAAAAAGTGTGTTTGGAGTCAAAAGAGGAGCATTGCTAATGAGAAATGATGGGAGGCTGTCTCTAATTTTGAATTCCACAATTAATTATAAGAAATGAAATTGAAGATCCAGGACACCATTTGTTATTAAATTGAATGAATTGATGTTATAGATATTCCATGGGCATTTTTTCCGTAATGAATATAGTTATTAAGGATGAAGCAAATTTTAGTTTCAAGGTTATTGCATGCAAAATAGTCCTAGTAACAATAAAAGGAGCCTAATTTATATGAGGTGATTAGAATGTCTCACGATTTAAGAATTAAAACCATTTCACATTTGTACAGAAAGCAAAACCATTATGAATGACTCCTTTGATTGACGGATTTAAATAGATTTATAGTTTTAATGGTCTTTTATAGTTGTTTGATTTAATCAATATACTAGCTTGTTTAGCCACATGTGTTAATTTCATTATCAGTGTGTCAAAAAAGTATTTTTGGAGTCAAAAGTGGAGCATTGCTAATGAGAATTGATGTGAGGCATTCTCTAATTTTCAATTAAACAATTAATATTAATACGAAATGAAATTTCAACATCAAGGACTCCCACTGTTTGTTAAATTGAATGAATTAATGTTATAGATGGTCCATGGGCACCTTTTTCATGACGAAATAATCATTAATGATGATGCAAAATTTAATTTCAAGGTTATTGCTTAAAAAATAGTCCTGGTAACAACACGAGGAGCCTAATTCACATGAGGTGATTTGAATGTCCCCTGATTTAAGAATTAAACCTCTTCACATTTGTATGGAATACAAACCATGATGAATGACTCCTTTCATTGACGGATTTAAATAGATTTAGAGTTTTAATGGTATTTATACTTGTTTGATTTAATCAATATACTAGGTTGTTTAGCCACATGTGTTAATTTCATGATCAATGTGTCAAAAAGTGTGTTTGGAGTCAAAAGAGGAGCATTGCTAATGAGAAATGATGGGAGGCTGTCTCTAATTTTGAATTCCACAATTAATTATAAGAAATGAAATTGAAGATCCAGGACACCATTTGTTATTAAATTGAATGAATTGATGTTATAGATATTCCATGGGCATTTTTTCCGTAATGAATATAGTTATTAAGGATGAAGCAAATTTTAGTTTCAAGGTTATTGCATGCAAAATAGTCCTAGTAACAATAAAAGGAGCCTAATTTATATGAGGTGATTAGAATGTCTCACGATTTAAGAATTAAACCATTTCACATTTGTACAGAAAGCAAAACCATTATGAATGACTCCTTTGATTGACGGATTTAAATAGATTTATAGTTTTAATGGTCTTTATAGTTGTTTGATTTAATCAATATACTAGCTTGTTTAGCCACATGTGTTAATTTCATGATCAGCCTGTCAAAAAGTGTTTTGGGAGTCAAAAGTGGAGCATTGCTAATGAGAATTGATGTGAGGCATTCTCTAATTTTGAATTCAACAATTAATATCAATACGAAATGAAATTCAACATCAAGGACTCCACTGTTTGTTAAATTGAATGAATTAATGTTATAGATGGTCCATGGGCACCTTTTTCATGACGAAATAATCATTAATGATGATGCAAAATTTAATTTCAAGGTTATTGCTTAAAAAATAGTCCTGGTAACAACACGAGGAGCCTAATTCACATGAGGTGATTTGAATGTCCCCTGATTTAAGAATTAAACCTCTTCACATTTGTATGGAATACAAACCATGATGAATGACTCCTTTCATTGACGAATTTAAATAGATTTAGAGTTTTAATGGTATTTATACTTGTTTGATTTAATCAATATACTAGGTTGTTTAGCCACATGTGTTAATTTCATGATCAATGTGTCAAAAAGTGTGTTTGGAGTCAAAAGAGGAGCATTGCTAATGAGAAATGATGGGAGGCTGTCTCTAATTTTGAATTCCACAATTAATTATAAGAAATGAGATTGAAGATCCAGGACACCATTTGTTATTAAATTGAATGAATTGATGTTATAGATATTCCATGGGCATTTTTTCCGTAATGAATATAGTTATTAAGGATGAAGCAAATTTTAGTTTCAAGGTTATTGCATGCAAAATAGTCCTAGTAACAATAAAAGGAGCCTAATTTATATGAGGTGATTAGAATGTCTCACGATTTAAGAATTAAACCATTTCACATTTGTACAGAAAGCAAAACCATTATGAATGACTCCTTTGATTGACGGATTTAAATAGATTTATAGTTTTAATGGTCTTTATAGTTGTTTGATTTAATCAATATACTAGCTTGTTTAGCCACATGTGTTAATTTCATGATCAGTGTGTCAAAAAGTATTTTTGGAGTCAAAAGTGGAGCATTGCTAATGAGAATTGATGTGAGGCATTCTCTAATTTTCAATTAAACAATTAATATTAATACGAAATGAAATTCAACATCAAAGACTCCACTGTTTGTTAAATTGAATGAATTAATGTTATAGATGGTCCATGGGCACCTTTTTCATGACGAAATAATCATTAATGATGATGCAAAATTTAATTTCAAGGTTATTGCTTAAAAAATAGTCCTGGTAACAACACGAGGAGCCTAATTCACATGAGGTGATTTGAATGTCCCCTGATTTAAGAATTAAACCTCTTCACATTTGTATGGAATACAAACCATGATGAATGACTCCTTTCATTGACGGATTTAAATAGATTTAGAGTTTTAATGGTATTTATACTTGTTTGATTTAATCAATATACTAGGTTGTTTAGCCACATGTGTTAATTTCATGATCAATGTGTCAAAAAGTGTGTTTGGAGTCAAAAGAGGAGCATTGCTAATGAGAAATGATGGGAGGCTGTCTCTAATTTTGAATTCCACAATTAATTATAAGAAATGAAATTGAAGATCCAGGACACCATTGGTTATTAAATTTAATGAATTCATGTTATAGATGTTCCATGGGCATTTTTTCAATAACGAATATAGTCATTAAGGATGAAGCAAATTTTAGTTTCAAGGTTATTGCATCAAAAATAGTCCTAGTAACAATAAAAGGAGCCTAATTTATATGAGGTGATTAGAATGTCTTGCGATTTCAGAATTAAACCATTTCACATTTGTACAGAATGCAAACCATTATGAATGACTCCTTTGATTGACGGATTTAAATAGATTTAGAGTTTTAATGGTCTTTATACTTGTTTGATTTAATCAATATACTAGCTTGTTTAGCCACATGTGTTAATTTCATGATCAGCCTGTCAAAAAGTGTTTTGGGAGTCAAAAGTGGAGCATTGCTAATGAGAATTGATGTGAGGCATTCTCTAATTTTGAATTCAACAATTAATATCAATACGAAATGAAATTCAAGATCAAGGATTGCATTGTTTGTTAAATTGAATGAAGTAATGTTATAGATGGTCCATGGGCATTTGTTTCATAACAAAATAATCATTAATGATGAAGCAAAATTTTATTTCAAGCTTATTGCATGAAAATAGTCCAGGTAACAACAAGGGGTGCCTAATTCACATGAGGTGGTTATAATGTCTCATGATTTAAGAATTAAACCTGTTCACATTTATACGGAATACAAACCCTGATGAATGACTCCTGTGATTGACGGATTTAAATAGATTTAGAGTTTTAATGGCCTTTATACTAGTTTGGTTTAATCAATATACTAGGTTGTTTAGCTACATGTGTTAATTTCATGATCAATGTGTCAAAAGGTTTGTTTGGAGTCAAAAGAGGAGCATTGCTAATGAGAAATGATGGGATGTTGTCTCTAATTTTGAATTGAACAATTAATATCAATAAGAAATGAAATTAAAGATCCAGGACACCATTGTTTGTTAAATTGAATGAATTCATGTTATAGATGGTCCCTGGGCATTTTTTCCATAATGAATATAGTCATTTCGGATGAAGCAAATTTTAATTTCAAGGTTATTGCATGAAAAATATTCCTAGTAACAATAAAAGGAGCCTAATTTATATGAGGTGATTAGAATGTCTCGCGATTTAAGAATTAAACCATTTCACATTTGTACAGAATGCAAACCATTATGAATGACTCCTTTGATTGACGGATTTAAATAGATTTAGAGTTTTAATGGTCTTTATACTTGTTTGATTTAATCAATATACTAGCTTGTTTAGCCACATGTGTTAATTTCATGATCAGCCTGTCAAAACGTAATTTGGGAGTCAAAAGTGGAGCATTGCTAATGAGAATTGATGTGAGGCATTCTCTAATTTTGAATTCAACAATTAATATCAATACGAAATGAAATTCAAGATCAAGGATTGCATTGTTTGTTAAATTGAATGAATTAATGTTATAGATGGTCCATGGGCATTTGTTTCATAACAAAATAATCATTAATGATGAAGCAAAATTTTATTTCAAGCTTATTGCATGAAAATAGTCCAGGTAACAACAAGGGGTGCCTAATTCACATGAGGTGGTTAGAATGTCTCATGATTTAAAAATTAAACCTGTTCACATTTGTACGGAATATAAACCATCATGAATGACTCCTTTGATTGACGGATTTAAATAGATTTAGAGTTTTAATGGTCTTTATACTTGTTTGATTGAATCAATATACTAGGTTGTTTAGCCACATGTGTTAATTTCATGATAAGTGTGTGAAAAAGTGTGTTTGGAGTCAAAAGAGGAGCATTGCTAATGAGAAATGATGGGAGGCAGTCTATAATTTTGAATTTAACAACTAATATCGATACGAAATGAAATTGAAGATGAAGGACTGCATTGGTTGTTAAATTGAATGAATTCATGTTATAGATGGTCCAGGGGCACTTTTTTCATAGCAAAATAATCATTAATGATGATGCAAAATTTAATTTCAACGTTATTGCTTGAAAAGCAGTCCCGGAAACAACAAGAGGAGCCTAATTGACATAAGGTGATTAGAATGTCTCTTGATTTAAGAATTAAAGCTGTTCACATTTGTCCGAAATACAAACCATGATGAATGAATCCTTTGATTGACAGATTCAAATAGATTTAGAATTTTAATGGTCTTTATACTTGTTTGATTTAATCAATATAGTAGGTTGTTTAGCCACACGAGTTAATTTCATGATCAATGTGTCAAAAAGTGTGTTTGGAGTCAAAACAGAAGCATTGCTAATGAGAAATGATTTGAGGCTGTCTCTAATTTTGAATTCAACAATTAATAGCAATAAGAAATGAAATTAAAGATCCAGGCCACCATTGTTTGTTAAATTGAATGAATTCATGTTATAGATGATCCATTGGCATTTTTTCCGTAATGAATATAGTCATTAAGGATGAAGAAAATTTTAATTTCAAGGTTATTGCATGAAAAATAGTCCTAGTAGCAATAAAAGGAGCCTAATTTATATGAAGTGATTAGAATGTCTCACAATTTAAGAATTAAACCATTTCACATTTGTACAGAGTGCAAACCGTTATGAATGACTCCTTTGATTGACGGATTTAAATAGATTTAGAGTTTTAATGGTCTTTATACTTGTTTGATTTAATCAATATACTAGGTTGTTTAGCCACATGTGTTAATTTCATGATCAATGTGTCAAAAAGTGTGTTTGGAGTCAAAAGAGGAGCATTGCTGATGAGAAATGATGGGAGGCAGTCTATAATTTTGAATTCAACAATTAATATCGAGAAGAAATGAAATTGAAGATCAAGCACTGCATTGTTTGTTAAATTGAATGAATTCATGTTATAGATGGTCCATAGGCGTTTTTTCCATAATGAATATAGTCATTAAGGATGAAGCAAATTTTAATTTCAAGGTTATTGCATGAAAAATATTCCTAGTAACAATAAAAGGAGCCTAATTTACGTGAGGAGATTAGAATGTCTCGTGATTCAAGAATTAAAAGATTTCACATTTGTATAGAATGCAAATCATTATGAATGACTCCTTTGATTGACGAATTTAAATAGATTTAGAGTTTTAGTGGTCTTTATACTTGTTTGATTTAATCAATATACTAGGTTGTTTAGCCCCATGTGTTAATTTCATGATCAATGTGTCAAAAAGTATGTTTGGAGTCAAAAGAGGAGCATTGCAATTGAGAAATAAGGGGAGGTTGTCTCTAATTTTGAATTCAACAATTAATATCAATAAGAAATGAAATTGAAGATCCAGGACACCATTGTTAGTTAAATTGAATGAATTCATTTTATAGATGGTCCATGGGCATTTTTTTCATAACAAAATAATCATTAATGATGATGCAAAATTTAATTTCAACATTATTGCTTGAAAAATAGTCCTGGTAACAACAAGAGGAGCCTAATTCACATGAGGTGATTAGAATGTCTCTTGATTTAAGAATTAAAGCTGTTCACATTTGTACGAAATACAAACCATGATGAATGACTCCTTTGATTGACGGATTTAAATAGATTTAGAGTTTTATTGGTCTTTATACTTGTTTGATTTAATCAATATACTAGGTTGTTTAGCCGCATGTGTTAATTTCATGATCAATGTGTCAAAAAGTGTGTTTGGAGTCAAAAGAGGAGCATTGCTAATGAGAAATGATGGGAGGCTGTCTGTAATTTTGAATTCAACAATTAATATCAATAACAAATAAAATTCAATATCAAGGACTCCATTATTTGTTAAATTGAATGAATGCATGCTATAGATGATCCATGGGCATTTTGTTCATAACAAATATAGTCATTAATGATGAAGCAAAAGTTAATTTCAAGGTTATTGCATGAAAAATAGTCCTGGTAACAAGAAGAGGAACCTAATTTACATGAGATGATTAGAATGTCTCCTAATTTAAGAATTGAACCTGTTCACATTTGTACAGAATGCAAACCATGATGAATGACTCCTTTGATTGACAGACTTAAATAGATTTTGAGTTTTAATGGTCTTTATACTTGTTGGATTCAATCAGTACACTAGGTCGTTTAGCAACATGTGTTAATTTCATGATCAATGTGTCAAAAAGTGTTTTTGGAGTCAAAAGAGGAGCATTGCTAATGAGAAATGATGCGAGGCTATCTCTAATTTTGAATTCAACAATTAATATCAATATGAAATGAAATTCAAGATCTAGGACACCATTGTTTGTTAAATTGATTGAATTCATGTTATAGATGGTCCATGGGCATTTTTTCCATAGTGAATATACTCATTAAGGATGAAGCAAAATTTAATTTCAAGGTTATTTCATGAAAAATAGTCCAGGTAACAATAAGAGGAGCCTAATTCACATGAGGTGATTAGAATGTCTCATGATTGAAGAATTAAACCTGTTCATATTTGTACGGAATGCAAACCATGATGAATGTCTCCTTTGATTGACGGATTTAAATAGATTTAGAATTTTAATGGTCTTTATACTTGTTTGATTTAATCAATATACTAGGTTGTTTGGACACATGTGTTAATTTCATGATCAATTTGTCAAAAGGAGTGTTTGGAGTCAAAAGAGGAGCATTGCTAATGAGAAATGATGGGAGGCTGTCTGTAATTTTGAATTCAACAATTAATATCAATAACAAATAAAATTCAATATCAAGGACTCCATTGTTTGTTAAATTGAATGAATGCATGCTATAGATGATCCATGGGCATTTTTTTCATAACAAATATAGTCATTAATGATGAAGCAAAAGTTAATTTCAAGGTTATTGCATGAAAAATAGTCCTGGTAACAAGAAGAGGAGCCTAATTTACATGAGATGATTAGAATGTCTCCTAATTTAAGAATTGAACCTGTTCACATTTGTACAAAATGCAAACCATGATGAATGACTCCTTTGATTGACAGACTTAAATAGATTTTGAGTTTTAATGGTCTTTATACTTGTTTGATTCAATCAGTACACTAGGTCGTTTAGCAACATGTGTTAATCTCATGATCAATGTGTCAAAAAGTGTTTTTGGAGTCAAAAGAGGAGCATTACTAATGAGAAATGATGCGAGGCTATCTCTAATTTTGAATTCAACAATTAATATCAATATGAAATGAAATTCAAGATCTAGGACTCCATTGTTTGTTAAATTGATTGAATTCATGTTATAGATGGTCCATGGGCATTTTTTCCATAGTGAATATAGTCATTAAGGATGAAGCAAAATTTAATTTCAAGGTTATTTCATGAAAAATAGTCCAGTTAACAATAAGAGGAGCCTAATTCACATGAGGTGATTAGAATGTCTCATGATTAAAGAATTAAACCTGTTCACATTTGTACGGAATGAAAACCATGATGAATGACTCCTTTGATTGAAGGATTTAAATAGATTTAGAATTTTAATGGTCTTTATACTTGTTTGATTTAATCAATATACTAGGTTGTTTGGCCACATGTGTTAATTTCATGATCAATGTGTCAAAAAGTGTGTTTGGAGTCAAAGGAGGAGCATTGCTAATGAGAAATGATGGGAGGCGGCCTCTAATTTTGAATTCAACAAGTAATATTGATAAGAAATGAAATTAAAGATCAAGGACTCCATTGTTTGTTAAATTGAATGAAGTCATGTAATAGATGGTCCATGGGCATTTCTTTCATAACAAATATAGTCATTAAAGATGAAGCAAAACTTAATTTCAAGGTTATTGCATGAAAAATAGTCCTCGTAGCAATAAGAGGAGCCTAATTCACATGAGGTGGTTAGAATTTCTCGTGATTTAAGAATTAAACATCTTCACATTTATACAGAATGCAAACCATGATGAATGACTCCTTTGATTGACGGACAAAAATAGATTTAGAGTTTTAATGGTCTTTATACTTGTTTGATTCAATCAATATACTAGGTTGTTTAGCCACATGTGTTAATTTCATGATCAATGTGTCAAAAAGTGTGTTTGAGTCAAAAGAGAAGCGTTGCTAATGAGAAATGATGGGAGGCTGTCTCTAATTTTGAATTCAATATTTAATATCAATAACAAAAGAAATTGAAGATCCAGGACTCCATTGTTTGTTAAATTGAATGAATTCATGTTATAAATGGTCCATTGGCATTTTTTTCATAACAAAATAGTCATTAATGATGAAGCAAAATTTAATTTCAAGGTTATTGCATGAAAAATAGTCCTAGTAACAATATGAGGAGCCTAATTTACATGAGGTGATTAGAATGTGTCGTGATTTAAGAATGAAACCATTTCACATTTGTACAGAATGCAAACCATTATGAATGACTCTTTTGATTGACAGATTTAAATAGATTTAGAGTTTTAATTGTGTTTATACTTGTTTGATTCAATCAATATAGTAGGTTGTTTACCCACATGTGTTAATTTCAAGATCAATGTGTCAAAAAGTGTGTTTGGAGTCAAAAATGGGGCATTCCTAATGAGATATGATGGGAAGCTGTCTCTAATTTTGAATTCAACAATTAATATTAATAAGAATTGAAATTCAAGATCCAGGA
Source organism: Ceriops zippeliana (assembly GCA_037897445.1). NCBI lineage: Eukaryota > Viridiplantae > Streptophyta > Magnoliopsida > Malpighiales > Rhizophoraceae > Ceriops > Ceriops zippeliana. Next base: position 93,238 of record JBAPLH010001403.1, on the reverse strand, counting down.
CCCCATTGTATGTTAAATTGAATGAAGTCATGTTATAGATGGTCCATGGGCATTTTTTCCATAATGAATATAGTCATTAAGGATGAAGCAAAATTTAATTTCAAGGTTATTGCATGAAAAATAGTCCTAGTAACAATAAGAGGAGCCTAATTTACATGAGGTGATTAGAATGTCTCGTGATTTAAGAAATAAACCAGTTCACATTTCTACAGAATGCAAACCATGATGAATGACTCCTTTCATTGATGGATTTAAATAGATTTATAGTTTTAATGGTCTTTACACTTGTTTGATTCAATCAATATACTAGGTTGTTTAGCCACATGTGTTAATTTCATGATCAATGTGTCAAAAAGTGTGTTTGGTGTTAAAAAAGGAGCATTGCTAATGAGAAATGATGGGAGGCTGTCTGTAATTTTGAATTCAACAATTAATATCAATAAGAAATAAAATTCAAGATCAAGGACTCCATTCTTTGTAAAATTGATTGAATTCATGTTATAGATGGTTCATGGGAATTTTTTTCATAACGAATATAGTCATTAACGATGAAGCAAAATTTAATTTCAAGGCTATTGCATGAAAAATAGTCCAGGTAACAATAAGTGGATCCTAATTCACATGAGGTGATTAGAATGTCTCATGATTTAAAAATTAAACCAGTTCCTATTTGTACGAAATGCAAACCATGATGAATGACTCGTTTGACTGACGGATTTAAATGGATTTAGAGTTTTAATGGTGTTTCTACTGCTTTGATTTAATCACTATTCTACGTTGTTTAGCCACACATGTTAATATGATGATCAATGTGTCAAAAAGTGTGTGTGGAGTCAAAAGAGGAGCCTTGCTAAAGACAAATGATGGGAGGCAATCTATAATTTTGAATTCAACAATTAATATCAATAAGAAATGAAATTCAAGATCAAGGACTCCATTGCTTGTTAAATTGAATGACTTCATGTTATAGATGGTCCATGGGCATTTTTTCCAGGAGCATGTTACTTTCATGATCAATGTGTCAAAAAGTGTGTTTGGAGTCAAAAGAGGAGCATAGCTAATGAGAAATGAGGGGAGGCTATCTCTAATTTTGAATTCAACAATTAATATCAATAAGAAATGAAATTGAAGATCCAGGAGACCATTATTTGTTAAATTGAATGAATTCATGTTATAGATAGTCCATGGGCATTTTTTCCATAATGAATATAGTCATTAAGGATGAAGCTAATTTTAATTTCAAGGTTATTGCATGAAAAATTGTCCTAGTAACAAAAAAAGGAGCCTAGTTTACGTGAGGTGATTAGAATGTCTCGTGATTTAAGAATTAAACCATTTCACATTTGTACAGAATGCAAATCATTATGAATGACTCCTTTGATTGACGGATTTAAATAGATTTAGAGTTTTAATGGTCTTTATACTTGTTTGATTTAATCAATATACTAGGTTGTTTAGCCACATGTGTTAATTTCATGATCAATGTGTCAAAAAGTGTGTTTGGAGTCAAAAGAGGAGCATTGCAATTAAGAAATAAGGGGAGGTTGTCTCTAATTTTGAATTCAACAATTAATATCAATAAGAAATGAAATTGAACATCTAGTACACCGTTGTTTGTTAAATTGCATGAATTCATGTTATAGTTGGTCCATGGGCATTTTTTCTATAATGAATATAGTCATTAAGGATGAAGCAAATTTTAATTTCAACGTTATTGCATGAAAAATATTCCTAGTAATAATAAAAGGAGCCTAATTTACATGAGGTGATTCGAATATCTCGTGATTTAAGAATGAAACCATTTCACATTTGTACAGAATGCAAATCATTATGAATGACTCCTGATTTAAGAATTAAAGCTGTTCACATTTGTACGAAATACAAACCATGATTTAAGAATTAAACCATTTCACATTTGTACAGAATGCAAATCATTATGAATGACTCCTTTGATTGACGGGTTTAAAGAGATTTAGAGTTTTAATGGTCTTTATACTTGTTTGATTTAATCAATACACTAGGTTGTTTAGCCATATGTGTTACTTTCATGATCAATGTGTCAAAAAGTGTGTTTGGAGTCAAAAGAGGAGCATAGCTAATGAGAAATGAGGGGAGGCTATCTCTAATTTTGAATTCAACAATTAATATCAATAAGAAATAAAATTGAAGATCCAGGAGACCATTATTTGTTAAATTGAAAGAATTCATGTTATAGATGGTCCATGGGCATTTTTTCCATAATGAATATAGTCATTAAGGATGTAGCTAATTTTAATTTCAAGGTTATTGTATGAAAAATTGTCCTAGTAACAAAAAAAGGAGCCCAATTTACGTGAGGTGATTAGAATGTCTCGTGATTTAAGAATTAAACCATTTCACATTTGTACAGAAAGCAAATCATTATGAATGACTCCTTTGATTGAGGGATTTAAATAGATTTAGTGTTTTAATGGTCTTTATACTTGTTTGATTTAATCAATATACTAGGTTGTTTAGCCACATGTGCTAATTTCATGATCAGTGTGTCAAAAAGTGTTTTTGGAGTCAAAAGAGGAGCATTGCTAATGAGAATTGATGTGAGGCATTCTCTAATTTTGAATTCAACAATTAATATCAATACGAAATTAAATTCAAGATCAAGCACTCCATTCTTTGTTAAATTGAATGAATTCATGTTATAGATGGTCCATGGTCACTTTTTTCATAACAAAATAATCATTAATGATGATGCAAAATTTAATTTCAACTTTATTGCTCGAAAAAAAGTCTTGGTAACAACAAGAGGTGCCTAATTCACATGAGGTGATTAGAATGTCTCCTGATTTCAGAATTAAAGCTGTTCACATTTGTACGAAATACAAACCATGATGAATGACGCCTTTGATTGACGGGTTTAAATAGATTTAGAGTTTTAATGGTCTTTATACTTGTTTGATTTAATCAATATACTAGGATGTTTAGCCATATGTGTTACTCCATGATCAATGTGTCAAAAAGTGTGTTTGGAGTCAAAAGAGGAGCATAGCTAATGAGAAATGAGGGGAGGCTATCTCTAATTTTGAATTCAACAATTAATATCAATAAGAAATGAAATTGAAGATCCAGGAGACCATTATTTGTTAAATTGAATGAATTCATGTTATAGATGGTCCGTGGGCATTTTTTCCATAATGAATATAATCATTAAGGATGAAGCTAATTTTAATTTCAAGGTTATTGCATGAAAAATTGTCCTAGTAACAAAAAAAGGAGCCTAATTTACGTGAGGTGATTAGAATGTCTCGTGATTTAAGAATTAAAACATTTCACATTTGTACAGAATGCAAATCTTTATGAAGGACTCCTTTGATTGACGGATTTAAATAGATTTAGAGTTTTAATGGTCTTTATACTTGTTTGATTTAATCAATATACTAGGTTGTTTAGCCACATGTGTTAATTTCATGATCAATGTGTCAAAAAGTGTGTTTGGAGTCAAAAGAGGAGCATTGCAATTGAGAAATGAGGGGAGGCTGTCTCTAATTTTGAATTCAACAATTAATATCAATAAGAAATGAAATTGAAGATCCAGGACACCATTGTTTGTTAAATTGAATGAATTCATGTTATAGATGGTCCATGGTCATTTTTTCCATAATGAATATAGTCATTAAGGATGAAGCAAATTCTAATTTCAAGGTTATTGCATGAAAAATATTCCTAGTAACAATAAAAGGAACCTAATTTATGTGAGCTGATTAGAATGTCTCGTGATTTAAGAATTAAAACACATTTGTATAGAATGCAAATCATTATGAATGACTCCATTGATTGACGTATTTAAATAGATTTAGAGTTTTAATGGTCTTTATACTTGTTTGATTTAATCAATATACTAGGTTGTTTAGCCACATGTGTTAATTTCATTATCAATGTGTCAAAAAGTGTGTTTGGAGTCAAACGAGGAGCATTGTAGTTGAGAAATGAGGGGAGGCTATTTCTAATTTTGAATTCAGTAATTAATATCAATAAGAAATGAAATTGAATGAATTCATGTTATAGATGGTCCATGGGCATTTTTTCCATAATGAATATAGTCATTAAGGATGAAGCAAATTTTAATTTCAACGTTATTGCATGAAAAATATTCCTAGTAACTATAAAAGGAGCCTAATTTACATGAGGTGATTCGAATGTCTCGTGATTTAAGAATTAAACCATTTCACATTTGTACAGAATGCAAATCATTATGAACGACTCCATTGATTGACGGATTTAAATAGATTTAGAGTTTTAATGGTCTTTATACTTGTTTGATTTAATCAATATACTAGGTTGTTTAGCCACATGTGTTAATTTCATGATCAATGTGTCAAAAAATGTGTTTGGAGTCAAAAAAGGAGCATTGCAATTGAGAAATGAGGGGAGGCTGTCTCTAATTTTGAATTCAACAATTAATATCAATAAGAAATGAAATTGAAGATCCAGGACACCATTGTTTGTTAAATTGAATGAATTCATGTTATAGATGGTCCATGGGCATTTTTTCCATAATGAATATAGTCATTAAGGATGTAGCAAATTTTAATTTCAAGGTTATTGCATGAAAAATATTCCTAGTAACAATAAAAGGAGCCTAATTTACATGAGGTGATTCGAATATCTCGTGATTTAAGAATTAAACCATTTCACATTTGTACAGAATGCAAATCATTATGAATGACTCCTTTGATTCATGGATTTAAATAGATTTAGAGTTTTAATGGTCTTTATACTTGTTTGATTTAATCAATATACTAGGTTGTTTAGCCACATGTGTTAATTTCATGATCAATGTGTCAAAAAGTGTGTTTGGAGTCAAAAGAGGAGCATTGCAATTGAGAAATGAGGGGAGGTTGTTTCTAATTTTGAATTCAACAATTAATATCAATAAGAAATGAAATTGAAGATCTAGGACACCATTGTTTGTTAAATTGAATGAATTCATGTTATAGATGGTCCATGGGCATTTTTTCCATAATGAATATAGTCATTAAGGATGAAGCAAATTTTAATTTCAACGTTATTGCATGAAAAATATTCCTAGTAACAATAAAAGGAGCCTAATTTACATCAGGTGATTCAAATGTCGCGTGATTTAAGAATTAAACCATTTCACATTTGTACAGAATGCAAATCATTATGAATGACTCCTTTGATTGACGGATTAAAATAGATTGAGAGTTCTAATGGTCTTTATACTTGTTTGATTTAATCAATATACTAGGTTGTTTAGCCACATGTGCTAATTTCATGATTAGTGTGTCAAAAAGTGTTTTTGGAGTCAAAAGAGGAGCATTGCTAATGAGAATTGATGTGAGGCATCCTCTAAATTTGAATTCAACAATTAATATCAATACGAAATGAAATTCAAGATCAAGGACTCCATTCTTTGTTAAATTGAATGAATTCATGTTATAGATGGTCCATGGTCACTTTTTTCATAACAAAATAATCATTAATGATGATGCAATATTTCATTTCAACGTTATTGCTTGAAAAAAAGTCATGGTAACAACAAGAGGTGCCTAATTCACATGAGGTGATTAGAATGTCTCCTGATTTAAGAATTAAAGCTGTTCACATTTGTACGAAATACAAACCATGATGAATGACTCCTTTGATTGACAGGTTTAAATAGATTGAGAGTTTTAATGGTCTTTATACTTGTTTGATTTAATCAATATACTAGGTTGTTTAGCCACATGTGTTACTTTCATGTTCAATGTGTCAACAAGTGTGTTTGGAGTCAAAAGAGGAGCATAGCTAATGAGAAATGAGGGGAGGCTATCTCTAATTTTGAATTCAACAATTAATATCAATAAGAAATGAAATTGAAGATCCAGGAGACCATTATTTGTTAAATTGAATGAATTCATATTATAAATGGTCCATGGGCATTTTTTCCATAATGAATATAGTCATTAAGGATGAAGCTAATTTTAATTTCAAGGTTATTGCATGAAAAATATTCCTAGTAACAATAAAAGGAGCCTTATTTACATGAGGTGATTAGAATGTCTCGTGATTTAAGAATTAAAACATTTCACATTTGCATAGAATGCAAATCATTATGAATGACTCCTTTGATTGACAGATTTCAATAGATTTAGAGTTTTAATGGTCTTTATACTTGTTTGATTTAATCAATATACTAGGTTGTTTAGCCACGTGTGTTAATTTCATGATCAGTGTGTCAAAAAGTGTTTTTGGAGTCAAAAGAGGAGCATTGCTAATGAGAATTGATGTGAGGCGTTCTCTAATTTTGAATTCAACTATTAATATCAATACGAAATGAAATTCAAGATCAAGGACTCCATTCTTTGTTAAATTGAATGAATTTATAGATGGTCCATGGTCACTTTTTTCATAACAAAATAATCATTAATGATGATGCAAAGTTTAATTTCAATGTTATTGCTTGAAAAAAAGTCCTGGTAACAACAAGAGGTGCCTAATTCACATGAGGTGATTAGAATGTCTCCGGATTTAAGAATTAAAGCTGTTCACATTTGCACGAAATACAAACCATGATGAATGACGCCTTTGATTGATGAAATTAAATAGATTTAGAGTTTTAATGGTCATTATACTTTTTTGATTTAATCAATATAGTAGGTTGTTTAGCCACATGTGTTAATTTCATGATCAATGTGTCAAAAAGTGTGTTTGGAGTCAAAAGAGGAGCATTGCAATTGAGAAATGAGGGGAGGTTGTCTCTAATTTTGAATGCAACAATTAATATCAATAAGAAATGAAATTGAAGATCTAGGACACCATTGTTTGTTAAATTGAATGAATTCATGTTATAGATGGTCCATGGGCATTTTTTCCATAATGAATATAGTCATTAAGGATGAAGCAACTTTTAAATTCAAGGTTATTGCATGAGAAATATTCCTAGTACCAATAAAAGGAGCCTAATTTGCATGAGGTGATTATAATGTCTCATGATTTAAGAATTAAAGTATTTCACATTTGTACAGAATCCAAATCATTATGAATGACTCCTTAGATTGACGGATTTAAATAGATTTAGAGTTTTAATGGTCTTTATACTTGTTTGATTTAATCAATATACTAGGTTGTTTAGCCACATGTGTTAATTTCATGATCAGTGTGTCAAAAAGTGTTTCTGGAGTCAAAAGAGGAGCATTGCTTATGAGAAGAGATGTGAGGCATTCTCTAATTTTGAATTCAACAATTAATATCAATACAAAATGAAATTCAAGTTCAAGGACTCCATTGTTTGTTAAATTGAATGAATTCATGTTATAGATGGTCCAGGGGCACTTTTTTCTTAACAAAATAATCATTAATGATTATACAAAATTTAATTTCAACGTTATTGCTGAAAAAATAGACCTGGTAACAACAAGAGCCTAATTCACATAAGGTGATTAGAATGACTCCTGATTTAAGAATTAAAGCTGTTCACATTTGTACGAAATACAAACCATGATGAATGACTCCTTTGATTGACAGATTTAAATAGATTTAGAGTTTTAATGGTCTTTATACTTGTTTGATATAATCAATATACTACGTTGTTTAGCCACATGTGTTAATTTCATGATCAATGTGTCAAAAAGTGTGTTTGGAGTCAAAAGAGGAGCATTGCAATTGAGAAATGAGGGGAGGCTGTCTCTAATTTCGAATTCAACAATTAATATGAATAAGAAATGAAATTGAAGATCCAGGGCACCATTATTTGTTAAATTGAATGAATTCATGTTATAGATGGTCCATGGGCATTTTTTCCATAATGAATATTGTCATTAAGGATGAAGCAAATTTTAATTTCAACGTTATTGCATGAAAAATATTCCTAGTAACTATCAAAGGAGCCTAATTTACATGGGGTGATTCGAATGTCTCATGATTTAAGAATTAAACCATTTCACATTTGTACAGAATGCAAATCATTATGAATGACTCCTTTGATTGACGGATTTAAATAGATTTAGAGTTTTAATGGTCTTTATACTTGTTTGATTTAATCAATATACTAGGTTGTTTAGCCACATGTGTTAATTTCATGATCAATGTGTCAAAAAGTGTGTTTGGAGTCAAAAGAGGAGCATTGCTAATGAGAAATGAGGCGAGACGATCTCTAATTTTGAATTCAACAATTAATATCAATAAGAAATGAAATTGAAGATCCAGGAGACCATTATTTGTTAAATTGAATGAATTCATGTTATAGATGGTCCATGGGGATTTTTTCCATAATGAATATAGTCATTAAGGATGAAGCAAATTTTAAATCCAAGGTTATTGCATGAGAAATATTCCTATTACCAATAAAAGGAGCCTAATTTACATGAGGTGATTAGAATGTCTCATGATTTAAGAATTAAACTATTTCACATTTGTACAGAATGCAAATCATTATGAATGACTCCATTGATTGACGGATTTAAATAGATTTAGATTTTTAATGGTCTTTATACTTGTTTGATTTAATCAATATACTACGTTGTTTAGCCACATGTGTTAATTTCATGATCAATGTGTCAAAAAGTGTGTTTGGAGTCAAAAGAGGAGCATTGCAATTGAGAAATGAGGGGAGGCTGTCTCTAATTTTGAATTCAACAATTAATATGAATAAGAAATGAAATTGAAGATCCAGGGAACCATTATTTGTTAAATTGAATGAATTCATGTTATAGATGGTCCATGGGCATTTTTTCCATAATGAATATTGTCATTAAGGATGAGGCAAATTTTAATTTCAACGTTATTGCATGAAAAATATTCCTAGTAACTATAAAAGGAGCCTAATTTACATGGGGTGATTCGAATGTCTCATGATTTAAGAATTAAACCATTTCACATTTGTACAGAATGCAAATCATTATGAATGACTCCTTTGATTGACGGATTTAAATAGATTTAGAGTTTTAATGGTCTTTATACTTGTTTGATTTAATCAATATACTAGGTTGTTTAGCCACATGTGTTAATTTCATGATCAATGTGTCAAAAAGTGTGTTTGGAGTCAAAAGAGGAGCATTGCTAATGAGAAATGATGGGAGGCTGTCACTAATTTTCAATTCAACAATTAATAACGATAAGAAATGCAATTGAAGATGTAGGACACCATTGTTTGTTAAATTGAATGAATTCATGTTATAGGTGGTCCATGGGCATTTTTTCCATAATGAATATAGTCATTAAGGATGAAGCAACTTTTAAATCCAGGGTTATTGCATGAGAAATATTCCTATTACCAATAAAAGGAGCCTAATTTACATGAGGTGATTAGAATGTCTCATGATTTAAGAATTAAACTATTTCACATTTGTACAGAATGCAAATCATTATGAATGACTCCATTGATTGACGGATTTAAATAGATTTAGATTTTTAATGGTCTTTATACATGTTTGATTTAATCAATATACTAGGTTGTTTAGCCACATGTGTTAATTTCATGATCAATGTGTCAAAAAGTGTGTTTGGAGTCAAAAGAGGAGCATTGCAATTGAGAAATAAGGGGAGGCTGTCTTTAATTTTGAATTCAACAAATAATATCAATAAGAAATGAAATTAAAGATCCAGGACACCATTGTTTGTTAAATTGAATGAATTCATGTTATAGATGGTCCATGAGCATTTTCTCCATAATGAATATAGTCATTAAGGATGAAGCAAATTTTAATTTCAAGGTTATTGGATGAAAAATATTCCTAGTAACAATAAAAGGAGCCTTATTTACATGAGGTGATTAGAATGTCTCGTGATTTAAGAATTTAACCATTTCACATTTGTACAGAATGCAAATCTTTATGAATGACTCCTTTGATTGACGGATTTAAATAGATTTAGAGTTTTAATGGTCTTTATACTTGTTTGATTTAATCAATATACTACGTTGTTTAGCCACATGTGTTAATTTCATGATCAATGTGTCAAAAAGTGTGTTTGGAGTCAAAAGAGGAGCATTGCAATTGAGAAATGAGGGGAGGTTGTCTCTAATTTTGAATTCAACAATTAATATCAATAAGAAATGAAATTCAAGATCCAGGACACCATTGTTTGTTAAATTGAATGAATTCATGTTATAGATGGTCCATGAGCATTTTGTCCATAATGAATATAATCATTAAGGATGAAGCAAATTTTAATTTCAAGGTTATTGCATGAAAAATATTCCTAGTAACAATAAAAGGAGCCTTATTTACATGAGGTGATTAGAATGTCTCGTGATTTAAGAATTAAACCATTTCACATTTGTACAGAATGCAAATCATTATGAATGACTCCTTTGATTGACGGATTTAAATAGATTTAGAGTTTTAATGGTCTTTATACTTGTTTGATTTAATCAATATACTAGGTTGTTTAGCCACATGTGTTAATTTCATGATCAATGTGTCAAAAAGTGTGTTTGGAGTCAAAAGAGGAGCATTGCTAATGAGAAATGATGGGAGGCTGTCACTAATTTTCAATTCAACAATTAATAACGATAAGAAATGCAAATGAAGATGTAGGACACCATTGTTTGTTAAATTGAATGAATTCATGTTATAGGTGGTCCATGGGCATTTTTTCCATAATGAATATAGTCATTAAGGATGAAGCAACTTTTAAATCCAGGGTTATTGCATGAGAAATATTCCTATTACCAATAAAAGGAGCCTAATTTACATGAGGTGATTAGAATGTCTCATGATTTAAGAATTAAACTATTTCACATTTGTACAGAATGCAAATCATTATGAATGACTCCATTGATTGACAGATTTAAATAGATTTAGAGTTTTAATGGTCTTTATACTTGTTTGATTTAATCAATATACTAGTTTCTTTAGCCACATGTGTTAATTTCATGATCAGTGTGTCAAAAAGTACTTTTGGAGTCAAAAGAGGAGCATTGCTAATGAGAATTGATGTGAGGCGTTCTCTAATTTTGAATTCAATAATTAATATCAATACGAAATGAAATTCAAGATCAAGGACTCCATTCTTTGTTAAATTGAACGAATTCATATTATAGATGGTCCATGGTCACTTTTTTCATAACAAAATAATCATTAATGATGATGCAAAGTTTAATTTCAACGTTATTGCTTCCAAAAAAGTCCTAGTAACAACAAGAGGTGCCTAATTCACATGAGGTGATTAGAACGTCTCCTGATTTAGGAATTAAAGCTGTTCACATTTGTACGAAATACAAACCATGATGAATGACGCCTTTGATTGATGAATTTAAATAGATTTAGAGTTTTAATGGTCTTTATACTTATTTGATTTAATCAATATACTAGGTTGTTTAGCCATATGTGTTACTTTCATGATCAATGTGTCAAAAAGTGTGTTTGGAGTCAAAAGAGGAGCATTGCTAATGAGAAATGAGGCGAGACGATCTCTAATTTTGAATTCAACAATTAATATCAATAAGAAATGAAATTGAAGATCCAGGAGACCATTATTTGTTAAATTGAATGAATTCATGTTATAGATGGTCCATGGGGATTTTTTCCATAATGAATATAGTCATTAAGGATGAAGCAAATTTTAATTTCAAGGTTATTGGATGAAAAATAGACCTAGTAACAAAAAAAGGAGCCTAATTTACGTGAGGTGATTAGAATGACTCGTGATTTAAGAATTAAAACATTTCACATTTGTACAGAATGCAAATCTTTATGAATGACTCCTTTGATTGACGGATTTAAATAGATTTAGAGTTTTAATGGTCTTTATACTTGTTTGATTTAATCAATATACTAGGTTGTTTAGCCACATGTGTTAATTTCATGATCAATGTGTCAAAAAGTGTGTTTGGAGTCAAAAGAGGAGCATTGCAATTGAGAAATGAGGGGAGGCTGTCTCTAATTTTGAATTCAGTAATTAATATCAATAAGAAATGAAATTGAAGATCCAGGACACAATTGTTTGTTAAATTGAATGAATTCATGTTATAGATGGTCCATGGGCATTTTTTCCATAATCAATATAGTCATTAAGGATGAAGCAAATTTTAATTTCAAGTTTATTGCATGAAAAATAGTCCTAGTAACAATAAAAGCAGCCTAATTTACATGAGGTGATTAGAATGTCTCGTGATTTAAGAATTTAACCATTTCACATTTGTACAGAATGCAAATCTTTATGAATGACTCCTTTGATTGACGGATTTAAATAGATTTAGAGTTTTAATGGTCTTTATACTTGTTTGATTTAATCAATATACTACGTTGTTTAGCCACATGTGTTAATTTCATGATCAATGTGTCAAAAAGTGTGTTTGGAGTCAAAAGAGGAGCATTGCAATTGAGAAATGAGGGGAGGTTGTCTCTGATTTTGAATTCAACAATTAATATCAATAAGAAATGAAATTCAAGATCCAGGACACCATTGTTTGTTAAATTGAATGAATTCATGTTATAGATGGTCCATGAGCATTTTGTCCATAATGAATATAATCATTAAGGATGAAGCAAATTTTAATTTCAAGGTTATTGCATGAAAAATATTCCTAGTAACAATAAAAGGAGCCTTATTTACATGAGGTGATTAGAATGTCTCGTGATTTAAGAATTAAAACATTTCACATTTGCATAGAATGCAAATCATTATGAATGACTCCTTTGATTGACAGATTTAAATAGATTTAGAGTTTTAATGGTCTTTATACTTGTTTGATTTAATCAATATACTATGTTGTTTAGCCACATGTGTTAATTTCATGATCAGTGTGTCAAAAAGTGTTTTTGGAGTCAAAAGAGGAGCATTGCTAATGAGAATTGATGTGAGGCGTTCTCTAATTTTGAATTCAACAATTAATATCAATACGAAATGAAATTCAAGACCAAGGACTCCATTCTTTGTTAAATTGAATGAATTCATGTTATAAATGGTCCATGGTCATTTTTTTCATAACAAAATAATCATTAATGATGATGCAAAGTTTAATTTCAACGTTATTGCTTGAAAAAAAGTCCTGGTAACAACAAGAGGTGCCTAATTCACATGAGGTGATTAGAATGTCTCCTGATTTAAGAATTAAAGCTGTTCACATTTGCACGAAATACAAACCATGATGAATGACGCCTTTGATTTATGAATTTAAATAGATTTAGAGTTTTAATGGTCTTTATACTTTTTTGATTTAATCAATATAGTAGGTTGTTTAGCCACATGTGTTAATTTCATGATCAATGTGTCAAGAAGTGTGTTTGGAGTCAAAAGAGGAGCATTGCTAATGAGAAATGATGGCAGGTTGTCACTAATTTTCAATTCAACAATTAATAACGATAAAAAATGAAATTGAAGATGTAGGACACCATTGTTTGTTAAATTGAATGAATTCATGTTATAGGTGGTCCATGGGCATTTTATCCATAATGAATATAGTCATTAAGGATGAAGCAACTTTTAAATCCAAGGTTATTGCATGAGAAATATTCCTATTACCAATAAAAGGAGCCTAATTTACATGAGGTGATTAGAATGTCTCATGATTTAAGAATTAAACTATTTCACATTTGTACAGAATGCAAATCATTATGAATGACTCCATTGATTGACGGATTTAAATAGATTTAGATTTTTAATGGTCTTTATACTTGTTTGATTTAATCAATATACTAGGTTGTTTAGCCACATGTGTTAATTTCATGATCAGTATGTCAAAAACTGTTTTGGGAGTCAAAAGAGGAGCATTGCTACTGAGAATTGATGTGAGGCGTTCTCTAATTTTGAATTCAATAATTAATATCAATACGAAATGAAATTCAAGATCAAGGACTCCATTCTTTGTTAAATTGAACGAATTCATATTATAGATGGTCCATGGTCACTTTTTTCATAACAAAATAATCATTAATGATGATGCAAAGTTTAATTTCAACGTTATTGCTTCCAAAAAAGTCCTGGTAACAACAAGAGGTGCCTAATTCACATGAGGTGATTAGAACGTCTCCTGATTTAGGAATTAAAGCTGTTCACATTTGTACGAAATACAAACCATGATGAATGACGCCTTTGATTGATGAATTTAAATAGATTTAGAGTTTTAATGGTCTTTATACTTATTTGATTTAATCAATATACTAGGTTGTTTAGCCATATGTGTTACTTTCATGATCAATGTGTCAAAAAGTGTGTTTGGAGTCAAAAGAGGAGCATTGCTAATGAGAAATGAGGCGAGACTATCTCTAATTTTGAATTCAACAATTAATATCAATAAGAAATGAAATTGAAGATCCAGGAGACCATTATTTGTTAAATTGAATGAATTCATGTTATAGATGGTCCATGGGCATTTTTTCCATAATGAATATAGTCATTAAGGATGAAGCAAATTTTAATTTCAAGGTTATTGGATGAAAAATAGACCTAGTAACAAAAAAAGGAGCGTAATTTACGTGAGGTGATTAGAATGTCTCGTGATTTAAGAATTAAAACATTTCACATTTGTACAGAATGCAAATCTTTATGAATGACTCCTTTGATTGACGGATTTAAATAGATTTAGAGTTTTAATGGTCTTTATTACTTGTTTGATTTAATCAATATACTAGGTTGTTTAGCCACATGTGTTAATTTCATGATCAATGTGTCAAAAAGTGTGTTTGGAGTCAAAAGAGGAGCATTGCAATTGAGAAATGAGGGGAGGCTGTCTCTAATTTTGAATTCAGTAATTAATATCAATAAGAAATGAAATTGAAGATCCAGGACACAATTGTTTGTTAAATTGAATGAATTTATGTTATAGATGGTCCATGGGCATTTTTTCCATAATCAATATAGTCATTAAGGATGAAGCAAATTTTAATTTCAAGTTTATTGCATGAAAAATAGTCCTAGTAACAATAAAAGCAGCCTAATTTACATGAGGTGATTAGAATGTCTCGTGATTTAAGAATTTAACCATTTCACATTTGTACAGAATGCAAATCTTTATGAATGACTCCTTTGATTGACGGATTTAAATAGATTTAGAGTTTTAATGGTCTTTATACTTGTTTGATTTAATCAATATACTACGTTGTTTAGCCAAATGTGTTAATTTAATGATCAATGTGTAAAAAAGTGTGTTTGGAGTCAAAAGAGGAGCATTGCAATTGAGAAATGAGGGGAGGTTGTCTCTAATTTTGAATTCAACAATTAATATCAATAAGAAATGAAATTCAAGATCCAGGACACCATTGTTTGTTAAATTGAATGAATTCATGTTATAGATGGTCCATGAGCATTTTGTCCATAATGAATATAATCATTAAGGATGAAGCAAATTTTAATTTCAAGGTTATTGCATGAAAAATATTCCTAGTAACAATAAAAGGAGCCTTATTTACATGAGGTGATTAGAATGTCTCGTGATTTAAGAATTAAAACATTTCACATTTGCATAGAATGCAAATCATTATGAATGACTCCTTTGATTGACAGATTTAAATAGATTTAGAGTTTTAATGGTCTTTATACTTGTTTGATTTAATCAATATACTATGTTGTTTAGCCACATGTGTTAATTTCATGATCAGTGTGTCAAAAATTGTTTTTGGAGTCAAAAGAAGAGCATTGCAATTGAGAAATGAGGGGAGGTTGTCTCTAATTTTGAATTCAACAATTAATATCAATAAGAAATGAAATTGAAGATCCAGGAGACCATTATTTGTTAAATTGAATGAATTCATGTTATAGATGGTCCATGGGCATTTTTTCCATAATGAATATAGTCATTAAGGATGAAGCAAATTTTAATTTCAAGGTTATTGGATGAAAAATAGACCTAGTAACAAAAAAAGGAGCCTAATTTACGTGAGGTGATTAGAATGTCTCGTGATTTAAGAATTTAACCATTTCACATTTGTACAGAATGCAAATCTTTATGAATGACTCCTTTGATTGACGGATTTAAATAGATTTAGAGTTTTAATGGTCTTTATACTTGTTTGATTTAATCAATATACTACGTTATTTAGCCACATGTGTTAATTTAATGATCAATGTGTCAAAAAGTGTGTTTGGAGTCAAAAGAGGAGCATTGCAATTGAGAAATGAGGGGAGGTTGTCTCTAATTTTGAATTCAACAATTAATATCAATAAGAAATGAAATTCAAGATCCAGGACACCATTGTTTGTTAAATTGAATGAATTCATGTTATAGATGGTCCATGAGCATTTTGTCCATAATGAATATAATCATTAAGGATGAAGCAAATTTTAATTTCAAGGTTATTGCATGAAAAATATTCCTAGTAACAATAAAAGGAGCCTTATTTACATGAGGTGATTAGAATGTCTCGTGATTTAAGAATTAAAACAATTCACATTTGCATAGAATGCAAATAATTATGAATGACTCCTTTGATTGACAGATTTAAATAGATTTAGAGTTTTAATGGTCTTTGTACTTGTTTGATTTAATCAATATACTATGTTGTTTAGCCACATGTGTTAATTTCATGATCAGTGTGTCAAAAAGTGTTTTTGGAGTCAAAAGAGGAGCATTGCTAATGAGAATTGATGTGAGGCGTTCTCTAATTTTGAATTCAACAATTAATATCAATACGAAATGAAATTCAAGACCAAGGACTCCATTCTTTGTTAAATTGAATGAATTCATGTTATAAATGGTCCATGGTCACTTTTTTCATAACAAAATAATCATTAATGATGATGCAAAGTTTAATTTCAACGTTATTGCTTGAAAAAAAGTCCTGGTAACAACAAGAGGTGCCTAATTCACATGAGGTGATTAGAATGTCTCCTGATTTAAGAATTAAAGCTGTTCACATTTGCACGAAATACAAACCAGGATGAATGACGCCTTTGATTGATGAATTTAAATAGATTTAGAGTTTTAATGGTCTTTATACTTTTTTGATTTAATCAATATAGTAGGTTGTTTAGCCACATGTGTTAATTTCATGATCAATGTGTCAAGAAGTGTGTTTGGAGTCAAAAGAGGAGCATTGCTAATGAGAAATGATGGGAGGTTGTCACTAATTTTCAATTCAACAATTAATAACGATAAAAAATGAAATTGAAGATGTAGGACACCATTGTTTGTTAAATTGAATGAATTCATGTTATAGGTGGTCCATGGGCATTTTATCCATAATGAATATAGTCATTAAGGATGAAGCAACTTTTAAATCCAAGGTTATTGCATAAGAAATATTCCTATTACCAATAAAAGGAGCCTAATTTACATGAGGTGATTAGAATGTCTCATGATTTAAGAATTAACTATTTCACATTTGTACAGAATGCAAATCATTATGAATGACTCCATTGATTGACGGATTTAAATAGATTTAGATTTTTAATGGTCTTTATACTTGTTTGATTTAATCAATATACTAGGTTGTTTAGCCACATGTGTTAATTTCATGATCAGTATGTCAAAAACTGTTTTGGGAGTCAAAAGAGGAGCATTGCTACTGAGAATTGATGTGAGGCGTTCTCTAATTTTGAATTCAATAATTAATATCAATACGAAATGAAATTCAAGATCAAGGACTCCATTCTTTGTTAAATTGAACGAATTCATATTATAGATGGTCCATGGTCACTTTTTTCATAACAAAATAATCATTAATGATGATGCAAAGTTTAATTTCAACGTTATTGCTTCCAAAAAAGTCCTGGTAACAACAAGAGGTGCCTAATTCACATGAGGTGATTAGAACGTCTCCTGATTTAGGAATTAAAGCTGTTCACATTTGTACGAAATACAAACCATGATGAATGACGCCTTTTTGATTGATGAATTTAAATAGATTTAGAGTTTTTAATGGTCTTTATACTTATTTGATTTAATCAATATACTAGGTTGTTTAGCCATATGTGTTACTTTCATGATCAATGTGTCAAAAAGTGTGTTTGGAGTCAAAAGAGGAGCATTGCTAATGAGAAATGAGGCGAGACTATCTCTAATTTTGAATTCAACAATTAATATCAATAAGAAATGAAATTGAAGATCCAGGAGACCATTATTTGTTAAATTGAATGAATTCATGTTATAGATGGTCCATGGGCATTTTTTCCATAATGAATATAGTCATTAAGGATGAAGCAAATTTTAATTTCAAGGTTATTGGATGAAAAATAGACCTAGTAACAAAAAAAGGAGCCTAATTTACGTGAGGTGATTAGAATGTCTCGTGATTTAAGAATTAAAACATTTCACATTTGTACAGAATGCAAATCTTTATGAATGACTCCTTTGATTGACGGATTTAAATAGATTTAGAGTTTTAATGGTCTTTATACTTGTTTGATTTAATCAATATACTACGTTGTTTAGCCACATGTGTTAATTTCATGATCAATGTGTCAAAAAGTGTGTTTGGAGTCAAAAGAGGAGCATTGCAATTGAGAAATGAGGGGAGGTTGTCTCTAATTTTGAATTCAACAATTAATATCAATAAGAAATGAAATTGAAGATCCAGGACACCATTGTTTGTTAAATTGAATGAATTCATGTTATAGATGGTCCATGAGCATTTTGTCCATAATGAATATAATCATTAAGGATGAAGCAAATTTTAATTTCAAGGTTATTGCATGAAAAATATTCCTAGTAACAATAAAAGGAGCCTTATTTACATGAGGTGATTAGAATGTCTCGTGATTTAAGAATTAAAACATTTCACATTTGCATAGAATGCAAATCATTATGAATGACTCCTTTGATTGACAGATTTAAATAGATTTAGAGTTTTAATGGTCTTTATACTTGTTTGATTTAATCAATATACTATGTTGTTTAGCCACATCTGTTAATTTCATGATAATTGTGTCAAAAAGTGTGTTTGGAGTCAAAAAGGAGCATTACAATTGAGAAATGAGGGGAGGCTGTCTCTAATTTTGAATTCAACAATTAATATCAATAACAAATGAAATTGAAGATCCAGCGCACCATTGTTTGTTAAATTGAATGAATTCATGTTATAGATGGTCCATGGGCATTTTTTCCATAATGAATATAGTCATTAATGATGAAGCAAATTTTAATTTCAAGGTTATTGGATGAAAAATAGACCTAGTAACAAAAAAAGGAGCCTAATTTACATGAGGTGATTAGAATGTCTCGTGATTTAAGAATTAAAACATTTCACATTTGTACAAAATGCAAATATTTATGAATGACTCCTTTGATTGACGGATTTAAATAGATTTAGAGTTTTAATGTTCTTTATACTTGTTTGATTTAATCCATATACTAGGTTGTTTAGCCACATGTGTTAATTTCATGATCAATGTCTCAAAAAGTATGTTTAGAGTCAAAAGAGGAGCATTGCAATTGAGAAATGAGGGGAGGTTGTCTCTAATTTTGAATACAACAATTAATATCAATAAGAAATGAAATTCAAGATCCAGGACACCATTGTTTGTTAAATTGAATGAATTCATGTTATAGATGGTCCATGGGCATTTTTTCCATAATCAATATAGTCATTAAGGATGAAGCAAATTTTAATTTCAATGTTATTGCATGAAAAATAGTCCTAGTAACAATAAAAGCAGCCTAATTTACATGAGGTGATTAGAATGTCTCGTGATTTAAGAATTTAACCATTTCACATTTGTACAGAATGCAAATCATTATGAATGACTCCTTAGATTGACGGATTTCAATAGATTTAGAGTTTTAATGGTCTTTATACTTGTTTGATCTAATCAATATACTAGGTTGTTTAGCCACATGTGTTAATTTCATGATAATTGTGTCAAAAAGTGTGTTTGGAGTCAAAAAGGAGCATTACAATTGAGAAATGAGGGGAGGCTGTCTCTAATTTTGAATTCAACAATTAATATCAATAACAAATGAAATTGAAGATCCAGCGCACCATTGTTTGTTAAATTGAATGAATTCATGTTATAGATGGTCCATGGGCATTTTTTCCATAATGAATATAGTCATTAAGGATGAAGCAAATTTTAATTTCAACGTTATTGCATGAAAAATATTCCTAGTAACTATAAAAGGAGCCTAATTTACATGAGGTGATTCGAATGTCTCATGATTTAAGAATTAAACCATTTCACATTTGTACAGAATGCAAATCATTATGAATGACTCCTTTGATTGACGGATTTAAATAGATTTAGAGTTTTAATGGTCTTTATACTTGTTTGATTTAATCAATATACTAGGTTGTTTAGCCACATGTGTTAATTTCATGATCAATGTGTCAAAAAGTGTGTTTGGAGTCAAAAGAGGAGCATTGCAATTGAGAAATGAGGGGAGGTTGTCTCTAATTTTGAATTCAACAATTAATATCAATAAGAAATGAAATTCAAGATCCAGGACACCATTGTTTGTTAAATTGAATGAATTCATGTTATAGATGGTCCATGAGCATTTTCTCCATAATGAATATAATCATTCAGGATGAAGCAAATTTTAATTTCAAGGTTATTGCATGAAAAATATTCCTAGTAACAATAAAAGGAGCCTAATTTACATGAGGTGATTAGAATGTCTCGTGATTTAAGAATTAAAACATTTCACATTTGCATAGAATGCAAATCATTATGAATGACTCCTTTGATTGACAGATTTCAATAGATTTAGAGTTTTAATGGTCTTTATACTTGTTTGATTTAATCAATATACTAGGTTGTTTAGCCACATGTGTTAATTTCATGATCAGTGTGTCAAAAAGTACTTTTGGAGTCAAAAGAGGAGCATTGCTAATGAGAATTGATGTGAGGCATTCTCTAATTTTGAATTCAACAATTAATATCAATACGAAATGAAATTCAAGATCAAGGACTCCATTCTTTGTTAAATTGAATGAATTCATGTCATAGATGGTCCATGGTCACTTTTTTCATAACAAAATAATCATTAATGATGATGCAAAGTTTAATTTCAACGTTATTGCTTGAAAAAAAGTCCTGGTAACAACAAGAGGTGCCTAATTCACATGAGGTGATTAGAATGTCTCCTGATTTAAGAATTAAAGCTGTTCACATTTGCACGAAATACAGACCATGATGAATGACGCCTTTGATTGATGAATTTAAATAGATTTAGAGTTTTGATGGTCTTTATAGTTTTTTTATTTAATCAATATAGTAGGTTGTTTAGCCACATGTGTTAATTTCATGATCAATGTGTCAAAAAGTGTGTTTGGAGTCAAAAGAGGAGCATTGCAATTGAGAAATGAGGGGAGGTTGTCTCTAATTTTGAATGCAACAATTAATATCAATAAGAAATGAAATTGAAGATCTAGGACACCATTGTTTGTTAAATTGAATGAATTCATGTTATAGATGGTCCATGGGCATTTTTTCCATAATGAATATAGTCATTAAGGATGAAGCAACTTTTAAATTCAAGGTTATTGCATGAGAAATATTCCTAGTACCAATAAAAGGAGCCTAATTTACATGAGGTGATTAGAATGTCTCATGATTTAAGAATTAAAGCATTTCACATTTGTACAGAATGCAAATCATTATGAATGACTCCTTAGATTGACGGATTTAAATAGATTTAGAGTTTTAATGGTCTTTATACTTGTTTGATTTAATCAATATACTAGGTTGTTTAGCCACATGTGTTAATTTCATGATCGGTGTGTCAAAAAGTGTTTTTGGAGTCAAAAGAGGAGCATTGCTAATGACAAGAGATGTGAGGCATTCTCTAATTTTGAATTCAACAATTGATATCAATACAAAATGAAATTCAAGTTCGAGGACACCATTGTTTGTTAAATTGAATGAATTCATGTTATAGATGGTCCATGCGCATTTTTTCCATAATGAATATAGTCATTGAGGATGAAGCAACTTTTAAATTCAAGGTTATTGCATGAGAAATATTCCTAGTACCAATAAAAGGAGCCTAATTTACATGAGGTGATTAGAATGTCTCATGATTTAAGAATTAAAGCATTTCACATTTGTACAGAATGCAAATCATTATGAATGACTCCTTAGATTGACGGATTTAAATAGATTTAGAGTTTTAATGGTCTTTATACTTGTTTGATTTAATCAATATACTAGGTTGTTTAGCCACATATGTTAATTTCATGATCAGTGTGTCAAAAAGTGTTTTTGGAGTCAAAAGAGGAGCATTGCTAATGAGAAGAGATGTGAGGCATTCTCTAATTTTGAATTCAACAATTAATATCGATACAAAATGAAATTCAAGTTCAAGGACTCTATTGTTTATTAAATTGAATGAATTCATGTTATAGATGGTCCAGGGGCACTTTTTTCATAACAAAATAATCATTAATGATGATGCAAAATTTAATTTCAACGTTATTGCTGAAAAAATAGACCTGGTAACAACAAGAGCCTAATTCACATAAGGTGATTAGAATGACTCCTGATTTAAGAATTAAAGCTGTTCACATTTGTACAAAATACAAACCATGATGAATGACTCCTTTGATTGACAGATTTAAATAGATTTAGAGTTTTAATGGTCTTTATACTTATTTGATATAATCAATATACTAGGTTGTTTAGCCACATGTGTTAATTTCATGATCAATGTGTCAAAAAGTGTGTTTGGAGTCAAAAGAGGATCATTCCTAATGAAAAATGAGGGGAGGCTGTCTCTAATTTTGAATTCAACAACTAATATCCATAAGA
The DNA here is from genome assembly GCA_037897445.1 of Ceriops zippeliana. Taxonomy (NCBI): domain Eukaryota; kingdom Viridiplantae; phylum Streptophyta; class Magnoliopsida; order Malpighiales; family Rhizophoraceae; genus Ceriops; species Ceriops zippeliana. The sequence goes on along the minus strand of JBAPLH010001403.1, from coordinate 70,636 downwards.
AATGAAATTGAAGATCCAGGACACCATTGTTTGTTAAATTGAAGGAATTCATGTTATAGTTGGTCCATGGGCATTTTTTCCATAATGAATATAGTCATTAAGGACGAAGCAAATTTTAATTTCAAGGTTATTGCATGAAAAATAGTCCTAGTAACAATAAAAGGAGCCTAATTTACATGAGGTGATTAGAATGACTCGTGATTTAAGAATTAAAACATTTCACATTTGTACAGAATGCAAATCATTATGAATGACTCCTTTGATTGACAGATTTAAATAGATTTAGAGTTAGAATAGTCTTTATACTTGTTTGATTTAATCAATATACTAGGTTGTTTAGCCACATGTGTTAATTTCATGATCAGTGTGTCAAAATGTGTTTTTGGAGTCAAAAGAGGAGCATTGCTAATGAGAATTGATGTGAGGCGTTCTCTAATTTTGAATTCAACAATTAATATCAATACGAAATGAAATTTAAGATCAAGGACTCCATTCTTTGTTAAATTGAATGAATTCATGTTATAGATGGTCCAGGGGCACTTTTTTCATAACAAAATAATCATTAATGATGATGCAAAATTTACTTTCAACGTTATTGCTGGAAAAATAGACCTGGTAACAACAAGAGCCTAATTCACATAAGGTGATTAGAATGACTCCTGATTTAAGAATTAAAGCTGTTCACATTTGTACGAAATACAAACCATGATGAATGACTCCTTTGATTGACAGATTTAAATAGATTTAGAGTTTTAATGGTCTTTATACTTGTTTGATATAATCAATATACTAGGTTGTTTAGCCACATGTGTTAATTTCATTATCAATGTGTCAAAAAGTGTCTTTGGAGTCAAAAGAAGAGCATTGCAATTGAGAAATGAGGGGAGGTTGTCTCTAATTTTGAATTCAACAATTAATATCAATAAGAAATGAAATTGAAGATCTAGGACACCATTGTTTGTTAAATTGAATGAATTCATGTTATAGATGGTCCATGGGCATTTTTTCCATAATGAATATAGTCATTAATGATGAAGCAACTTTTAAATTCATGGTTATTGCATGAGAAATATTCCTAGTACCAATAAAAGGTGCCTAATTTAGATGAGGTGATTAGAATGTCTCATGATTTAAGAATTAAAGCATTTCACATTTGTACAGAATGTAAATCATTATGAATGACTCCATTGATTGACGGATTTAAATAGATTTAGAGTTTTAATGGTCTTTATACTTGTTTGATTTAATTAATATACTAGGTTGTTTAGCCACATGTGTTAATTTCATGATCAGTGTGTCAAAAAGTGTTTCTGGAGTCAAAAGAGGAGCATTGCTAATGAGAAGAGATGTGAGGCATTCTCTAATTTTGAATTCAACAATTAATATCAATAAGAAATGAAATTCAAGTTCAAGGACCCCATTGTTTGTTAAATTGAGTGAATTCATGTTGTTATAGATGGTCCAGGGGCACTTTTTTCATAACAAAATAATCATTAATGATGATGCAAAATTTAATTTCAACGTTATTGCTGGAAAAATAGACCTGGTAACAACAAGAGCCTAATTCACATAAGGTGATTAGAATGACTCCTGATTTAAGAATTAAAGCTGTTCACATTTGTACGAAATACAAACCATGATGAATGACTCCTTTGATTGACAGATTTAAATAGATTTAGAGTTTTAATGGTCTTTATACTTGTTTGATATAATCAATATACTAGGTTATTTAGCCACATGTGTTAATTTCATGATCAATGTGTCAAAAAGTGTCTTTGGAGTCAAAAGAAGAGCATTGCAATTGAGAAATGAGGGGAGGTTGTCTCTAATTTTGAATTCAACAATTAATATCAATAAGAAATGAAATTGAAGATCCAGGGCACCATTGTTTGTTAAATTGAATGAATTCATGTTATAGATGGTCCATGGGCATTTTTTCCATAATGAATAAAATCATTAAGGATGAAGCAAATTTTAATTTCAACGTTATTGCATGAAAAATATTCCTAGTACCAATAAAAGGAGCCTAATTTACATGAGGTGATTAGAATGTCTCATGATTTAAGAATTAAAGCATTTCACATTTGTACAGAATGCAAATCATTATGAATGATTCCTTAGACTGACGGATTTAAATAGATTTAGAGTTTTAATGGTCTTTATACTTGTTTGATTTAATCAATATACTAGGTTGTTTAGCCACATGTATTAATTTCATGATCAGTGTGTCAAAAAGTGTGTTTGGAGTCAAAAGAGGTGCATTGCAATTGAGAAATGAGGGGAGGTTTTCTCTAAATTTTAATTCAACAATTAATATCAATAGGAAATGAAATTGAAGATCTAGGACACCATTGTTTGTTAAATTTAATGAATTCATGTTATAGATGGTCCATGGGCATTTTTTCCATAATGAATATAGTCATTAAGGATGAAGCAAATTTTAATTTCAACGTTATTGAGTGAAAAATATTCCTAGTAACAATAATAGGAGCCTAATTTACATGAGGTTATTCGAATGTCTCGTGATTTAAGAATTAAAGCATTTCACATTTGTACAGAATGCAAATCATTATGAATGACTCCTTTGATTGACGGATTTAAATAGATTTAGAGTTTTAATGGTCTTTATACTTGTTTGATTTAATCAATATACTAGGTTGTTTAGCCACATGTGTTAATTTCATGATCAATGTGTCAAAAAGTGTGTTTGGAGTCAAAAGAGGAGCATTGCTAATGAGAAATGATGGGAGGCTGTCACTAATTTTCAATTCAACAATTAATAACGATAAGAAATGAAATTGAAGATGTAGGACACCATTGTTTGTTAAATTGAATGAATTCATGTTATAGATGGTCCATGGGCATTTTTTCCATAATGAATATTGTCATTAAGGATGAAGCAAATTTTAAATTCAACGTTATTGGATGAAAAATAGTCCTAGTAACAAAAAAAGGAGCCTAATTTACGTGAGGTGATTAGAATGTCTCGTGATTTAAGAATTAAACCATTTCACATTTGTACAGAATGGAAATCTTTATGAATGACTCCTTTGATTGACGGATGTAAATAGATTTAGAGTTTTAATGGTCTTTATACTTGTTTGATTTAATCAATATACTAGGTTGTTTAGCCACATGTGTTAATTTCATGATCAATGTGTCAAAAAGTGTGTTTGGAGTCAAAAGCGGCGCATTGCAATTGAGAAATGATGGGAGGCTGTCACTAATTTTCAATTCAACAATTAATAACGATAAGAAATGAAATTGAAGATGTAGGACACCATTGTTTGTTAAATTGAATGAATTCATGTTATAGATGGTCCATGGGCATTTTTTCCATAATGAATATTGTCATTAAGGATGAAGCAACTTTTAAATTCAAGGTTATTGGATGAAAAATAGTCCTAGTAACAAAAAAAGGAGCCTAATTTACGTGAGGTGATTAGAATGTCTCGTGATTTAAGAATTAAAACATTTCACATTTGTACAGAATGGAAATCTTTATGAATGACTCCTTTGATTGACGGATGTAAATAGATTTAGAGTTTTAATGGTCTTTATACTTGTTTGATTTAATCAATATACTAGGTTGTTTAGCCACATGTGTTAATTTCATGATCAATGTGTCAAAAAGTGTGTTTGGAGTCAAAAGCGGCGCATTGCAATTGAGAAATGAGGGGAGGTTGTCTCTAATTTTGAATTCAACAATTAATATCAATAAGAAATGAAATTGAAGATCCAGGACACAATTGTTTATTAAATTGAATGAATTCATGTTATAGATGGTCCATGGGCATTTTTTCCATAATCAATATAGTCATTAAGGATGAAGCAAATTTTAATTTCAAGGTTATTGCATGAAAAATAGTCCTAGTAACAATAAAAGCAGCCTAATTTACATGAGGTGATTAGAATGTCTCGTGATTTAAGAATTTAACCATTTCACATTTGTACAGAATGCAAATCATTATGAATGACTCCTTAGATTGACGGATTTCAATAGATTTAGAGTTTTAATGGTCTTTATACTTATTTGATTTAATCAATATACTAGGTTGTTTAGCCACATGTGTTAATTTCATGATCAATGTGTCAAAAAGTGTCTTTGGAGTCAAAAGAGGAGCATTGCAATTGAGTAATGAGGGGAAGCTGTCTCTAATTTTGAATTCAACAATTAATATCAATAAGAAATGAAATTGAAGATCTAGGACACCATTGTTTGTTAAATTGAATGAATTCATGTTATAGATGGTCCATGGGCATTTTTTCCATAATGAATATAGTCATTAAGGATGAAGCAAATTTTAATTTCAACGTTATTGCATGAAAAATATTCCTAGTAACTATAAAAGGAGCCTAATTTACATGAGGTGAGTCGAATGCCTCGTGATTTAAGAATTAAACCATATCACATTTGTACAGAATGCAAATCATTATGAATGACTCCATTGATTGACGGATTTAAATAGATTTAGAGTTTTAATGGTCTTTATACTTGTTTGATTTAATCAATATACTAGGTTGTTTAGCCACTTGTGTTAATTTCATGATCAATGTGTCAAAAAGTGTGTTTGGAGTCAAAAGAGGAGCATTGCAATTGAGAAATGAGGGGAGGCTATCTTTAATTTTGAATTCAACAATTAATATCAATAAGAAATGAAATTGAACATCCAGGACACAATTGTTTGTTAAATTGAATGAATTCATGTTATAGATGGTCCATAGGCATTTTTTCCATAATCAATATAGTCATTAAGGATGAAGCAAATTTTAATTTCAAGGTTATTGCATGAAAAATAGTCCTAGTAACAATAAAAGCAGCCTAATTTACATGAGGTGATTAGAATGTCTCGTGATTTAAGAATTTAACCATTTCACATTTGTACAGAATGCAAATAATTATGAATGACTCCTTAGATTGACGGATTTCAATAGATTTAGAGTTTTAATGGTCTTTATACTTGTTTGATTTAATCAATATACTAGGTTGTTTAGCCACATGTGTTAATTTCATGATCAATGTGTCAAAAAGTGTGTTTGGAGTCAAAAGAGGAGCATTGCTAATGAGAAATGATGGGAGGCTGTCTCTAATTTTCAATTCAACAATTAATAACGATAAGAAATGAAATTGCAGATGTAGGACACCATTGTTTGTTAAATTGAATGAATTCATGTTATAGATGGTCCATGGGCATTTTTTCCATAATGACTATAGTCATTAAGGATGAAGCAACTTTTAAATTCAAGGTTATTGCATGAGAAATATTCCTAGTACCAATAAAAGGAGCCTAATTTACATGAGGTGATTAGAATGTCTCATGATTTAAGAATTAAAGCATTTCACATTTGTACAGAATGCAAATCAATATGAATGACTGCATTGGTTGACGGACTTAAATAGATTTAGAGTTTTAATGGTCTTTATACTTGTTTGATTTAATCAATATACTAGGTTGTTTAGCCACATGTGTTAATTTCATGATCAGTGTGTCAAAAAGTGTTTTTGGAGACAAAATAGGAGCATTACTAATGAGAAGAGATGTGAGGCATTCTCTAATTTTGAATTCAACAATTAATATCAATACAAAATGAAATTCAAGTTCAAGGACTCCATTGTTTGTTAAATAGAATGAATTCATCTTATAGATGGTCCAGGGGCACTTTTTTCATAACAAAATAATCATTAATGATGATGCAAAATTTAATTTCAACGTTATTGCTGGAAAAATAGACCTAGTAACAACAAGAGCCTAATTCACATAAGGTGATTAGAATGACTCCTGATTTAAGAATTAAAGCTGTTCACATTTGTACGAAATACAAACCATGATGAATAACTCCTTTGATTGACAGATTTAAATAGATTTAGCGTTTTAATGGTCTTTATACTTATTTGATATAATCAATATACTAGGTTGTTTAGCCACATGTGTTAATTTCATGATCAATGTGTCAAAAAGTGTGTTTGGAGTCAAAAGAGGATCATTGCTAATGAAAAATGAGGGAGGCTGTCTCTAATTTTGAATTCAACAACTAATATCCATAAGAAATGAAATTGAAGATCCAGGACAGCATTGTTTGTTAAATTGAATGAATTCATGTTATAGTTGGTCCATGGGCATTTTTTCCATAATGAATATAGTCATTAAGGACAAAGCAAATTTTAATTTCAAGGTTATTGCATGAAAAATAGTCCTAGTAACAATAAAAGGAGCCTAATTTACATGAGGTGATTAGAATGACTCGTGATTCAAGAATTAAAACATTTCACATTTGTACAGAATGCAAATCATTATGAATGACTCCTTTGATTGACAGATTTAAATAGATTTAGAGTTTCAATAGTCTTTATACTTGTTTGATTTAATCAATATACTAGGTTGTTTAGCCACATGTGTTAATTTCATGATCAGTGTGTCAAAAAGTGTTTTTGGAGTCAAAAGAGGAGCATTGCTAATGAGAATTTATGTGAGGCGTTCCCTAATTTTGAATTCAACAATTAATATCAATACGAAATGAAATTCAAGATCAAGGACTCCATTCTTTGTTAAATTGAATGAATTCATGTTATAGATGGTCCAGGTGCACATTTTTCATAACAAAATAATCATTAATGATGATGCAAAATTTACTTTCAACGTTATTGCTGGAAAAATAGACCTGGTAACAACAAGAGCCTAATTGACATAAGGTGATTAGAATGACTCCTGATTTAAGAATTAAAGCTGTTCACATTTGTACGAAATACAAACCATGATGAATGACTCCTTTGATTGACAGATTTAAATAGATTTAGAGTTTTAATGGTCTTTATACTTGTTTGATATAATCAATATACTAGGTTGTTTAGCCACATGTGTTAATTTCATGATCAATGTGTCAAAAAGTGTCTTTGGAGTCAAAAGAAAGAGCATTGCAATTGAGAAATGAGGGGAGGTTGTCTCTAATTTTTGAATTCAACAATTAATATCAATAAGAAATGAAATTGAAGATCTAGGACACCATTGTTTGTTAAATTGAATGAATTCATGTTATAGATGGTCCATGGGCATTTTTTCCATAATGAATATAGTCATTAATGATGAAGCAACTTTTAAATTCAAGGTTATTGCATGAGAAATATTCCTAGTACCAATAAAAGGTGCCTAATTTTCATGAGGTGATTAGAATGTCTCATGATTTAAGAATTAAAGCATTTCACATTTGTACAGAATGCAAATCATTATGAATGACTCCATTGATTGACGGATTTAAATAGATTTAGAGTTTTAATGGTCTTTATACTTGTTTGATTTAATTAATATACTAGGTTGTTTAGCCACATGTGTTAATTTCATGATCAGTGTGTCAAAAAGTGTTTCTGGAGTCAAAAGAGGAGCATTGCTAATGAGAAGAGATGTGAGGCATTCTCTAATTTTGAATTCAACAATTAATATCAATACAAAATGAAATTCAAGTTCAAGGACCCCATTGTTTGTTAAATTGAGTAAATTCATGTTATAGATGGTCCAGGGGCACTTTTTTCATAACAAAATAATCATTAATGATGATGCAAAATTTAATTTCAACGTTATTGCTGGAAAAATAGACCTGGTAACAACAAGAGCCTAATTCACATAAGGTGATTAGAATGACTCCTGATTTAAGAATTAAAGCTGTTCACATTTGTACGAAATACAAACCATGATGAATGACTCCTTTGATTGACAGATTTAAATAGATTTAAAGTTTTAATGGTCTTTATACTTGTTTGATATAATCAATATACTAGGTTGTTTAGCCACATGTGTTAATTTCATGATCAATGTGTCAAAAAGTGTCTTTGGAGTCAAAAGAAGAGCATTGCAATTGAGAAATGAGGGGAGGCTGTCTCTAATTTTGAATTCAACAATTAATATCAATAAGAAATGAAATTGAAGATCCAGGGCACAATTGTTTGTTAAATTTAATGAATTCATGTTATAGATGGTCCATGGGCATTTTTTCCATAACGAATATAGTCATTAAGGATGAAGCAAATTTTAATTTCAACGTTATTGCATGAAAAATATTCCTAGTAACTATAAAAGGAGCCTAATTTACATGAGGTGATTCGAATGTCTCTTGATTTAAGAATTAAACCATTTCACATTTATACAAAATGCAAATCATTATGAATGACTCCTTTGATTGATGGATTTAAATAGATTTAGAGTTTTAATGGTCTTTATACTTGTTTGATTTAATCAATATACTAGGTTGTTTAGCCACATGTGTTAATTTCATGATCAATGTGTCAAAAAGTGTGTTTGGAGTCAAAAGAGGTGCATTCCAATTGAGAAATGAGGGGAGGTTGTCTCTAATTTTGAATTGAACAATTAATATCAATAAGAAATGAAATTGAAGATCTAGGACACCATTGTTTGTTAAATTTAATGAATTCATGTTATAGATGGTCCATGGGCATTTTTTCCATAATGAATATAGTAATTAAGGATGAAGCCAATTTTAATTTCAACGTTATTGCATGAAAAATATTCCTACTAAGAATAAAAGGAGCCTAATTTACATGAGGTTATTCGAATGTCTCATGATTTAAGAATTAAACCATTTCACATTTGTACAGAATGCAAATCATTATGAATGACTCCTTTGATTGATGGATTTAAATAGATTTAGAGTTTTAATGGTCTTTATACTTGTTTGATTTAATCAATATACTAGGTTGTTTAGCCACATGAGTTAATTTCATGATCAATGTGTCAAAAAGTGTGTTTGGAGTCAAAAGAGGATCATTGCTAATGAAAAATGAGGGGAGGCTGTCTCTAATTTTGAATTCAACAACTAATATCCATAAGAAATGAAATTGAAGATCCAGGACACCATTGTTTGTTAAATTGAATGAATTCATGTTATAGTTGGTCCATGGGCATTTTTTCCATAATGAATATAGTCATTAAGGACGAAGCAAATTTTAATTTCAACGTTATTGCATGAAAAATAGTCCTAGTAACAATAAAAGGAGCCTAATTTACATGAGGTGATTAGAATGACTCGTGATTTAAGAATTAAAACATTTCACATTTGTACAGAATGCAAATCATTATGAATGACTCCTTTGATTGACAGATTTAAATAGATTTATAGTTTTAATGGTCTTTATACTTGTTTGATTTAATCAATATACTAGGTTGTTTAGCCACATGTGTTAGTTTCATCATCAGTGTGTGAAAATGTGTTTTTGGAGTCAAAAGAAAAGCATTGCTAATGAGAATTGATGTGAGGCGTTCTCTAATTTTGAATTCAACAATTAATATCAATACGAAATGAAATTCAAGATCAAGGACTCCATTCTTTGTTAAATTGAATGAATTCATGTTATAGATGGTCCAGGGGCACTTTTTTCATAACAAAATAATCATTAATGATGATGCAAAATTTAATTTCAACGTTATTGCTGGAAAAATAGACCTGGTAACAACAAGAGCCTAATTCACATAAGGTGATTAGAATGACTCCTGATTTAAGAATTAAAGCTGTTCACATTTGTACGAAATACAAACCATGATGAATGACTCCTTTGATCGACAGATTTAAATAGATTTCGAGTTTTAATGGTCTTTATACTTGTTTGATATAATCAATATACTAGGTTGTTTAGCCACATGTGTTAATTTCATGATCAATGTGTCAAAAAGTGTCTTTGTAGTCAAAAGAGGAGCATTGCAATTGAGAAATGAGGGGAGGTTGTCTCTAATTTTGAATTCAACAATTAATATCAATAAGAAATCAAAATTGAAGATCTAGGACACCATTGTTTGTTAAATTGAATGAATTCATGTTATAGATGGTCCATGGGCATTTTTTCCATAATGAATATAGTCATTAATGATGAAGCAACTTTTAAATTCAAGGTTATTGCATGAGAAATATTCCTAGTACCAATAAAAGTGCCTAATTTAGATAAGGTGATTAGAATGTCTCATGATTTAAGAATTAAAGCATTTCACATTTGTACAGAATGCAAATCATTATGAATGACTCCATTGATTGACGGATTTAAATAGATTTAGAGTTTTAATGGTCTTTATAGTTGTTTGATTTAATTAATATACTAGGTTGTTTAGCCACATGTGTTAATTTCATGATTTAGTGTGTTAAAAAAAGTGTTTTCTGGAGTCAAAAGAGGAGCATTGCTAATGAGAAGAGATGTGAGGCATTCTCTAATTTTGAATTCAACAATTAATATCAATACAAAATGAAATTCAAGTTCAAGGACCCCATTGTTTGTTAAATTGAGTGAATTCATGTTATAGATGGTCCAGGGGCACTTTTTTCATAACAAAATAATCATTAATGATGATGCAAAATTTAATTTCAACGTTATTTTTGGAAAAATAGACCTGGTAACAACAAGAGCCTAATTCACATAAGGTGTTTAGAATGACTCTTGACTTAAGACATAAAGCTGTTCACATTTGTACGAAATACAAACTATGATGAATGACTCCTTTGATTGACAGATTTAAATAGATTTAGAGTTTTAATGGTTTTTATACTTGTTTGATATAATCAATATACTAGGTTGTTTAGCCACATGTGTTAATTTCATGATCAATGTGTCAAAAAGTGTCTTCGGAGTCAAAAGAAGGGCATTGCAATTGAGAAATGAGGGGAGGCTGTCTCTAATTTTGAATTCAACAATTAATATCAATAAGAAATGAAATTGAAGATCCAGGGCACCATTGTTTGTTAAATTGAATGAATTCATGTTATAGATGGTCCATGGGCATTTTTTCCATAATGAATATAGTCATTAAGGATGAAGCAAATTTTAATTTCAACGTTATTGCATGAAAAATATTCCTAGTAACTATAAAAGGAGCCTAATTTACATGAGGTGATTTGAATGTCTCCTGATTTAAGAATTAAACCATTTCACATTTGTACAGAATGCAAATCATTATGAATGACTCCTTTGATTGATGGATTTAAATAGATTTAGAGTTTTAATGGTCTTTATACTTGTTTGATTTAATCAATATACTAGGTTGTTTAGCCACATGAGTTAATTTCATGATCAATGTGTCAAAAAGTGTGTTTGGAGTCAAAAGAGGTGCATTGCAATTGAGAAACGAGGGGAGGTTGTCTCTAATTTTGAATTCAACAATTAATATCAATAAGAAATCAAAATTGAAGATCTAGGACACCATTGTTTGTTAAATTGAATGAATTCATGTTATAGATGGTCCATGGGCATTTTTTCCATAATGAATATAGTCATTAATGATGAAGCAACTTTTAAATTCAAGGTTATTGCATGAGAAATATTCCTAGTACCAATAAAAGTGCCTAATTTAGATAAGGTGATTAGAATGTCTCATGATTTAAGAATTAAAGCATTTCACATTTGTACAGAATGCAAATCATTATGAATGACTCCATTGATTGACGAATTTAAATAGATTTAGAGTTTTAATGGTCTTTATAGTTGTTTGATTTAATTAATATACTAGGTTGTTTAGCCACATGTGTTAATTTCATGATTAGTGTGTTAAAAAGTGTTTCTGGAGTCAAAAGAGGAGCATTGCTAATGAGAAGAGATGTGAGGCATTCTCTAATTTTGAATTCAACAATTAATATCAATACAAAATGAAATTCAAGTTCAAGGACCCCATTGTTTGTTAAATTGAGTGAATTCATGTTATAGATGGTCCAGGGGCACTTTTTTCATAACAAAATAATCATTAATGATGATGCAAAATTTTATTTTCAACGTTTATTTTTGGAAAAATAGACCTGGTAACAACAAGAGCCTAATTCACATAAGGTGTTTAGAATGACTCTTGACTTAAGACATAAAGCTGTTCACATTTGTACGAAATACAAACTATGATGAATGACTCCTTTGATTGACAGATTTAAATAGATTTAGAGTTTTAATGGTTTTTATACTTGTTTGATATAATCAATATACTAGGTTGTTTAGCCACATGTGTTAATTTCATGATCAACGTGTCAAAAAGTGTCTTTGGAGTCAAAAGAAGGGCATTGCAATTGAGAAATGAGGGGAGGCTGTCTCTAATTTTGAATTCAACAATTAATATCAATAAGAAATGAAATTGAAGATCCAGGGCACCATTGTTTGTTAAATTGAATGAATTCATGTTATAGATGGTCCATGGGCATTTTTTCCATAATGAATATAGTCATTAAGGATGAAGCAAATTTTAATTTCAACGTTATTGCATAAAAAATATTCCTAGTAACTATAAAAGGAGCCTAATTTACATGAGGTGATTCGAATGTCTCCTGATTTAAGAATTAAACCATTTCACATTTGTACAGAATGCAAATCATTATGAATGACTCCTTTGATTGATGGATTTAAATAGATTTAGAGTTTTAATGGTCTTTATACTTGTTTGATTTAATCAATATACTAGGTTGATTAGCCACATGAGTTAATTTCATGATCAATGTGTCAAAAAGTGTGTTTGGAGTCAAAAGAGGTGCATTGCAATTGAGAAATGAGGGGAGGTTGTCTCTAATTTTGAATTCAACAATTAATATCAATAAGAAATGAAATTGAAGATCTAGGACACCATTGTTTCTTAAATTTAATGAATTCATGTTATAGATGGTCCATGGGCATTTTTTCCATAATGAATATAGTCATTAATGATGAAGCAACTTTTAAATTCAAGGTTATTGCATGAGAAATATTCCTAGTACCAATAAAAGTGCCTAATTTAGATAAGGTGATTAGAATGTCTCATGATTTAAGAATTAAAGCATTTCACATTTGTATAGAATGCAAATCATTATGAATGACTCCATTGATTGACGGATTTAAATAGATTTAGAGTTTTAATGGTCTTTATAGTTGTTTGATTTAATTAATATACTAGGTTGTTTAGCCACATGTGTTAATTTCATGATTAGTGTGTTAAAAAGTGTTTCTGGAGTCAAAAGAGGAGCATTGCTAATGAGAAGAGATGTGAGGCATTCTCTAATTTTGAATTCAACAATTAATATCAATACAAAATGAAATTCAAGTTCAAGGACCCCATTGTTTGTTAAATTGAGTGAATTCATGTTATAGATGGTCCAGGGGCACTTTTTTCATAACAAAATAATCATTAATGATGATGCAAAATTTAATTTCAACGTTATTTTTGGAAAAATAGACCTGGTAACAACAAGAGCCTAATTCACATAAGGTGTTTAGAATGACTCTTGACTTAAGACATAAAGCTGTTCACATTTGTACGAAATACAAACTATGATGAATGACTCCTTTGATTGACAGATTTAAATAGATTTAGAGTTTTAATGGTTTTTATACTTGTTTGATATAATCAATATACTAGGTTGTTTAGCCACATGTGTTAATTTCATGATCAACGTGTCAAAAAGTGTCTTTGGAGTCAAAAGAAGGGCATTGCAATTGAGAAATGAGGGGAGGCTGTCTCTAATTTTGAATTCAACAATTAATATCAATAAGAAATGAAATTGAAGATCCAGGGCACCGTTGTTTGTTAAATTGAATGAATTCATGTTATAGATGGTCCATGGGCATTTTTTCCATAATGAATATAGTCATTAAGGATGAAGCAAATTTTAATTTCAACGTTATTGCATGAAAAATATTCCTAGTAACTATAAAAGGAGCCTAATTTACATGAGGTGATTCGAATGTCTCCTGATTTAAGAATTAAACCATTTCACATTTGTACAGAATGCAAATCATTATGAATGACTCCTTTGATTGATGGATTTAAATAGATTTAGAGTTTTAATGGTCTTTATACTTGTTTGATTTAATCAATATACTAGGTTGTTTAGCCACATGAGTTAATTTCATGATCAATGTGTCAAAAAGTGTGTTTGGAGTCAAAAGAGGTGCATTGCAATTGAGAAATGAGGGGAGGTTGTCTCTAATTTTGAATTCAACAATTAATATCAATAAGAAATGAAATTGAAGATCTAGGACACCATTGTTTCTTAAATTGAATGAATTCATGTTATAGATGGTCCATGGGCATTTTTTCCATAATGAATATAGTCACTAATGATGAAGCAACTTTTAAATTCAAGGTTATTGCATGAGAAATATTCCTAGTACCAATAAAAGTGCCTAATTTAGATAAGGTGATTAGAATGTCTCATGATTTAAGAATTAAAGCATTTCACATTTGTACAGAATGCAAATCATTATGAATGACTCCATTGATTGACGGATTTAAATAGATTTAGAGTTTTAATGGTCTTTATAGTTGTTTGATTTAATTAATATACTAGGTTGTTTAGCCACATGTGTTAATTTCATGATTAGTGTGTTAAAAAGTGTTTCTGGAGTCAAAAGAGGAGCATTGCTAATGAGAAGAGATGTGAGGCATTCTCTAATTTTGAATTCAACAATTAATATCAATACAAAATGAAATTCAAGTTCAAGGACCCCATTGTTTGTTAAATTGAGTGAATTCATGTTATAGATGGTCCAGGGGCACTTTTTTCATAACAAAATAATCATTAATGATGATGCAAAATTTAATTTCAACGTTATTTTTGGAAAAATAGACCTGGTAACAACAAGAGCCTAATTCACATAAGGTGTTTAGAATGACTCTTGACTTAAGACATAAAGCTGTTCACATTTGTACGAAATACAAACTATGATGAATGACTCCTTTGATTGACAGATTTAAATAGATTTAGAGTTTTAATGGTTTTTATACTTGTTTGATATAATCAATATACTAGGTTGTTTAGCCACATGTGTTAATTTCATGATCAACGTGTCAAAAAGTGTCTTTGGAGTCAAAAGAAGGGCACTGCAATTGAGAAATGAGGGGAGGCTGTCTCTAATTTTGAATTCAACAATTAATATCAATAAGAAATGAAATTGAAGATCCAGGGCACCATTGTTTGTTAAATTGAATGAATTCATGTTATAGATGGTCCATGGGCATTTTTTCCATAATGAATATAGTCATTAAGGATGAAGCAAATTTTAATTTCAACGTTATTGCATGAAAAATATTCCTAGTAACTATAAAAGGAGCCTAATTTACATGAGGTGATTCGAATGTCTCCTGATTTAAGAATTAAACCATTTCACATTTGTACAGAATGCAAATCATTATGAATGACTCCTTTGATTGATGGATTTAAATAGATTTAGAGTTTTTAATGGTCTTTATACTTGTTTGATTTAATCAATATACTAGGTTGTTTAGCCACATGAGTTAATTTCATGATCAATGTGTCAAAAAGTGTGTTTGGAGTCAAAAGAGGTGCATTGCAATTGAGAAATGAGGGGAGGTTGTCTCTAATTTTGAATTCAACAATTAATATCAATAAGAAATGAAATTGAAGATCTAGGACACCATTGTTTCTTAAATTTAATGAATTCATGTTATAGATGGTCCATGGGCATTTTTTCCATAATGAATATAGTCATTAATGATGAAGCAACTTTTAAATTCAAGGTTATTTGCATGAGAAATATTCCTAGTACCAATAAAAGTGCCTAATTTAGATAAGGTGATTAGAATGTCTCATGATTTAAGAATTAAAGCATTTCACATTTGTACAGAATGCAAATCATTATGAATGACTCCATTGATTGACGGATTTAAATAGATTTAGAGTTTTAATGGTCTTTATAGTTGTTTGATTTAATTAATATACTAGGTTGTTTAGCCACATGTGTTAATTTCATGATTAGTGTGTTAAAAAAGTGTTTCTGGAGTCAAAAGAGGAGCATTGCTAATGAGAAGAGATGTGAGGCATTCTCTAATTTTGAATTCAACAATTAATATCAATACAAAATGAAATTCAAGTTCAAGGACCCCATTGTTTGTTAAATTGAGTGAATTCATGTTATAGATGGTCCAGGGGCACTTTTTTCATAACAAAATAATCATTAATGATGATGCAAAATTTAATTTCAACGTTATTTTTGGAAAAATAGACCCTGGTAACAACAAGAGCCTAATTCACATAAGGTGTTTAGAATGACTCTTGACTTAAGACATAAAGCTGTTCACATTTGTACGAAATACAAACTATGATGAATGACTCCTTTGATTGACAGATTTAAATAGATTTAGAGTTTTAATGGTTTTTATACTTGTTTGATATAATCAATATACTAGGTTGTTTAGCCACATGTGTTAATTTCATGATCAACGTGTCAAAAAGTGTCTTTGGAGTCAAAAGAAGGGCATTGCAATTGAGAAATGAGGGGAGGCTGTCTCTAATTTTGAATTCAACAATTAATATCAATAAGAAATGAAATTGAAGATCCAGGGCACCGTTGTTTGTTAAATTGAATGAATTCATGTTATAGATGGTCCATGGGCATTTTTTCCATAATGAATATAGTCATTAAGGATGAAGCAAATTTTAATTTCAACGTTATTGCATGAAAAATATTCCTAGTAACTATAAAAGGAGCCTAATTTACATGAGGTGATTCGAATGTCTCCTGATTTAAGAATTAAACCATTTCACATTTGTACAGAATGCAAATCATTATGAATGACTCCTTTGATTGATGGATTTAAATAGATTTAGAGTTTTAACGGTCTTTATACTTGTTTGATTTAATCAATATACTAGGCTGTTTAGCCACATGTGTTAATTTCATGATCAATCTGTCAAAAGAGGAGCATTGCTAATGAGAAATGAGGGGAGGCTGTCTCTGATTTTGAATTCAACAATTAATATCACTAAGAAATGAAATTCAAGTTCAAGGACTCCATTGTTTGTTAAATTGAATGAATTCATGTTATAGATGGTCCAGGGGCACTTTTTTCATAACAAAATAATCATTAATGATGATGCAAAATTTAATTTCAACGTTATTGCTGGAAAAATAGACCTGGTAACAACAAGAGCTTAATTGACATAAGGTGATTAGAATGACTCCTGATTTAAGAATTAAAGCTGATAACATTTGTACGAAATACAAACCATGATCAATGACTCCTTTGATTGACAGATTTAAATAGATTTAGAGTTTTAATGGTCTTTATTCTTGTTTGATATAATCAATATACTAGGTTGTTTAGCCACATGTGTTAATTTCATGATCAATATGTCAAAAAGTGTGTTTGGAGTCAAAAGAGGATCATTGCTAATGAAAAATGAGGGGAGGATGTCTCTAATTTTCAATTCAACAACTAATATCCTTAAGAAATGAAATTGAAGATCCAGGATACCATTGATTGTGATATTGAATGAATTCATGTTATAGTTGGTCCATGGGCATTTTTTCCATAATGAATATAGTCATTAAGGATGAAGCAAATTTTAATTTCAAGGTTATTGCATGAAAATAGTCCTAGTAACAATAAAAGGAGCCTAATTTACATGAGGTGATTAGAATGACTCGTGATTTAAGAATTAAATCATTTCACATTTGTACAGAACGCAAATTATTATGAATGACTCCTTTGATTGATAGATTTAAATAGATTTAGAGTTTTAATTGTCTTTATACTTTTTTTATTTAATCAATATACTAGGTTGTTTAGCCACATGTGTTAATTTCATGATCAATGTGTCAAAAAGTGTGTTTGGAGTCAAAAGAGGAGCATTGCAATTGAGAAATGTGGGGAGGTTGTCTCTAATTTTGAATTCAACAATTAATATCAATAAGAAATGAAATTGATGATCCAGGACACCATTGTTTGTTAAATTGAATGAATTCATGTTATAGATGGTCCATGGGCATTTTTTCCAGAATGAATATAGTCATTAAGGATGAAACAAATTTTAATTTCAAGGTTATTGCATGAAAAATATTCCTAGTAACAATAAAAGGAGCCTAATTTACATGAGGTGATTAGAATACCTCGTGTTGTAAGAATTAAACCATTTCACATTTGTACGGATTACAAACCATGATTAATGACTCCTTTGCTTGACGGATTTTAATAGACTTAGAGTTTTAATGGTCTTTATACTTGTTTGATTTAATCAATATACTAGGTTGTTTAGCTACATGTGTTAATTTCATGATTAATGTGTCAAAAAGTGTGTTTGGAGTCAAAAGAGGAGTATTGCTAATGAGAAAAGATGGGAGACAGTCTATAATTTTGAATTCAACAATTAATATCGATAAGAAATGAAATTGAAGATCAAGGACTGCATTTATTGTTAAATTGAATGAATTCATGGTATAGATGGTCCATGGGCATTTTTTTCATAACAAAATAATCATTAATGATGAAGCAAATTTTTATTTCAAGGTTATAGCATGAAAATAGTCCAGGTAACAATAAGAGGAGCCTAATTCAGATGAGGTGGCTATAATGTCTCATGATTTAAGAATTAAACTTGTTCACATTTGTACGGAATTCAAACCATGATAAATGACTAATTTGATTGACGAATTTAAATAGATTTAGAGTTTTAATGGTCTTTATACTTGTTTGATGTAGTCAATATACTATGTTGTTTAGCCACATGTGTTAATTTCATGATCAATGTGTCAAAAAGTGAATTTGGTGTCAAAAGAGGAGCATTGCTAATGAGAAGTGATGTGAGGCATTCTCTAATTTTGAATTCAACAATTGATATCAATAAGAAATGAAATTGAAGATCCAGGACACCATTGTTTGTTAAATTGAATGAATTCATGTTATAGATGGTCCATGGTCACTTTTTTCATAACAAAATAATCATTAATGATGATGCAAAATTTAATTTCACCGTTATTACTTGAAAAATAGTCCTAGTAACAACAAGAGGAGCCTAATTCACATGAGGTGATTAGAATGTCTCCTGATTTAAGAATTAAAGCTGTTCACATTTGCACGAAATACAAGCCATGATGAATCACTCCTTTGAATGACAGATTTAAATAGATTTAGAGTCTTAATGGTCTTTATACTTGTTTGATTTAATCAATATACTAGGTTGTTTAGCCACATGTGTTAATTTCACGATCAATGTGTCAAAACGTGTGTTTGGAGTCAAAAGAGGAGCATTGCCAATGAGAAATGAGGGGAGGCTGTCTCTAATTTTGAATTCAACAATTAATATCAATAAGAAATGAAATTAAAGATCCAGGACACCATTGTTTATTAAATTGAATGAATTCATGTTATAGATGTTCCATGGGCATTTTTTCCATAATGAATATAGTCATTAAGGATGAAGCAAATTTTAATTTCAAGGTTATTGCATGAAAAATAGTCCTAGTAATAATAAAAGGAGCCTAATTTACGTGTGGTGATTAGAATGTCTCGTAATTTAAGAATTAAAACATTTCACATTTGTACAGAATGCAAATCATTATGAATGACTCCTTTGATTGACGGATTTAAATAGATTTAGGGTTTAATAGTCTTTATACTTGTTTCATTTAATCAATATAGTAGGCTGTTTAGCCACATGTGTTAATTTCATGATCATTATGTCAAAAAGTGTGTTTGGAGTCAAAAGAGGAGCATTGCAATTGAGAAATGAGGGGAGGTTGTCTCTAATTTTCAATTCAACAACTAATATTAATAAGAAATGAAATTGAAGATCCAGGACACCATTGTTTGTTAAATTGAATGAATTCATGTTATAGATGGTCCATGGGCATTTTTTCCATAATGAATATAGTCATTAAGGATGAAGCAAATTTTAATTTCAAGGTTATTGCATGAAAAATATTCCTAATAACAATAAAAGGAGGCTAATTTACCTGAGGTGATTAGAATACCCCGTGATTTAAAATTAAACCACTTCACATTTGTACGGAATACAAACCATGATGAATGACTCCTTTGCTTGACGGATTTTAATAGACTTAGAGTTTTAATGGTCTTTATACTTGTTTGATTTAATCAATATACTAGGTTGTTTAGCTACATGTGTTAATTTCATGATCAGTGTATCAAAAAGTGTTTTTGGAGTCAAAAGAGGAGCATTGTTAATGAGAAGAGATGTGAGGCATTCTTTAATTTTGAATGCAACAATTAATATCAATACGAAATGAAATTCAAGATCAAGGACTCCATTGTTTGTTAAATTGAATGAATTGATGTTATAGATGGTCCAGGGTCACTTTTTTCATAACAAAATAATCATTAATGATGATGCAAAATTTAATTTCAACATTATTGCTGCAAAAATAGACCTGGTAACAACTAGACCTTAATTCACATAAGGTGATTAGAATGACTCCTGATTTAAGAATTAAAGCTGTTTGCATTTCTACGAAATGCAAACCATGATGAATGACTCCTTTGATTGACAGATTTAAATAGATTTAGAGTTTTAATGGTCTTTATACTTGTTTGATATAATCAATATACTAGGTTGTCTAGCCACATGTGTTAATTTCATGATCAATGTGTCAAAAAGTGTGTTTGGAGTCAAAAGAGAATCATTGCTAATGAAAAATGAGGGGAGGTTGTCTCTAATTTTGAATTCAATAACTAATATCCATAAGAAATGAAATTGAAGATCCAGGACCCCATTGTTTGTTAAATTGAATGAATTCATGTTATAGTTGGTCCATGGGCATTTTTTCCATAATGAATATAGTCATTAAGGATGAAGCAAATTTTAATTTCAAGGTTATTGCATGAAAAATAATCCTAGTAACAATAAAAGGAGCCTAATTTATATGAGGTGATTAGAATGACTCGTGATTTAAGAATTAAATCATTTCACATTTGTACAGAACACAAATTATTATGAATGACTCCTTTGATTGACAGATTTAAATAGATTTAGAGTTTTAATGGTCTTTATACTTTTTTGATTTAATCAATATACTAGGTTGTTTAGCCACATGTGTTAATTTCATGATCAATGTGTCAAAAAGTGTGTTTGGAGTCAAAAGAGGTGCATTGCAATTGAGAAATGATGGGAGGCTGTCTCTAATTTTGAATTCAACAATTAATATCAATAAAAAATGAAATTGAAGATCCAGGACACCATTGTTTGTTAAATTGAATGAATTCATGTTATAGATGGTCCATGGGCATTTTTTCCATAATGAATATAGTCATTAAGGATGAAGCAAATTTTAATTTCAAGGTTATTGCATGAAAAATAATCCTAGTAACAATAAAAGGAGCCTAATTTATATGAGGTGATTAGAATGACTCGTGATTTAAGAATTAAATCATTTCACATTTGTACAGAACACAAATTATTATGAATGACTCCTTTGATTGACAGATTTAAATAGATTTAGAGTTTTAATGGTCTTTATACTTTTTTGATTTAATCAATATACTAGGTTGTTTAGCCACATGTGTTAATTTCATGATCAATGTGTCAAAAAGTGTGTTTGGAGTCAAAAGAGGATCATTGCTAATGAAAAATGAGGGGAGGCTGTCTCTAATTTTGAATTCAACAACTAATATCCATAAGAAATGAAATTGAAGATCCAGGACCCCATTGTTTGTTAAATTGAATGAATTCATGTTATAGTTGGTCCATGGGCATTTTTTCCATAATGAATATAGTCATTAAGGATGAAGCAAATTTTAATTTCAAGGTTATTGCATGAAAAATAATCCTAGTAACAATAAAAGGAGCCTAATTTATATGAGGTGATTAGAATGACTCGTGATTTAAGAATTAAATCATTTCACATTTGTACAGAACACAAATTATTATGAATGACTCCTTTGATTGACAGATTTAAATAGATTTAGAGTTTTAATGGTCTTTATACTTTTTTGATTTAATCAATATACTAGGTTGTTTAGCCACATGTGTTAATTTCATGATCAATGTGTCAAAAAGTGTGTTTGGAGTCAAAAGAGGATCATTGCTAATGAAAAATGAGGGGAGGCTGTCACTAATTTTGAATTCAACAACTAATATCCATAAGAAATGAAATTGAAGATCCAGGACACCATTGTTTGTTAAATTGAATGAATTCATGTTATAGATGGTCCATGGGCATTTTTTCCATAATGAATATAGTCATTAAGGATGAAGCAAATTTTAATTTCAAGGTTATTGCATGAAAAATAGTCCTAGTAACAATAAAAGGAGCCTAATTTACGTGAGGTGATTTGAATGTCTCGTAATTTAAGAATTAAAACATTTCACATTTGTACAGAATGCAAATCATTATGAATGACTCCTTTGATTGACGGATTTAAATAGATTTGGGGTTTAATAGTCTTTATACTTGTTTGACTTAATCAATATAGTAGGCTGTTTAGCCACATGTGTTAATTTCATGATCAATGTGTCAAAACATGTGTTTGGTGTAAAAAAAGGAGCATTGCTAATGAGAAATGAGGGGAGGCTATCTCTGATTTTGAATTCAACAATTAATATCACTAAGAAATGAAATTAAAGATCCAGGACACCATTGTTTGTTAAATTGAATGAATTCATGTTATAGATGTTCCATGCGCATTTTTTCCATAATGAATATAGTCATTAAGGATGAAGCAAATTTTAATTTCAAGGTTATTGCATGAAAAATAGTCCTAGTAATAATAAAAGGAGTCTAATTTACGTGTGGTGATTAGAATGTCTCGTAATTTAAGAATTAAAACATTTCACATTTGTACAGAATGCAAATCATTATGAATGACTCCTTTGATTGATGGATTTAAATAGATTTAGAGTTTAATGGTCTTTATACTTGTTTGATTTAGTCAATATAGTAGGCTGTTTAGCCACATGTGTTAATTTCATGATCAATGTGTCAAAAAGTGTGTTTGGAGTCAAAAGAGGAGAATTGCAATTGAGAAATGAGGGGAGGTTGTCTCTAATTTTGAATTCAACAACTAATATCAATAAGAAATGAAATTGAAGATCCAGGACACCATTGTTTGTTAAATTGAATGAATTCATGTTATAGGTGGTCCATGGGCATTTTTTCCATAATGAATATAGTGATTAAGCATGAAGCAAATTTTAATTTCAACATTATTGCGTGACAAATATTCCTTGTAACAATAAAAGGAGCCTAATTTAAATGAGGTGATTCCAATGTCTCATAATTTAAGAATTAGACCATTTCACATTTGAACAGAATGCAAATCATTATGAATGACTCCTTTGATTGACGGATTTAAATAGATTTAGTGTTTTAATGGTCTTTATACTTGTTTCATTTAATCAATATAGTAGGTTGTTTAGCCACATGTGTTAATTTCATGATCAATGTGTCAAATGGTTTGTTTGGAGTCAAAAGAGGAGTATTGCTAATGAGAAATGATGAGATGTTGTCTCTAATTTTGAATTCAACAATTAATATCAATAAGAAATGAAATTGAAGATCCAGGACACTATTGTTTGTTAAATTGAACGAATTCATGTTATAAATGGACTATGGGCATTTTTTCCCATAATGAATATAGTAATTAAGGATGAAGCAAATTTTAATTTCAATGTTATTGCATGAAAAATATTCCTAGTAACAATAAAAGGAGCCTAATTTACATGAGGTGATTAGAATGACTTGTGATTTAAGAATTAAATCATTTCACAATTTGTACAGAACACAAATTATTATGAATGACTCCTTTGATTGACAGATTTAAATAGATTTAGAGTTTTAATGGTCTTTATACTTTTTTGATTTAATCAATATAGTAGGTTGTTTAGCCACATGTGTTAATTTCATGATCAATGTGTCAAAAAGTGTGTTTGGAGTCAAAAGAGGAGCATTGCAATTGAGAAATGATGGGAGGCTGTCTCAAATTTTGAATTCAACAATTAATATCAATAAGAAATGAAATTGAAGATCCAGGACACCATTGTTTGTTAAATTGAATGAATTCATGTTATAGATGGTCCATGGGCATTTTTTCCATAATGAATATAGTCAATAAGGATGAAGCAAATTTTTAAATTTCAAGGTTATTGCATGAAAAATAGTCCTAGTAATAATAAAAAAGGAGCCTAATTTACGTGAGGTGATTTGAATGTCTCGTAATTTAAGAATTAAAACATTTCACATTTGTACAGAATGCAAATCATTATGAATGACTCCTTTGATTGACAGATTTAAATAGATTTAGAGTTTTAATGGTCTTTATACTTTTTTGATTTAATCAATATACTAGGTTGTTTATCCACATGTGTTAATTTCATGATCTGTGTGTCAAAAAAGTGTTTTTGGAGTCAAAAGAGGAGCATTGCTAATGTGAAGAGAGATGTGAGGCATTCTCTAATTTTGAATGCAACAATTAATATCAATACGAAATGAAATTCAAGATCAAGGACTCCATTGTTTGTTAAATTGAATGAATTCATGTTATAGATGGTCCAGGGGCACTTTTTTCATAACAAAATAATCATTAATGATGATGCAAAATTTAATTTCAACGTTATTGCTGAAAAAATAGACCTCGTAACAACAAGAGCTTAATTCACATAAGGTGATTAGAATGACTCCTGATTTAAGAATTAAAGCTGTTCGCATTTGTACGAAATACAAACCATGATGAATGACTCCTTTGATTGACAGATTTAAATAGATTTAGCGTTTTAATGGTCTTTATACTTGTTTGATATAATCAATATACTAGGTTGTTTAGCCACATGTGTTAATTTCATGATCAATGTGTCAAAAAGTGTGTTTGGAGTCAAAAGAGGATCATTGCTAATGAAAAATGAGGGGAGGCTGTCCCTAATTTTGAATTCAACAACTAATATCCATACGAAATGAAATTGAAGATCCAGGACACCATTATTTGTTAAATTGAATGAATTCATGTTATAGTTGGTCCATGGGCATTTTTTCCATAATGAATGTAGTCATTAAGGATGAAGCAAATTTTAATTTCAAGGTTATTGCATGAAAAATAGTCCTAGTAACAATAAAAGGAGCCTAATTTACACATGAGGTGATTAGAATGACTCGTGATTTAAGAATTAAATCATTTCACATTTGTACAGAACACAAATTATTATGAATGACTCCTTTGATTGACAGATTTAAATAGATTTAGAGTTTTAATGGTCTTTATACTTATTTGATTTAATCAATATACTAGGTTGTTTAGCCACATGTGTTAATTTCATGATCAATGTGTCAAAACGTGTGTTTGGAGTCAAAAGAGGAGCATTGCTAATGAGAAATGAGGGGAGGCTGTCTCTGATTTTGAATTCAACAATTAATATCACTAAGAAATGAAATTAAAGATCTAGGACACCATTGTTTGTTAAATTGAATGAATTCATGTTATAGATGGTCCATGGTCACTTTTTTTCATAACAAAATAATCATTTAATGATGATGCAAAATTTAATTTCACTGTTATTGCTAGAAGAATTGTACTAGTAACAACAAGAGGAGCCTAATTCACATGAGGTGATTAGAATGTCTCCTGATTTAAGAATTAAAGCTGTTCACATTTGTACGAAATACAAACCATGATGAATGACTCCTTTGAATGACAGATTTAAATAGATTTAGAGTTTTAATGGTCTTTATACTTGTTTGATTTAATCAATATAGTAGGCTCTTTAGCCACATGTGTTAATTTCATGATCAATGTGTCAAAACGTGTGTTTGGAGTCAAAAGAGGAGCATTGCTAATGAGAAATGAGGGGAGGCTGTCTCTGATTTTGAATTCAACAATTAATATCACTAAGAAATGAAATTAAAGATCCAGGACACCATTGTTTGTTAAATTGAATGAATTCATGTTATAGATGTTCCATGCGCATTTTTTCCATAATGAATATAGTCATTAAGGATGAAGCAAATTTTAATTTCAAGGTTATTGCATGAAAAATAATCCTAGTAACAATAAAAGGAGCCTAATTTATATGAGGTGATTAGAATGACTCGTGATTTAAGAATTAAATCATTTCACATTTGTACAGAACACAAATTATTATGAATGACTCCTTTGATTGACAGATTTAAATAGATTTAGAGTTTTAATGGTCTTTATACTTTTTTGATTTAATCAATATACTAGGTTGTTTAGCCACATGTGTTAATTTCATGATCAATGTGTCAAAAAGTGTGTTTGGAGTCAAAAGAGGATCATTGCTAATGAAAAATGAGGGGAGGCTGTCTCTAATTTTGAATTCAACAACTAATATCCATAAGAAATGAAATTGAAGATCCAGGACCCCATTGTTTGTTAAATTGAATGAATTCATGTTATAGTTGGTCCATGGGCATTTTTTCCATAATGAATATAGTCATTAAGGATGAAGCAAATTTTAATTTCAAGGTTATTGCATGAAAAATAGTCCTAGTAATAATAAAAGGAGTCTAATTTACGTGTGGTGATTAGAATGTCTCGTAATTTAAGAATTAAAACATTTCACATTTGTACAGAATGCAAATCATTATGAATGACTCCTTTGATTGATGGATTTAAATAGATTTAGAGTTTAATGGTCTTTATACTTGTTTGATTTAGTCAATATAGTAGGCTGTTTAGCCACATGTGTTAATTTCATGATCAATGTGTCAAAAAGTGTGTTTGGAGTCAAAAGAGGGAGAATTGCAATTGAGAAAATGAGGGGAGGTTGTCTCTAATTTTGAATTCAACAACTAATATCAATAAGAAATGAAATTGAAGATCCAGGACACCATTGTTTGTTAAATTGAATGAATTCATGTTATAGGTGGTCCATGGGCATTTTTTCCATAATGAATATAGTGATTAAGCATGAAGCAAATTTTAATTTCAACATTATTGCGTGACAAATATTCCTTGTAACAATAAAAGGAGCCTAATTTAAATGAGGTGATTCGAATGTCTCATAATTTAAGAATTAGACCATTTCACATTTGAACAGAATGCAAATCATTATGAATGACTCCTTTGATTGACGGATTTAAATAGATTTAGTGTTTTAATGGTCTTTATACTTGTTTCATTTAATCAATATAGTAGGTTGTTTAGCCACATGTGTTAATTTCATGATCAATGTGTCAAATGGTTTGTTTGGAGTCAAAAGAGGAGTATTGCTAATGAGAAATGATGAGATGTTGTCTCTAATTTTGAATTCAACAATTAATATCAATAAGAAATGAAATTGAAGATCCAGGACACTATTGTTTGTTAAATTGAACGAATTCATGTTATAAATGGACTATGGGCATTTTTTCCATAATGAATATAGTAATTAAGGATGAAGCAAATTTTAATTTCAATGTTATTGCATGAAAAATATTCCTAGTAACAATAAAAGGAGCCTAATTTACATGAGGTGATTAGAATGACTTGTGATTTAAGAATTAAATCATTTCACATTTGTACAGAACACAAATTATTATGAATGACTCCTTTGATTGACAGATTTAAATAGATTTAGAGTTTTAATGGTCTTTATACTTTTTTGATTTAATCAATATAGTAGGTTGTTTAGCCACATGTGTTAATTTCATGATCAATGTGTCAAAAAGTGTGTTTGGAGTCAAAAGAGGAGCATTGCAATTGAGAAATGATGGGAGGCTGTCTCAAATTTTGAATTCAACAATTAATATCAATAAGAAATGAAATTGAAGATCCAGGACACCATTGTTTGTTAAATTGAATGAATTCATGTTATAGATGGTCCATGGGCATTTTTTCCATAATGAATATAGTCAATAAGGATGAAGCAAATTTTAATTTCAAGGTTATTGCATGAAAAATAGTCCTAGTAATAATAAAAGGAGCCTAATTTACGTGAGGTGATTTGAATGTCTCGTAATTTAAGAATTAAAACATTTCACATTTGTACAGAATGCAAATCATTATGAATGACTCCTTTGATTGACAGATTTAAATAGATTTAGAGTTTTAATGGTCTTTATACTTTTTTGATTTAATCAATATACTAGGTTGTTTATCCACATGTGTTAATTTCATGATCTGTGTGTCAAAAAGTGTTTTTGGAGTCAAAAGAGGAGCATTGCTAATGTGAAGAGATGTGAGGCATTCTCTAATTTTGAATGCAACAATTAATATCAATACGAAATGAAATTCAAGATCAAGGACTCCATTGTTTGTTAAATTGAATGAATTCATGTTATAGATGGTCCAGGGGCACTTTTTTCATAACAAAATAATCATTAATGATGATGCAAAATTTAATTTCAACGTTATTGCTGAAAAAATAGACCTGGTAACAACAAGAGCTTAATTCACATAAGGTGATTAGAATGACTCCTGATTTAAGAATTAAAGCTGTTCGCATTTGTACGAAATACAAACCATGATGAATGACTCCTTTGATTGACAGATTTAAATAGATTTAGCGTTTTAATGGTCTTTATACTTGTTTGATATAATCAATATACTAGGTTGTTTAGCCACATGTGTTAATTTCATGATCAATGTGTCAAAAAGTGTGTTTGGAGTCAAAAGAGGATCATTGCTAATGAAAAATGAGGGGAGGCTGTCCCTAATTTTGAATTCAACAACTAATATCCATACGAAATGAAATTGAAGATCCAGGACACCATTGTTTGTTAAATTGAATGAATTCATGTTATAGTTGGTCCATGGGCATTTTTTCCATAATGAATGTAGTCATTAAGGATGAAGCAAATTTTAATTTCAAGGTTATTGCATGAAAAATAGTCCTAGTAACAATAAAAGGAGCCTAATTTACATGAGGTGATTAGAATGACTCGTGATTTAAGAATTAAATCATTTCACATTTGTACAGAACACAAATTATTATGAATGACTCCTTTGATTGACAGATTTAAATAGATTTAGAGTTTTAATGGTCTTTATACTTATTTGATTTAATCAATATACTAGGTTGTTTAGCCACATGTGTTAATTTCATGATCAATGTGTCAAAACGTGTGTTTGGAGTCAAAAGAGGAGCATTGCTAATGAGAAATGAGGGGAGGCTGTCTCTGATTTTGAATTCAACAATTAATATCACTAAGAAATGAAATTAAAGATCTAGGACACCATTGTTTGTTAAATTGAATGAATTCATGTTATAGATGGTCCATGGTCACTTTTTTCATAACAAAATAATCATTAATGATGATGCAAAATTTAATTTCACTGTTATTGCTAGAAGAATTGTACTAGTAACAACAAGAGGAGCCTAATTCACATGAGGTGATTAGAATGTCTCCTGATTTAAGAATTAAAGCTGTTCACATTTGTACGAAATACAAACCATGATGAATGACTCCTTTGAATGACAGATTTAAATAGATTTAGAGTTTTAATGGTCTTTATACTTGTTTGATTTAATCAATATAGTAGGCTCTTTAGCCACATGTGTTAATTTCATGATCAATGTGTCAAAACGTGTGTTTGGAGTCAAAAGAGGAGCATTGCTAATGAGAAATGAGGGGAGGCTGTCTCTGATTTTGAATTCAACAATTAATATCACTAAGAAATGAAATTAAAGATCCAGGACACCATTGTTTGTTAAATTGAATGAATTCATGTTATAGATGTTCCATGCGCATTTTTTCCATAATGAATATAGTCATTAAGGATGAAGCAAATTTTAATTTCAAGGTTATTGCATGAAAAATAGTCCTAGTAATAATAAAAGGAGCCTAATTTACGTGTGGTGATTAGAATGTCTCGTAATTTAAGAATTAAAACATTTCACATTTGTACAGAATGCAAATCATTATGAATGACTCCTTTGATTGACAGATTTAAATAGATTTAGAGTTTAATGGTCTTTATACTTATTTGATTTAATCAATATAGTAGGCTGTTTAGCCACATGTGTTAATTTTCATGATCAATGTGTCAAAAAGTGTGTTTGGAGTCAAAAGAGGAGAATTGCAATTGAGAAATGAGGGGAGGTTGTCTCTAATTTTGAATTCAACAACTAATATCAATAAGACAAGAAATTGAAGATCCAGGACACCATTGTTTGTTAAATTGAATGAATTCATGTTATAGGTGGTCCATGGGCATTTTTTCCATAATGAATATAGTGATTAAGCATGAAGCAAATTTTAATTTCAACATTATTGCGTGACAAATATTCCTTGTAACAATAAAAGGAGCCTAATTTAAATGAGGTGATTCGAATGTCTCATAATTTAAGAATTAAATCATTTCACATTTGTACAGAATGCAAATCATTATGAATGACTCCTTTGATTGACGGATTTAAATAGATTTAGTGTTTTAATGGTCTTTATACTTGTTTCATTTAATCAATATAGTAGGTTGTTTAGCCACATGTGTTAATTTCATGATCAATGTGTCAAATGGTTTGTTTGGAGTCAAAAGAGGATTATTGCCAATGAGAAATGATGGGATGTTGTCTCTAATTTTGAATTCAACAATTAATATCAATAAGAAATGAAATTGAAGATCCAGGACACCATTGTTTGTTAAATTGAACGAATTCATGTTATAAATGGACTATAGGCATTTTTTCCATAATGAATATAGTCATTAAGGATGAAGCAAAATTTTAATTTGAAGGTTATTGCATGAAAAATATTCCTAGTAACAATAAAAGGAGCCTAATTTACATGAGGTGATTAGAATGACTTGTGATTTAAGAATTAAATCATTTCACATTTGTACAGAACACAAATTATTATGAATGACTCCTTTGATTGACAGATTTAAATAGATTTAGAGTTTTAATGGTCTTTATACTTTTTTGATTTAATCAATATACTTGGTTGTTTAGCCACATGTGTTAATTTCATGATCAATGTGTCAAAAAGTGTGTTTGGAGTCAAAAGAGGATCATTGCAATTGAGAAATGATGGGAGGCTGTCTCAAATT
The DNA here is from genome assembly GCA_037897445.1 of Ceriops zippeliana. NCBI lineage: Eukaryota > Viridiplantae > Streptophyta > Magnoliopsida > Malpighiales > Rhizophoraceae > Ceriops > Ceriops zippeliana. Next base: position 39,971 of record JBAPLH010001403.1, on the reverse strand, counting down.
TTGAATTCAACAATTAATATCAATAAGAAATGAAATTGAAGATCCAGGACACCATTGTTTGTTAAATTGAATGAATTCATGTTATAGATGGTCCATGGGCATTTTTTCCAAAATGAATATAGTCAATAAGGATGAAGCAAATTTTAATTTCAAGGTTATTGCATGAAAAATAGTCCTAGTAATAATAAAAGGAGCCTAATTTACGTGAGGTGATTTGAATGTCTCGTAATTTAAGAATTAAAACATTTCACATTTGTGTACAGAATGCAAATCATTATGAATGACTCCTTTGATTGACAGATTTAAATAGATTTTAGAGTTTTTAATGGTCTTTATACTTTTTTGATTTAATCAATATACTAGGTTCTTTATCCACATGTGTTAATTTCATGATCAGTGTGTCAAAAAGTGTTTTTGGAGTCAAAAGAGGAGCATTGCTAATGTGAAGAGATGTGAGGCATTCTCTAATTTTGAATGCAACAATTAATATCAATACGAAATGAAATTCAAGATCAAGGACTCCATTGTTTGTTTAAATTGAATGAATTCATGTTATAGATGGTCCAGGGGCACTTTTTTCATAACAAAATAATCATTAATGATGATGCAAAATTTAATTTCAACGTTATTGCTGAAAAAATAGACCTGGTAACAACAAGAGCTTAATTCACATAAGGTGATTAGAATGACTCCTGATTTAAGAATTAAAGCTGTTCGCATTTGTACGAAATACAAACCATGATGAAATGACTCCTTTGATTGACAGATTTAAATAGATTTAGCGTTTTAATGGTCTTTATACTTGTTTGATATAATCAATATACTAGGTTGTTTAGCCACATGTGTTAATTTCATGATCAATGTGTCAAAAAGTGTGTTTGGAGTCAAAAGAGGATCATTGTTAATGAAAAATGAGGGGAGGCTGTCCCTAATTTTGAATTCAACAACTAATATCCATACGAAATGAAATTGAAGATCCAGGACACCATTGTTTGTTAAATTGAATGAATTCATGTTATAGTTGGTCCATGGGCATTTTTTCCATAATGAATATAGTCATTAAGGATGAAGCAAATTTTAATTTCAAGGTTATTGCATGAAAAATAGTCCTAGTAACAATAAAAGGAGCCTAATTTACATGAGGTGATTAGAATGACTCGTGATTTAAGAATTAAATCATTTCACATTTGTACAGAACACAAATTATTATGAATGACTCCTTTGATTGACAGATTTAAATAGATTTAGAGTTTTAATGGTCTTTATACTTGTTTGATTTAATCAATATACTAGGTTGTTTAGCCACATGTGTTAATTTCATGATCAATGTGTCAAAACGTGTGTTTGGAGTCAAAAGAGGAGCATTGCTAATGAGAAATGAGGGGAGGCTGTCTCTGATTTTGAATTCAACAATTAATATCACTAAGAAATGAAATTAAAGATCTAGGACACCATTGTTTGTTAAATTGAATGAATTCATGTTATAGATGGTCCATGGTCACTTTTTTCATAACAAAATAATCATTAATGATGATGCAAAATTTAATTTCACTGTTATTGCTAGAAGAATTGTACTAGTAACAACAAGAGGAGCCTAATTCACATGAGGTGATTAGAATGTCTCCTGATTTAAGAATTAAAGCTGTTCACATTTGTACGAAATACAAACCATGATGAATGACTCCTTTGAATGACAGATTTAAATAGATTTAGAGTTTTAATGGTCTTTATACTTGTTTGATTTAATCAATATAGTAGGCTGTTTAGCCACATGTGTTAATTTCATGATCAATGTGTCAAAACGTGTGTTTGGAGTCAAAAGAGGAGCATTGCTAATGAGAAATGAGGGGAGGCTGTCTCTGATTTTGAATTCAACAATTAATATCACTAAGAAATGAAATTAAAGATCCAGGACACCATTGTTTGTTAAATTGAATGAATTCATGTTATAGATGTTCCATGCGCATTTTTTCCATAATGAATATAGTCATTAAGGATGAAGCAAATTTTAATTTCAAGGTTATTGCATGAAAAATAGTCCTAGTAATAATAAAAGGAGCCTAATTTACGTGTGGTGACTAGAATGTCTCGTAATTTAAGAATTAAAACATTTCACATTTGTACAGAATGCAAATCATTATGAATGACTCCTTTGATTGACAGATTTAAATAGATTTAGAGTTTAATGGTCTTTATACTTATTTGATTTAATCAATATAGTAGGCTGTTTAGCCACATGTGTTAATTTCATGATCAATGTGTCAAAAAGTGTGTTTGGAGTCAAAAGAGGAGAATTGCAATTGAGAAATGAGGGGAGGTTGTCTCTAATTTTGAATTCAACAACTAATATCAATAAGACATGAAATTGAAGATCCAGGACACCATTGTTTGTTAAATTGAATGAATTCATGTTATAGGTGGTCCATGGGCATTTTTTCCATAATGAATATAGTGATTAAGCATGAAGCAAATTTTAATTTCAACATTATTGCGTGACAAATATTCCTTGTAACAATAAAAGGAGCCTAATTTAAATGAGGTGATTCGAATGTCTCATAATTTAAGAATTAAACCATTTCACATTTGTACAGAATGCAAATCATTATGAATGACTCCTTTGATTGACGGATTTAAATAGATTTAGTGTTTTAATGGTCTTTATACTTGTTTCATTTAATCAATATAGTAGGTTATTTAGCCACATGTGTTAATTTCATGATCAATGTGTCAAATGGTTTGTTTGGAGTCAAAAGAGGATTATTGCCAATGAGAAATGATGGGATGTTGTCTCTAATTTTGAATTCAACAATTAATATCAATAAGAAATGAAATTGAAGATCCAGGACACCATTGTTTGTTAAATTGAACGAATTAATGTTATAAATGGACTATAGGCTTTTTTTCCATAATGAATATAGTCATTAAGGATGAAGCAAAATTTTAATTTGAAGGTTATTGCATGAAAAATATTCCTAGTAACAATATAAGGAGCCTAATTTACCTGAGGTGATTAGAATGACTTGTGATTTAAGAATTAAATCATTTCACATTTGTACAGAACACAAATTATTATGAATGACTCCTTTGATTGACAGATTTAAATAGATTTAGAGTTTTAATGGTCTTTATACTTTTTTGATTTAATCAATATACTTGGTTGTTTAGCCGCATGTGTTAATTTCATGATCAATGTGTCAAAAAGTGTGTTTGGAGTCAAAAGAGGAGCATTGCAATTGAGAAATGATGGGAGGCTGTCTGTCTCAAAATTTTTGAATTCAACAATTAATATCAATAAGAAATGAAATTGAAGATCCAGGACACCATTGTTTGTTAAATTGAATGAATTCATGTTATAGATGGTCCATGGGCATTTTTTTTCCAAATGAATATAGTCAATAAGGATGAAGCAAATTTTAATTTCAAGGTTATTGCATGAAAAATAGTCCTAGTAATAATAAAAGGAGCCTAATTTACGTGAGGTGATTTGAATGTCTCGTAATTTAAGAATTAAAAACATTTCACATTTGTACAGAATGCAAATCATTATGAATGACTCCTTTGATTGACAGATTTAAATAGATTTAGAGTTTTTAATGGTCTTTATACTTTTTTGATTTAATCAATATACTAGGTTGTTTATCCACATGTGTTAATTTCATGATCAGTGTGTCAAAAAGTGTTTTTGGAGTCAAAAGAGGAGCATTGCTAATGTGAAGAGATGTGAGGCATTCTCTAATTTTGAATGCAACAATTAATATCAATACGAAATGAAATTCAAGATCAAGGACTCCATTGTTTGTTAAATTGAATGAATTCATGTTATAGATGGTCCAGGGGCACTTTTTTCATAACAAAATAATCATTAATGATGATGCAAAATTTAATTTCAACGTTATTGCTGAAAAAATAGACCTGGTAACAACAAGAGCTTAATTCGCATAAGGTGATTAGAATGACTCCTGATTTAAGAATTAAAGCTATTCGCATTTGTACGAAATACAAACCATGATGAATGACTCCTTTGATTGACAGATTTAAATAGATTTAGCGTTTTAATGGTCTTTATACTTGTTTGATATAATCAATATACTAGGTTGTTTAGCCACATGTGTTAATTTCATGATCAATGTGTCAAAAAGTGTGTTTGGAGTCAAAAGAGGATCATTGCTAATGAAAAATGAGGGGAGGCTGTCCCTAATTTTGAATTCAACAACTAATATCCATACGAAATGAAATTGAAGATCCAGGACACCATTGTTTGTTAAATTGAATGAATTCATGTTATAGTTGGTCCATGGGCATTTTTTCCATAATGAATATAGTCATTAAGGATGAAGCAAATTTTAATTTCAAGGTTATTGCATGAAAAATAGTCCTAGTAACAATAAAAGGAGCCTAATTTACATGAGGTGATTAGAATGACTCGTGATTTAAGAATTAAATCATTTCACATTTGTACAGAACACAAATTATTATGAATGACTCCTTTGATTGACAGATTTAAATAGATTTAGAGTTTTAATGGTCTTTATACTTGTTTGATTTAATCAATATAGTAGGTTGTTTAGCCACATGTGTTAATTTCATGATCAATGTGTCAAAAGGTGTGTTTGGAGTCAAAAGAGGAGCATTGCTAATGAGAAATGAGGGGAGGCTGTCTCTAATTTTGAAATCAACAATTAATATCAATAAGAAATGAAATTGAAGATCCAGGACACCATTGTTTGTTAAATTGAATGAATTCATGTTATAGATGGTCCATGGGCATTTTTTCCATAATGAATATAGTCATTAAGGATGAAGCAAATTTTAATTTCAGGGTTATTGCATGAAAAATATTCCTAGTAACAATAAAAGGAGCCTAATTTACCTGAGGTGATTAGAATGCCTCGTGATTTAAGAATTAAACCATTTCACATTTGTACGGAATACAAAACATGATGAATGACTCCTTTGATTGACGGATTTAAATAGACTTAGTGTTTTAATGGTCTTTATACTTGTTTGATTTAATCAATATACTAGGTTGTTTAGCTACATTTGTTAATTTCATGATCAATGTGTCGAAAGGTGTGTTTGGAGTCAAAAGAGGAGCATTGCTAATGAGAAATGATGGGATGTTGTCTCTAATTTTGAATTCAATAATTAATATCAATAAGAAATGAAATTGAAGATCCAGGACACCATTGTTTATTAAATTGAATGAATTCATGTTATAGATGGTCCATGGACATTTTTTCCATAATGACTCCTTTGATTGATGGATCTAAATAGATTTAGAGTTTTAATGGTCTTTATACTTTTTTGATTTAATCAATATAGTAGGTTGTTTAGCCACATGTGTTAATTTCATGATCAATGTGTCAAAAGGTGTGTTTGGAGTCAAAAGGGGAGCATTGCTAATGAGAAATGATGGGAGACAGTCTATAATTTTGAATTCAACAATTAATATCAATAAGAAACGAAATTGAAGATCAAGGACTGCATTTTTTGTTAAATTGAATGAATTCATGATATAGATGGTCCATGGGCATTTTTTTCATAACAAAATAATCATTAATGATGAAGCAAATTTTTATTTCAAGGTTATAGCATGAAAATAGTCCAGGTAACAATAAGAGGAGCCTAATTCACATGAGGTGGTTATAATGTCTCATGATTTAAGAATTAAACCTGTTCACATTTGTACGGAATTCAAACCATGATGAATGACTAATTTGATTGACGGATTTAAATAGATTTAGAGTTTTAATGGTCTTTATACTGGTTTGATTTAGTCAATACACTAGGTTGTTTAGCCACATGTGTTAATTTCATGATCAATGTGTCAAAAAGTGTATTTGGTGTCAAAAGAGGAGCATTGCTAATGAGAAGTGATGTGAGGCATTTTCTAATTTTGAATTCAACAATTAATATCAATAAGAAATGAAATTGAAGATCAAGGACTGCATTTTTTGTTAAATTGAATGAATTCATGATATAGATGGTCCGTGGGCATTTTTTTCATAACAAAATAATCATTAATGATGAAGCAAATTTTTATTTCAAGGTTATAGCATGAAAATAGTCCAGGTAACAATAAGAGGACCCTAATTCACATGAGGTGGTTATAATGTCTCATGATTTAAGAATTAAACCTGTTCACATTTGTACGGAATTCAAACCATGATGAATGACTAATTTGATTGACGGATTTAAATAGATTTAGAGTTTTAATGGTCTTTATACTTGTTTGATTTAATCAATATACTAGGTTGTTTAGCCACATGTGTTGCTTTCATGATCAATGTGTCAAAAAGTGTGTTTGGAGTCAAAAGAGGAGCATTGCAATTGAGAAATGAGCGGAGGCTGTCTCTAATTTTGAATTCAACAATTAATATCAATAAGAAATGAAATTGAAGATCCAGGTCACCATTGTTTGTTAAATTGAATGAATTCATGTTATAGATGGTCCATGGACATTTTTTCCATAATGAATATAGTCATTAAGGATGAAGCAAGTTTTAATTTCAAGGTTATTGCATGAAAAATATTCCTAGTAATAATAAAAGCAGCCTAATTTACCTGAGGTGATTAGAATGCCTCGTCATTTAAGAATTAAACCATTTCACATTTGTACGGAATACAAACCATGATGAATAACTCCTTTGATTGACGGATTTAAATAGACTTAGAGTTTTAATGGTCTTTATACTTGTTTGATTTAATCAATATACTAGGTTGTTTAGCTACATGTGTTAATTTCATGATCAATGTGTCAAAAGGTGTGGTTGGAGTGAAAAGAGGAGCATTGCTAATGGGAAATGATGGGATGTTGTCTCTAATTTTGAATTCAACAATTAATATTAATAAGAAATGAAATTGAAGATCTAGGACACCATTGTTTGTTAAATTGAATGAATTCATGTTATAGATGGTCCATGGGCATTTTTTCCATAATGAATATAGTCATTAAGGATGAAGCAAAACTTAATTTCAAGGTTATGACACGAAAAATAGTCCTAGTAACAATAAAAGGAGCCTAATTTACATAAGGTGATTAGAATGTCTCGTGATTTAAGAATTAAACCATTTCACATTTGTACATAATGCAAACCATTATGAATGACTCCTTTGATTGACGGATTTAAATAGATTTAGAGTTTTAATGGTCTTTATACTTGTTTGATTTAATCAATATACTAGGTAGTTTAGCCAAATGTGTTAATTTCATGATTAATGTGTCAAAAAGTGTTTTTGGAGTCAAAAGAGGAGCATTGCTAATGAGAAATGATGGGAGACAGTCTATAATTTTAAATTCAACAATTAATATCGATAAGAAATGTAATTGAAGATCAAAGACTGCATTATTTGTTAAATTGAATGAATTCATGATATAGATGGTCCGTGGGCATTTTTTTCATAACAAAATAATCATTAATGATGAAGCAAATTTTTATTTCAAGGTTATAGCATGAAAATAGTCCAGGTAACAATAAGAGGAGCCTAATTCACATGAGGTGGTTATAATGTCTCATGATTTAAGAATTAAACATGTTCACATTTGTACGGAATTCAAACCATGATGAATGACTAATTTGATTGACGGATTTAAATAGATTTAGAGTTTTAATGGTCTTTATACTGGTTTGATTTAGTCAATACACTAGGTTGTTTAGCCACATGTGTTAATTTCATGATCAATGTGTCAAAAAGTGTATTTGGTGTCAAAAGAGGAGCATTGCTAATGAGAAGTGATGTGAGGCATTTTCTAATTTTGAATTCAACAATTAATATCAATAAGAAATGAAATTGAAGATCAAGGACTGCATTTTTTGTTAAATTGAATGAATTCATGATATAGATGGTCCGTGGGCATTTTTTTCACAACAAAATAATCATTAATGATGAAGCAAATTTTTATTTCAAGGTTATAGCATGAAAATAGTCCAGGTAACAATAAGAGGACCCTAATTCACATGAGGTGGTTATAATGTCTCATGATTTAAGAATTAAACCTGTTCACATTTGTACGGAATTCAAACCATGATGAATGACTAATTTGATTGACGGATTTAAATAGATTTAGAGTTTTAATGGTCTTTATACTTGTTTGATTTAGTCAATATACTAGGTTCTTTAGCCACACGTGCTAATTTCATGATCAATGTGTCAAAAAGTGTATTTGGTGTCAAAAAGTGTATGTGGAGTCAAAAGAGGAGCATTGCTAATGAGAAGTGATGTGAGGCATTCTCTAATTTTGAATTCAACAATTAATATCAATACGAAATGAAATTCAAGATCAAGGACTCCATTGTTTGTTAAATTGAATGAATTCATGTTATAGATGGTCCAGGGGCACTTTTTTCATAACAAAATAATCATTAATGATGATGCAAAATTTAATTTCAAGGTTATTGCATGAACATAGTCCAGGTAACAACAAGAGGATCCTAATTCACATGCGTTGGTTAGAATGTCTCATGATTTAAGAATTAAACCTGTTCACATTTATACGAAATACAAACCATGATGAATGACTCCTTTGATTTACGGATTTCAATAGATATAGAGTTTGAATGGTCTTTATGCTTGTTTGATTTAATCAATATACTAGGTTGTTTAGCCACATGTGTTAATTTCATGATCAGTGTGTCAAAAAGTGTTTTTGGAGTCAAAAGAGGAGCATTGCTAATGAGATGGGATGTGAAGCATGCTCTAATTTTGAATTCAACAATTAATATCAATACGAAGTGAAATTCATGATCAAGGACTCCATTGTTTGTTAAATTGAATGAATTCATGTTTTAAATGGTCTAGGGGCACTTTTTTCATAACAAAATCATCATTAATGATGAAGCAAAATTTTATTTCAAGGTTATTGCATGAAAATAGTCCAGGTAACAATAAGAGGAGCCTAATTCACATGAGGTGGTTATAATGTCTCATGATTTAAGAATTAAACCTGTTCACATTTGTACGGAATTTAAACCATGATGAATGACTAATTTGATTGACGGATTTAAATAGATTTAGAGTTTTAATGGTCTTTATACTTGTTTGATTTAATCAATATACTAGGTTGTTTAGCTACATGTGTTAATTTCATGATCCATGTGTCAAAAAGTGTGTTTGGAGTCAAAAGAGAAGCATTGCGAATGAGAAATGATGGGATGCTCTCTCTAATTTTGAATTCAATAATTAATATCAATAAGAAATGAAATTCATGATCCAGGACACCATTGTTTGTTAAATTGAATGAATTCATGTTATGTATGGTCCATGGGCATTTTTTCCATAATGAATATAGTCATTTAGGATGAAGCAAAACTTAATTTCAAGGTTATTGCATGAAAAATAGTCCTAGTAACAATAAAAGGAGCCTAATTTACATGAGGTGATTAGAATGTCTCGTGAATTAAGAATTAAACCATTTCACATTTGCACAGAATGCAAACCATTATGAATGACTCCTTTATTGACGAATTTAAATAGATTTAGAGTTTGAATTATCTTTATACTTGTTTGATTTAATCAAAATACTCGGTTGTTTAGCCACATATGTTAATTTCATAATCAATGTGTCAAAAAGTGTTTTTGGAGTCAAAAGGGGAGCATTGCTAATGAGAAGTGGTGTGAGGCATTCTCTAATTTTGAATTCAACAATTAATATCAATACGAAATGAAATTCATGATCAAGGACTCCACTGTTTGTTAAATTGAATGAATTCATGTTATAGATGGTCCATGGGCATTTTTTCAATAATGAATATAGTCATTAAGGATGAATCAAAATTTAATTTCAAGGTTATTGCATGAAAAATAGTCCTGGTAACAATTAGAGGAGACTAATTTACATGAGGTGATTAGAATGTCTCCTGATTTATGAATTAAACCTATTCAAATTTGTACGGACTGCAAACCATGATGAATGACTCCTTTGATTGATGGATTTAAATAGATTTAGAGTTTTAATGGTCTTTATACTTGTTTGATTTAATCAATATACTAGGTTGTTTAGCCACATGTGTTAATTTCATGATCAATGTGTCAAAAAGTGTGTTTGGAGTCAAAACAGGAGCATTGCTAATGAGAAATGATGGGAGGTAGTCTCTAATTTTGAATTCAACAATTAATATCGATAAGAAATGAAATTGTAGATCAAGGACACCATTGTTTGTTAAATTGAATGAGGTCATGTTATAGATGGTCCATGGGTATTTCTTTCATAACAAAATAGTCATTGATGATGAAGCAAAGTTTTATTTCAAGGTTATTGCATGAAAAATAGTCCAGGTAACTACATGAGCAGCCTAATTCACTTGAGTTGATTAGAATCTCTCATGATTTAAGAATTAAACCTGTTCAGATTTGTACGGAATGCAAACCATGATGAATGACTCCTTTGATTGACGGATTTAAATAGATTTAGCGTTTTAATGGTCTTTATACTTGTTTGATTTAATCAATATACTAGGTTGTTTAGCCACATGAGTTAATTTCATGATCAATGTGTCAAAAAGTGTGTTTGGAGTCAAAACAGGAGCATTGCTAATGTGAAATGATGGGAGGAAGTCTCTAATTTTGAATTCAACAATTAATATCGATAAAAAATCAATCAAATTCAAGATCTAGGACTCCATTGTTTGTTAAATTGAATGAATTCATGTGATAGATGGTCCATGGGCATTTTTTTCATAACAAAATAGTCATTAATGATGAAGCAAAATTTTATTTCCAGGTTGTTGTATGAAAAATAATCCTAATAACAATAACAGGAGCCTAATTTCCATGAGGTGATTAGAATGTGATGTGATTTAAGAATTTAACAATTTCACATTTGTACAAAATGCAAACCATTATGAATGACTCCTTTAATTGACAGATTTAAATAGATTTAGAGTTTTAATTGTCTTTATATTTGTTTGATTCAATCAATATACTAGGTTGTTTAGCCACATGTGTTAATTTCATGAACAATGTGTCAGAAATTGTTTTTGGAGTCAAAAGAGGAGCATTGCTAATGAGAAATGATGGGAGGCATTCTCTTATTTTGAATTCAACAATTAATATCAATAAGAAATGAAATTCAAGATGAAGGACTCCATTGTTTGTTAAATTGAAGGAATTCATGTTTTAGATGGTCCATGGGCATTTTTTTCATAACAAAATAGTCATTAATGATGGGGCAAAATTTTATTTCAAGTTTATTGCATGAAAAATAGGCCCGGTAACAATACGAGGAGCCTAATTCACATGAGGTGATTAAAATGTCTCATGATTTAAGAATTAAACCTGTTCACATTTGTACGAATACAAACCATGATGAAGTCTCCGTTGATTGACGGATTTAAATAAATTTATAGTTTTAATGGTCTTTATACTTGTTTGATTCAATCAAAATACTAGGTTGTTTAGCCACATGTGTTAATTTCATGATCAATGTGTCAAAAAGTGTGTTTGGAGTCAAAAGAGGAGCATTGCTAATGAGAAATGATGGGAGGCATTCTCTAATTTTGAATTCAACAATTAATGTCAATAAAAAATGAAATTCAAGATCAAGGACTCCATTGTTTGTTAAATTGAATGAATTCATGTTATAGATGGTCCATGGGCATTTTTTTCATAACAAAATAGTCATTAATGATGGGGCAAAATTTTATTTCACGTTTATTGCATGAAAAATAGTCATGCTAACAACAAGAAGAGCCTAATTCACATGAGGTGATTAGAATGTCTCATGATTCAAGAATTAAACCTGTTCACATTTGTAAGGAATACAAACCATGATGAATGACTCCTTTGATTGACTATTTTAAATAGATTTATAGTTTTAATGGTCTTTATACTTGTTTGATTCAATCAAAATACTAGGTTGTTTAGCCACATGTGTTAATTTCATGACCAATGTCTCAAAAGGTGTGTTTGAAGTCAAAAGAGGAGCATTGCTAATGAGAAATGATGGGAGGCTGTCTATAATTTTGAATTCAACAATTAATATCAATAAGAAATGAAATTCAAGTTGCAGGACTCCATTGTTTGTTAAATTAAATGAATTCATGTTATAGATAGTCCATAGGCATTTTTTTCATAACAAAATAGTCATTAATGATGAAGCAAAATTTTATTTCAAGGTTATTGCATGAAAAATCCTCCAGGTAACAGCAAGAGGAGCCTAATTCACATGAGGTGATTAGAATGTCTCATGATTTAAGAATTAAACCTGTTCAGATTTGTACAGAATGCAAACCATGATGAATGACTCCTTTGATTGATGGATTTAAATAGATTTAGAGTTTTAATGGTCTTTATACTTGTTTGATTTAATCAATATACTAGGTTGTTTAGCCACATGAGTTAATTTCATCATCAATGTGTCAAAAAGTGTGTTTGGAGTCAAAACAGGAGCATTGCTAATGTGAAATGATGGGAGGAAGTCTCTGATTTTGAATTCAACAATTAATATCGATAAGAAATCAAATTCAAGATCTAGGACTCCATTGTTTGTTAAATTGAATGAATTCATGTGATAGATGGTCCATGGGTATTTTTTTCATAACAAAATAGTCATTAATGATGAAGCAAAATTTTATTTCAAGATTGTTGTATGAAAAATAGTCCTAGTAACAATAATAGGAGCCTAATTTCCATGAGGTGATTAGAATGTGATGTGATTTAAGAATTAAACCATTTCACATTTGTACAGAATGCAAACCATTATGCATGACTCCCTTGATTGACGGATTTAAATAGATTTAGAGTTTTAATTGTCTTTATATTTGTTTGATTCAATCAATATACTAGGTTGTTTAGCCACATGTGTTAATTTCATGAACAATGTGTAAGAAATTGTTTTTGGAGTCAAAAGAGGAGCATTGCTAATGAGAAATGATGGGAGGCATTCTCTTATTTTGAATTCAACAATTAATATCAATAAGAAATGAAATTCAAGATCAAAGACTCCATTGTTTGTTAAATTGAATGAATTCATGTTATAGATGATCCATGGGCATTTTTTTCATAACAAAATAGTCATTAATGATGGGGCAAAATTTTATTTCAAGTTTATTGCATGAAAAATAGTCCTGGTAACAATAAGAGGAGCCTAATTCACATGAGGTGATTAGAATGTCTCATGATTTAAGAATTAAACCTGTTCACATTTGTACGAATACAAAGCATGATGAATAACTCCTTTGATTGACGGATTTAAATAAATTTATAGTTTTAATGGTCTTTATACTTGTTTGATTCAATCAAAATACTAGGTTGTTTAGCCACATGTGTTAATTTCATGATCAATGTGTCAAAAAGTGTGTTTGGAGTCAAAAGTGGAGCATTGCTAATGAGAAATGATGGGAGGCTGTCTATAATTTTGAATTCAACAATTAATATCAATAAGAAATGAAATTCAAGATCTAGGACTCCATTGTTTGTTAAATTGAATGAATTCATATTATAGATGGTCCATGGGCATTTTTTTCATAACAAAATAGTCATTAATGATATTGCAAAATTTTATTTTGAGGTTATTGCATGAAAAATAGTCCTAGTAACAATAAAAGGAGACTAATTTACATGAGGTGATTAGAATGTGTCGTGATTTAAGAATTAAACCATTTCACATTTGTACAGAATGCAAACCATTATGAATGACTCCTTTGATTGACTAATTTAAATAGATTTAGAGTTTTAATTGTCTTTATATTTATTTGATTCAATCAATATACTAGGTTGTTTAGCCACATGTGTTAATTTCATGACCAATGTCTCAAAAGGTGTGTTTGGAGTCAAAAGAGGAGCATTGCTAATGAGAAATGATGGGAGGCTGTCTATAATTTTGAATTCAACAATTAATATCAATAAGAAATAAAATTCAAGTTGCAGGACTCCATTGTTTGTTAAATTGAATGAATTCATGTTATAGATGGTTCATAGGCATTTTTTTCATAACCAAATAGTCATTAATGATGAAGCAAAATTTTATTTCAAGGTTATTGCATGAAAAATAGTCTAGGTAACAACAAGAGGAGCCTAATTCACATGAGGTGATTAGAATGTCTCATGATTTAAGAATTAAACCTGTTCAGATTTGTACGGAATGCAAACCATGATGAAGGACTCCTTTGATTGACGGATTTAAATAGATTTATAGTTTTAATGGTCTTTATACTTGTTTGATTCAATCAATATAGTAAGTTGTTTAGCCACATGTGTTAATTTCTTGATCAATGTGTCAAAAAGTTTGTTGGGAGTCAAAAGAGGAGCATTGCTAATGAGAAATGTTGGGAGGCTGTCTCTAATTTTGAATTTAACAATTAATATCAATAAGAAATAAAATTCAAGGTCAAGGACTCCATTGTTTGTTAAATTGAATGAATTCATGTTATAGATGATCCATGGCCTTTTTTTTCATAACAAATATAGTCATTAATGATGAAGCAAAAGTTAATTTGAATGTTATTGCATGAAAAATAGTCCTGGTAACAATAAGAGGAGCCTAATTTACATGAGGTTATTAGAATGTCTCGTGATTTAAGAATTAAACCTGTTCACATTTGTACGGAATGCAAACCATGATGACTGACTCCTTTAATTGATGGACTAAAATAGATTTAGAGTTTTAATGGTCTTTATACTTGTTTGATTTAATCAATATACTAGGTTGTTTAGCCACAGGTGTTAATTTCATGATCAATATGTCAAAAAGTTTGTTTGGAGTCAAAAGAGGAGCAGTGCTAATGAGAAATGATGGGAGGCAGTCTCTAATTTTGAATTCAACAATTAATATCAATAAGAAATGAAATTCAAGTTCCAGGACTCCATTGTTTGTTAAATTGAATGAAGTCATGTTATAGATGGTCCATGGGCATTTCTTTCATAACAAATATAGTCATTAAAAATGAAGCAAAACTTAATTTCAAGGTTATTGCATTAAAAATAGTCCTGGTAACAATAAGAGGATCCTAATTTACATGAGCTGATTAGAATGTCTCGTGATTTAAGAATGAAACCAGTTCACATTTGTACAGAATGCAAACCATGATGAATGACTCCTTTGATTGACAGATTTAAATAGATTTATAGTTAAATGGTCTTTATACTTGTTTGATTCAATCAATATATTAGGTTGTTTAGCCACATGTGTTAATTTCATGATCAATGTGACAAAAGTTTGTTTGGAGTCAAAAGAGGAGCTTTGCTAATGAGAAATGATGGGAGGCTGTCTCTAATTTTGAATTCAACAATTAATATCAATAAGAAATGAAATTCAAGTTCCAGGACTCCATGGTTTGTTAGATTGAATGAATTTATGTTATAGATGGTCCATGCGCATTTTTTCCATAATGAATATAGACATTAAGGATGAAGCAAAGTTTAATTTCAAGGTTATTGCATGAAAAATAGTCCTGGTAACAATAAGAGGTGCCTAATTTACATGAGGTGATTAGAATGTCTCGTGATTTAAGAATTAAACCAGTTCACATTTGTAAAGAATGTAAACCATGATGAATGACTCCTTTAATTGATGGATTTAAATAGATTTATAGTTTTAATGGTCTTTTATACTTGTTTGATTTAATCAATATTGTAGGATGTTTAGCCACATGTGTTAATTTCATGATCAATCTGTCAAAAAGTGTATTTGTAGTCAAAAGAGGAGCAGTGCTAATGAGAAATGATGGGAGGCTGTCTCTAATTTTGAATTCAACAATTAATATCAATAAGAAATAAAATTCAAGATCAAGGACTCCATTGTTTGTTAAATTGAATGACTTCATGCTATAGATGACCCTAGGCATTTTTTTCATAACAAATATAGTCATTAATGATGAAGCAAAAGTTAAATTGAAGGTTATTGCATGAAAAATAGTCCTGGTAACAAGTAGAGGAGCCTAATTTACACGAGGTGATTAGAATGTCTCCTGATTTAAGAATTAAACCTGTTCACATTTGTACAGAATGCAAACCATGATGAATGACTCCTTTGATTGACAGACTTAAATAGATTTTGAGTTTTAATGGTCTTTATACTTGTTTGATTCAATCAGTATACTAGGTCATTTAGCCACATGTGTTAATCTCATGATCAATATGTTAAAAAGTGTTTTTGGAGACAAAAGAGGAGCATTGCTAATGAGAAATGATGCGAGGGTATCTCTAATTTTGAATTCGACAATTAATATCAATATGAAATGAAATTCAAGATCCAGGACTCCATTGTTTGTTAAATTGAATGAATTCATGTTATAGATGGTCCATAGGCATTTTTTCCATAATAAATATAGTCATTAAGGATGAAGCAAAATTTAATTTCAAGGTTATTGCATGAAAAATATTCCTGGTAACAAGAAGAGGAACCTATTTTACATGAGGTGATTAGAATTTCTCATGATTTAAGAATTAAACCTGTTCACATTTGTACGGAATGCAAATAATGATGAAAGACTCCTTTGTTTGACGGGTTTAAATAGATTTAGAGTTTTAATGGTCTTTATACTTGTTTGATTCAATCAATATACTTGGTTGTTTAGCCACGTGTGTTAATTTCATGATCAATGTGTCAAATAGTGTGTTTGGAGTCAAAAGTGGAGCATTGCTAATGAGAAATGATGGGAGGCTGTCTCTGATTTTGAATTCAACAATGAATATCAATAAGAAATGAAATTCAAGATCCATGACTCAATTGTTTGTTAAATATAAGGAATTCAAGTTATAGATGGTTCATGGACATTTTTTTCATAACGAATATAGTCATTAAGGATGAAACAAAATTTAATTTCAAGGTTATTGCATGAAAAATAGTCTTGGTAACAATAAGAAGAGCCTAATTTACATGAGGTCATTAGAATGTCTCGTGATTTTAGAATTAAACCAGTTCACATTTCTACAGAATGCAAACCATGATGAATGACTCCTTCGATTGACGGATTTAAATAGATTTAGAGTTTTAATGCTCTTTATACTTGTTTGATTTAATCAATATACTAGGTTGTTTAGTCATATGTGTCAATTTCATGATCGATGTGTCAAAAAGTGTGTTTGGAGTCAAAAGAAGAGCATTGCTAATGAGAAATGATGGGAGGCTATCTCTAATTTTGAATTCAATAATTAATATCAATAAGAAATGAAATTCAAGATCCAGGACTCTATTGTTTGTTAAATTGAATGAATTTATGTTATAGATGGTCCATGGGCATTTTTTCCATAACGAATATAGTCAATAAGGATGAAGCAAAATTTCATTTCAAGGTTATTGTATGAAAAATAGTCCTGGTAACAAGAAGAGGAGCCTAATTTACATGAGGTGATTAGAATGTCTCGTGATTTAAGAATCAAACCTGTTCACATTTATAGGGAATGCAAACAATGATGAATGACTCCTTTGTTTGATGGAGTTAAATAGATTTAGAGTTTTAATGGTCTTTATACTTGTTTGATTCAATCAATATACTAGGTTGTTTAGCCACATGTGTTAATTTCATGTTAAGTGTGTCAAAAAGTGTTTTTGGAGTCAGAAAAGGAGCATTGCTAAAGAGAAATAATGGGAGCCATTCTCTAATTTTGAATTCAACAATTAATATCAATAAGCAATGAAATTCAGATCAAAGAATTCATTGTTTGCAAAATTGAATGAATTCTTGTTATAGATGGTCCATGGGCATTTTTTTCATAACAAAATAGTCATTAACGATGAAGCAAAATTTTATTTCAAGGTTATTTCATTAAAAATAGTCCAAGTAAAATTCAAATGAGGTGATTAGAATGTCTCATGATTTAAGAATTAAATCTGTTCACATTTGTACGGAATGCAAACCATGATGAATGACTCCTTTGATTGACGAATTTAAATAGATTTAGAATTTTAATGGTCTTTATACTTGTTTGATTTAATCAATATACTAGGTTGTTTGACCACAAGTGTTAATTTCACGATCAATGTGTCAGAAAGTGTGTTTGGAGTCAAAAGAGGAGCATTGCTAAAAATAGTCCTGGTAACAATAAGAGGAGCCTAATTTATATGAGGTGATTGGAATGTCTCATGATTTAAGTAATAAACCAATTCACATTTTTACAGAATGCAAACCATGATGAATGTCTCCTTTGATTGACGGATTCAAATAGATTTATAGTTTTAATGGTCTTTACCCTTGTTTCATTCAATCAATATACTAGGTTGTTTAGCCACATGTGTTAATTTCATGATCAATGTGTCAAAAAGTGTGTCTGGAGTCAAAAGAGGAGCATTGCTAATGAGAAATGATGGGAGGCTGTCTGTAATTTTGAATTCAACAATTAATATCACTAAGAAATAAAATTCAAGATCAAGGAATCCATTGTTTGTAAAATTGATTAAATTCATGTTATAGATGGTCCATGGGAATTTTTTTCATAACGAATATAGTCATTAACGATGAAGCAAAATTTAATTTCAAGGTTATTGCATGAAAAATAGTCCTGGTAACAATAAGTGGATCCTAATTCACATGAGGTGATTAGAATGTCTCATGATTTAAAAATTAAACCAGTTCCCATTTGTACGGAATGCAAACCATGACGAATGACTCGTTTGACTGACGAAATTAAATGGATTTAGTGTTTTAATGGTGTTTCTATTGGTTTGATTCAATCACTATTCTAGGTTGTTTAGCCACACGTGTTAATATCATGATCAATGTGTCAAAAAGTGTGTGTGGAGTCAAAAGATGAGCCTTGCTAAAGACAAATGATGGGAGGCAATCTATAATTTTGAATTCAACAATTAATATCAATAAGAAATGAAATTCAAGATCAAGGACTCCATTGTTTGTTAAATTGAATGAATTCATGTTATAGATGGTCCATGGGCATTTCTTTCATAACAAAATAGTCATTAACGATGAAGCAAAATTTTATTTCAAGGTTATTTCATGAAAAATAGTCTAGGTAACAAAAAGAGGAGCCTAATTCACATGAGGTGAGTAGAATGTCTCATGATTTAAGAATTAAACCAATTCACATTTGCACGAAATGCAAACCATGATGAATGACTCCTTTGGCCGACGAATTTATATAGATTTAGAGTTGTAATGGTGTTTATACTTGTTTGATTCAATCAATATACTAGGATGTTTTGCCACATGTGTTAATTTCATGATCAATGTGTCAAAAAGTATGTTTGGAGTCAAAAGAGGAGCATTGCTAAAGAGAAATAATGGGAGCCATTCTCTAATTTTGAATTCAACAATTAATATCAATAAGAAATGAAATTCAAGATCAAAGCCTTCATTGTTTGCAAAATTGAATGAATTCATGTTATAGATGGTCCATGGGCATTTTTTTCATAACAAAATAGTCATTAACGATGAAGCAAAATTTTATTTCAAGGTTATTTCATGAAAAATATCCAGGTAACAATAAGAGGAGCCTAATTCACATGAGGTGATTAGAATGTCTCATGATTTAAGAATTAAATCTGTTCACATTTGTACGAAATGCAAACCATGATGAATGACCCCTTTGATTGACGAATTTAAATAGATTTAGAATTTTAATGGTCTTTATACTTGTTTGATTGAATCAATATACTAGGTTGTTTTGCCACATGTGTTAATTTCAAGATCAATGTGTCAAAAAGTGTGTTTGGAGTCAAAAAAGGGGCATTGCTAATGACATATGATGGGAGGCTATCTCTAATTTTGAATTCAACAATTAATATCAATAACAAATGAAATTCAAGATCCAGGACCCCATTGTTTGTTAAATCAAATGAAGTCATGTTATAGATGGTCCATGGGCATTTTTTCCATAATGAATATAGTCATTAAGGATGAAGCAAAATTTAATTTCAAGGTTATTGCATGAAAAATAGTCCTGGTAACAATAAGAGGAGCCTAATTTACATGAGGTGATTAGAATGTCTCGTGATTTAAGAAATAAACCGGTTCACATTTCTACAGAATGCAAACCATGATGAATGTCTCCTTTGATTGACGAATTCAAATAGATTTATAGTTTTAATGGTCTTTATACTTGTTTGATTGAATTAATATACTAGGTTGTTTTGCCACATGTGTTAATTTCAAGATCAATGTGTCAAAAAGTGTGTTTGGAGTCAAAAGAGGAGCATTGCTAAAAATAGTCCTGGTAACAATAAGAGGAGCCTAAGTTACATGAGGTGATTAGAATGTCTCGTGATTTAAGAAATGAACCAGTTCACATTTCTACAAAATGCAAACCATGATGAATGTCTCCTTTGATTGACGGATTCAAATAGATTTATAGTTTTAATGGTCTTTACACTTGTTTGATTCAATCAATATACTAGGTTGTTTAGCCACATGTGTTAATTTCATGATCAATGTGTCAAAAAGTGTGTTTGGAGTCAAAAGAGGAGCATTGCTAATGAGAAATGATGGGAGGCTATCTGTAATTTTGAATTCAACAATTAATATCAATAAGAAATAAAATTCAAGATCAAGGACTCCATTGTTTGTTAAATTGAATGAATTCATGTTACAGATGGTCCATGGGCATTTTTTTCATAACAAAATAGTCATTAATGATGAAGCAAAATTTTATTTCAAGGTTATTTCATGAAAAATATCCAGGTAACAATAAGAGGAGTCTAATTCACATGAGGTGATTAGAATGTCTCATGATTTAAGAATTAAACCTGTTCACATTTGTAGGGAATGCAAACCATGATGAATGACCCCTTTAATTGACGAATTTAAATAGATTTAGAATTTTAATGGTCTTTATACTTGTTTGATTTAATCAATATACTAGGTTGTTTTGCCACATGTGTTAATTTCAAGATCAATGTGTCAAAAATGTGTTTGGAGTCAAAAGAGGGGCATTGCTAATGACATATGATGGGAGGCTGTCTCTAATTTTGAATTCAACAATTAATATCAATAACAAATGAAATTCAAGATCCAGGACCCCATTGTTTGTTAAATTGAATGAAGTCATGTTATAGATGATCCATGGGCATTTTTTCCATAAAGAATATAGTCATTAAGGATGAAGCAAAATTTAATTTCAAGGTTATTGCATGAAAAATAGTCCTGGTAACAATAAGAGGAGCCTAATTTACATGAGGTGATTAGAATGTCTCGTGATTTAAGAAATAAACCGGTTCACATTTCTACAGAATGCAAACCATGATGAATGTCTCCTTTGATTGACGGATTCAAATAGATTTATAGTTTTAATGGTCTTTACACTTGTTTGATTCAATCAATATACTAGTTTGTTTAGCCATATGTGTTAATTTCATGATCAATGTGTCAAAAAGTGTGTGTGGAATCAGAAGATGAGCCTTGCTAAAGACAAATGATGGGAGGCAATCTATAATTTTGAATTCAACAATTAATATCAATAAGAAATGAAATTCAAGATCAAGGACTCCATTGCTTGTTAAATTGAATGAATTCATTTTATAGATGGTCCATGGGCATTTCTTTCATAACAAAATAGTTATTAACGATGAAGCAAAATTTTATTTCAAGATTATTTCATGAAAAATAGTCCTGGTAACAATAAGTGGATCCTAATTCACATGAGGTGATTCGAATGTCTCATGATTTAAAAATTAAACCAGTTCCCATTTGTACAGAATGCAAACCATGACGAATGACACGTTTGACTGATGGAATTAAATGGATTTAGTGTTTTAATGGTGTTTCTACTGGTTTGATTCAATCACTATTCTAGGTTGTTTAGCCACACGTGTTAATATCATAATCAATGTGTCAAAAAGTGTGTGTGGAGTCAAAAGATGAGCCTTGCTAAAGACAAATGATGGGAGGCAATCTATAATTTTGAATTCAACAATTAATATCATTAAGAAATGAAATTCAAGATCAAGGACTCCATTGTTTGTTAAATTGAATGAATTCATGTTATAGATGGTCCATGGGCATTTCTTTCATGACAAAATAGTCATTAACGATGAAGCAAAATTTTATTTCAAGGTTATTTCATGAAAAATAGTCCAGGTAACAATAAGAGGAGCCTAATTCACATGAGGTGATTAAAATGTCTCATGATTTAAGAATTAAATCAATTCACATTTGCACGGAATGCAAACCATGATGAATGACTCCTTTGGCTGACAGATTTATATAGATTTAGAGTTGTAATGGTGTTTATACTTGTTTGATTCAATCAATATACTAGGATATTTTGCCACATGTGTTAATTTCATGATCAATATGTCAAAAAGTATGGTGTCAAAAGAGGAGCATTGCTAAAGAGAAATAATGGGAGTCATTCTCTAATTTTGAATTCAACAATTAATATCAATAAGAAATGAAATTCAAGATCAAAGACTTCATTGTTTGCAAAATTGAATGAATTCATGTTATAGATGGTCCATGGGCATTTTTTTCATAACAAAATAGTCATTAACGATGAAGCAAAATTTTATTTCAAGGTTATTTCATGTGGCTAAACAAGCTGATATATTAATTGAATCAAACGAGTATAAGGACCATTAAAACTCTAAAACTATTTAAATCCTTCAGCCAAGGGAGTCATTCATTATCATTTGCATTCCGTACAAATGACAACTGGTTTAATTCTTAAATCACGAGACATTCTAATCGCCTCATGTGAATTAGGCTCCTTTTATTGTTACCAGGACTATTTTTCATGCAAAAACCTTGAAATTAAATTTTGCTTCATCCTTAATGACTATATTCGTTATGGAAAAAATGCCCATGGACCATCTATAACATGAATTCATTCAATTTAACAAACAATGGAGTCCTTGATCTTGAATTTCATTTTTTATTGATATTAATTGTTCAATTCAAAAAAAGTCAGTACCTCCCATCATTTCTGGTTAGTAATCCTCCTCTTTTAATTCCAAACACACTTTTTGACATATTGATCATAAAAGTAACACATGTGGCTAAACAACCTAGTATATTGATTGAATCAAACAAGTAGAAACACCATTAAAACTCTAAATCCATTTAAATCCGTCAGTCAAAGGAGTCATTCATCATGGTTTGCATTCCGCACAAATGGGAACTGGTGTAATTCTTAAATCATGAGACATTCTAATGGCCTCATGTGAATTAGGTTCCTCTGATTGTTACCAGGACAATTTTTCATGCCCTAACCTTGAAATTCAATTTTGCTTCATCGTTAATGACTATATTCGTTATGAAAAAAATGCCCATGGACCATCTATAACATGAATTCATTCAATTTAACAAACAATGGAATCCTTGATCTTGAATTTCATTTGTTATTAATATTAATTGTTGAATTCAAAAAAAGTGAGTACCTCCCATCATTTCTGGTTAGCAATGACCCTTTTTTAATTCCAAACACACTTTTTGACACATTGATCATAAAATTAACACATGTGGCTAAACAACTTAGTATATTGATTGAATCAAACAAGTAGAAACACCATTAAAACTCTAAATCCATTTAAATCTGTCAGTCAAAGGAGTCATTCATCATGGTTTGCATTCCGCACAAATGGGAACTGGTTTAATTCTCAAATCATGAGACATTTTAATGGCCTTATGTGAATTAGCCTCCTCTGATTGTTACCAGGACTAGTTTTCATGCCCTAACCTTGAAATTCAATTTTGCTTCATCGTTAATGACTATATTCGTTATGAAAAAAATGCCCATGGACCATCTATAACATGAATTTATTCAATTTAACAAACAATGGAGTCCTTGATCTTGAATTTCATTTCTTATTTATATTAATTATTGAATTGAAAAAAAGTGAGTACCTCCCATCATTTCTAGTTAGCAATGGTCATTTTTAAATTCTAAACACACTTTTTGACACATTGATCATAAAATTAACACATGTGGCTAAACAACCTAGTATATTAATTGAATCAAACAAGTATAAGGAGCATTAAAACTCTAAAACTATTTAAATCCATCAGCCAAGGGAGTCATTCATTATCGTTTGCATTCCATACAAATGACAACTGGTTTAATTCTTAAATCACGAGACATTCTAATCGCCTCATGTGAATTAGGCTCCTTTTATTGTTACCAGGACTATTTTTCATGCAAAAACCTTGAAATTAAATTTTGCTTCATCCTTAATGACTATATTCGCTATGAAAAAAATGCCCATGGACCATCTATAACATGAATTCATTCAATTTAACAAACAATGGAGTCCTTGATCTTGAATTTCATTTCTTATTAATATTAATTGTTGAATTCAAAAAAAGTGAGTACCTCCCATCATTTCTGGTTAGCAATGGTCCTTTTTTAATTCCAAACACACTTTTTGACACATTGATCATAAAATTAACACATGTGGTAAATAACTTAGTATATTGATTGAATCCAACAAGTAGAAACACCATTAAAACTCTAAAACCATTTAAATCCGTCAGTCAAAGGAGTCATTCATCATGGTTTGCATTTCGCACAAATGGGAACTGGTTTAATTCTTAAATCATGAGACATTCTAATGGTCTCATGTGAATTAGGCTCCTCTGATTGTTACCAGGACTATTTTTCATGCCCTAAGCTTGAAATTAAATTTTGCTTCATCGTTAATTACTATATTCATTATGAAAAAAATGCATGGACCATCTATAACATGAATTTATTCCATTTAACAAACAATGGAGTCCTTGATCTTGAATTTCATTTGTTATTAATATTAATTGTTGACTTCAAAAAAAGTGAGTACCTCCCATCATTTCTGGCTAGCAATGGCCCTTTTTTAATTCCAAACACACTTTTTGACCGATGGATCATAAAATTAACACATGTGGCTAAACAACTTAGTATATTGATTGAATCATACAAGAAGAAACACCATTAAAACTCTAAATCCATTTAAATCCGTTAATCAAAGGAGTCATTCATCATGGTTTGCATTCCGCACAAATGGGAACTGGTGTAATTCTTAAATCATGAGACATTCTAATGGCCTCATGTGAATTAGGCTCCTCTGATTGTTACCAGGACTATTTTTCATGCTTTAACCTTGAAATGAAATTTTGCTTCATCGTTAATGACTATATTCGTTATGAAAAAAATGCCCATGGACTATCTATAACGTGAATTTATTCAATTTAACAAACAATGGAGTCCTTGATCTTGAATTTCATTTCTTATTGATATTAATTATTGAATTCAAAAAAAGTGAGTACCTCCCATCATTTCTGGTTAGCAATGGTCTTTTTTAAATTCCAAACACAGTTTTTGACACATTGATCATAAAATTAACACATGTGGCTAAACAACCTAGTATATTAATTGAATCAAACAAGTATAAGGACCATTAAAACTCTAAAACTATTTAAATCCATCAGCCAAAGGAGTCATTCATTATCATTTGCATTCCGTACAAATGAGAACTGGTTTAATTCTTAAATCACGAGACATTCTAATCACCTCATGTGAATTAGGCTCCTCCTATTATTACCAGGACTACTTTTCATACAAAAACATTGAAATTAAAATTTGCTTCATCCTTAATGACTATATTCGTTAAGAAAAAAATGCCCATGGACCATCTATAACACGAATTCATTCAATTTAACAAACAATGGAGTCCTTGATCTTGAATTTCATTTCTTATTGATATTAATTGTTCAATTGAAAAAAAGTCAGTGCCTCCCATCATTTCTGGCTAGCAATCCTCCTTTTTTAATTCCAAAAACACTTTTTGACACATTAATCATAAAATTAACACATGTGGCTAAACAACCTAGTATATTGATTGAATCAAACAAGTAGAAACACCATTAAAACTCTAAAACTATTTAAATCCATCAGCCAAAGGAGTCATTCATCATGGTTTGCATTTCGTACAAATGTTAACTGTTTTGATTCCTAAATAATGAGACTTTCTACTTACCTCATGTTAATTAGGCTCCTCTTATTGTTACCAGGACTTTTTTCATGCAATAACCTTGAAATTAACTTTTGCTTCACCCTTAATGACAATATTCATTATGGACAAAATGCCCAGGGACTATCTATCACATGAATTCATTCAATTTAACAAACAATGGAGTCTTGGATCTTAAATTTCATTTCTTATTGATATTAATTGTTGAATTCAAAATTATAGACAACCTCCCATCATTTCTCATTAGCAATGCCCCTATTTTAACTCCAAACACACTATTTGAGACATTGATCAGGAAATTAAAACATGTGGCTTAACAACCTAGTATATTGATTGAATCAAACAAGTAGAAACACCATTAAAACTCTAAATCCATTTAAATCTGTCAGTCAAAGGAGTCATTCATCATGGTTTGCATTCTGCACAAATGCGACCTGGTTTAATTCTTAAATCATGAGACATTCTAATGGCCTCATGTGAATTAGGTTCCTCTGATTGTTACCAGGACAATTTTTCATGCCCTAACCTTGAAATTCAATTTTGCTTCATCGTTAATGACTATATTCGTTATGAAAAAAATGCCCATGGACCATCTATAACATGAATTCATTCAATTTAACAAACAATGGAATCCTTGATCTTGAATTTCATTTGTTATTAATATTAATTGTTGAATTCAAAAAAAGTGAGTACCTCCCATCATTTCTGGTTAGCAATGACCCTTTTTTAATTCCAAACACACTTTTTGACACATTGATCATAAAATTAACACATGTGGCTAAACAACCTAGTATATTGATTGAATCAAACAAGTAGAAACACCATTAAAACTCTAAATCCATTTAAATCCATCAGTCAAAAGAGTCATTCATCTTGGATTGCATTCCGCACAAATGGGAACTGGTTTAATTCTTAAATCATGAGACATTCTAATGGCCTCATATGGATTAGGCTCCTCTGATTGTTACCAGGACTATTTTTCATGCCCTAACCTTGAAATTAAATTTTGCTTCATCGTTAATGACTATATTCGTTATGAAAAAAATGCCCATGGACCCTCTATAACATGAATTTATTCAATTTAACAAACAATGGAGTCCTTGATCTTCAATTTCATTTGTTATTAATATTAATTGTTGAATTCAAAAAAAGTGAGTACCTCTCATCATTTCTGGCTAGCAATGGCCCTTTTTTAATTCCAAACACACTTTTTGATAGATTGATCATAAAATTAACAAATGTGGCTAAACAACTTAGTATATTGATTGAATCGAACAAGTAGAAACACCATTAAAACTCTAAATTCATTTAAATCTGTCAGTCAAAGGAGTCATTCATCATGGTTTGCATTCCGCACAAATGGGAACTGGTGTAATTCTTAAATCATGAGACATTCTAATGGCCTCATGTGAATTAAGCTACTATGATTGTTACCAGGACTATTTTTCATGCCCTAACCTTGAAATTAAATTTTGCTTCATCGTTAATGACTATATTCGTTATGAAAAAAATGCCCATGGACCATCTATAACATGAATTTTTTCGATTTAACAAATAATGGAGTCCTTGATCTTGAATTTCATTTCTTATTGATATTAATTATTGAATTCAAAAAAAGTGAGTACCTCCCATCATTTCTGGTTAGCAATGGTCTTTTTTAAATTCCAAACATACTTTTTGACACATTGATCATAAAATGAACACATGTGGCTAAACAACCTAGTATATTAATTGAATCAAACAATTATAAGGAGCATTAAAACTCTAAAACTATTTAAATCCATCAGCCAAAGGAGTCATTCATTATCATTTGCATTCTGTACAAATGAGAACTGATTTAATTCTTAAATCACGAGACATTCTAATCACCTCATGTGAATTAGGCTCCTCCTATTGTTACCAAGACTATTTTTCATGGAAAAACCTTGAAATTGAAATTTTCTTCATCCTTAATGACTATATTCGTTATGAAAAAAATGCCCATGGACCCTCTATAACATGAATTTATTCAATTTAACAAACAATGGAGTCCTTGATCTTCAATTTCATTTGTTATTAATATTAATTGTTGAATTCAAAAAAAGTGAGTACCTCTTATCATTTCTGGCTAGCAATGGCCCTTTTTTAATTCCAAACACACTTTTTGATAGATTGATCATAAAATTAACAAATGTGGCTAAACAACTTAGTATATTGATTGAATCGAACAAGTAGAAACACCATTAAAACTCTAAATTCATTTAAATCTGTCAGTCAAAGGAGTCATTCATCATGGTTTGCATTCCGCACAAATGGGAACTGGTGTAATTCTTAAATCATGAGACATTCTAATGGCCTCATGTGAATTAGGCTACTATGATTGTTACCAGGACTATTTTTCATGCCCTAACCTTGAAATTAAATTTTGCTTCATCGTTAATGACTATATTCGTTATGAAAAAAATGCCCATGGACCATCTATAACATGAATTTATTCGATTTAACAAATAATGGAGTCCTTGATCTTGAATTTCATTTCTTATTGATATTAATTATTGAATTCAAAAAAAGTGAGTACCTCCCATCATTTCTGGTTAGCAATGGTCTTTTTTAAATTCCAAACACACTTTTTGACACATTCATCATAAAATGAACACATGTGGCTAAACAACCTAGTATATTAATTGAATCAAACAATTATAAGGAGCATTAAAACTCTAAAACTATTTAAATCCATCAGCCAAAGGAGTCATTCATTATCATTTGCATTCTGTACAAATGAGAACTGATTTAATTCTTAAATCACGAGACATTCTAATCACCTCATGTGAATTAGGCTCCTCCTATTGTTACCAAGACTATTTTTCATGGAAAAACCTTGAAATTAAAATTTGCTTCATCCTTAATGACTATATTCGTTATGAAAAAAATGCCCATGGACCATCTATAACATGAATTCATTCAATTTAACAAACAATGGAGTCCTTGATCTTGAATTTCATTTCCTATTGATATTAATTGTTCAATTCAAAAAAAGTCAATACCTCCTATCATTTCTGGTTAGCAATCCTCCTTTTTTAATTTCAAACACACTTTTTGACTCATTGATCATGAAATTAACATATGTGGCGAAACAACCTTGTATATTTATTGAATCAACGAAGTATAAGGACCATTAAAACTCTAAAACTATTTATATCCATCAGCCAAAGGAGTCATTCACCATGGTTTGCATTTCGTACAAATGTTAACTGTTTTGATTCCTAAATAATGAGACTTTCTACTTACCACATGTTAATTAGGCTCCTGTTATTGTTACCAGGACTTTTTTCATGCAATAACCTTGAAATTAACTTTTGCTTCGCCCTTAATGACTATATTCATTATGGACAAAATGCCCAGGGACTATCTATCACATGAATTCATTCAATTTAACAAACAATGGAGTCCTGGATCTTAAATTTCATTTCTTATTGATATTAATTGTTGAATTCAAAATTATAGACAACCTCCCATCATTTCTCATTAGCAATGCCCCTCTTTTAAGTCCAAACACACTATTTGAGACATTGATCATGAAATTAAAACATGTGGCTTAACAACCTAGTATATTGATTGAATCAAACAAGTATAAAGACCATGAAAACTCTAAATCTATTTAAATCTGTCAATCAAGAGAGTCATTCATCATGGTTTGCATTCTGCACAAATGGGAACTGGTTTAATTCTTAAATCATGAGACATTCTAATGGCCTCATGTGGATTAGGCTCCTCTGATTTTTACCAGGACTATTTTTCATGCCCTAACCATGAAATTCAATTTTGCTTCATTGTTAATGACTATATTCGTTATGAAAAAAATGCCCATGGACCCTATATAACATGAATTCATTCAATTTAACAAACAATGGAGTCCTTGATCGTGAATTTCATTTCTTATTAATATTAATTGTTGAATTCAAAAAATGTGAGTACCTCCCATCATTTCTGGTTAGCAATGGACCTTTTTTCATTCCAAACACACTTTTTGACACATTGAACATAAAATTAACACATGTGGCTAAACAACCTAGTATATTGATTGAATCAAACAAGAAGAAACACCATTAAAACTCTAAATCCATTTAAATCCGTCAGTCAAAGGAGTCATTCATCATGGTTTGCATTCAGCACAAATGGGAACTGGTGTAATTCTTAAATCATGAGACATTCTAATGGCCTTATGTGAATTAGGCTACTCTGATTGTTACCAGGACTATTTTTCATGCCCTAACCTTGAAATTAAATTTTTCTTCATCATTAATGACAATATTCGTTATGAAAAAAATGCCCATGGATCATCTATAACATGAATTCATTCAATTTAACAAACAATGGAGTCCTTGATCTTGAATTTCATTTCTTATTGATATTAATTGTTCAATTGAAAAAAAGTCAGTACCTCCCATCATTTCTGGTTAGCAATCCTCCTCTTTTAATTCCAAAAACACTTTTTGACACATTAATCATAAAATTAACACATGTGGCTAAACAACTTAGTATATTGATTGAATCAAACAAGTAAAAACACCATTAAAACTCTAAATCCATTTAAATCCGTCAGTCAAAGGACTCATTCATCATGGTTTGCATTCCGCACAAATGGGAACTGGTTTAATTCTTAAATCACGAGACATTCTAATGGCCTCATGTGAATTAGGTTCCTCTGATTGTTACCAGGACTATTTTTCATGCCCTAACCTTGAAATTCAATTTTGCTTCATCGTTAATGACTATATTTGTTATGAAAAAAATGCCCATGGACCATCTATAACATGAATTCATTCAATTTAACAAGCAATGGAGTCCTTGATCTTGAATTTCATTTCTTATAGATATTAATTGTTGAATTCAAAAAATGTGACCACCTCCCATCATTTCTGGTTAGCAATGGTCCTTTTTAAATTCAAAACACACTTTTTGACACATTGATCACAAAATTAACACATGTGGCTAATCAACCTAGTATATTAATTGAATCAAACAAGTATAAAGTCCATTAAAACTCTAAAACTATTTAAATCCATCAGCCAAAGGAATCATTCATTATCGTTTGCATTCCGTACAAATGAGAACTGGTTTAATTCTTAAATCACGAGACATTCTAATCGCCTCGTGTGAATTAGGCTCCTCTTATTGTTACCAGGACTATTTTTCATGCAGAAACCTTGAAATTAAATTTTGCCTCATCCTTAATGACTATATTCGTTAAGAAAAAAATGCCCATGGACCATCTATAACATGAATTCATTCAATTTAACAAACAATGGAGTGCTTGATCTTGAATTTCATTTCTTATTAATATTAATTGTTCTATTCAAAAAAAGTGAGTACCTCCCATCATTTCTGGTTAGCAATGGTCCTTTTTTAATTACAAACACACTTTTTGACACATTGATCATAAAATTAACACATGTGGTTAAACAACTTAGTATATTGATTGAATCAAACAAGTAGAAACACCATCAAAACTCTAAATCCATTTAAATCCGTCAGTCAAAGGAGTCATTAATCATGGTTTGCATTCTGCACAAATGGGAACTGGTTTAATTTTTAAATCATGAGACATTCTAATGGTCTCATGTGAATTAGGCTCTTCTGATTGTTACCAGGACTATTTTTCATGCCCTAACCTTGAAATTAAATCTTGCTTCATCGTTAATGACTATATTCGTTATGAAAAAAATGCCCATGGACCATCTATAACATGAATTCATTCAATTTAACAAACAATGGAGTCCTTGATCTTGAATTTCATTTCTTATTGATATTAATTGTTCAATTGAAAAAAAGCCAGTACCTCCCATCATTTCTGGTTAGGAATCCTCCTCTTTTAAATCCAAACACATGTTTTCACACATTAATCATAAAATTAACACATGTGGCTAAACAACCTAGTATATTGATTGAATCAAACAAGTAGAAACACCATTAAAACTCTAAATCCATTTAAATCCGTTAGTCAAAGGACTCATTCATCATGGTTTGCATTCCGCACAAATGGGAACTGGTTTAATTCTTAAATCACGAGACATTCTAATGGCCTCATGTGAATTAGGTTCCTCTGATTGTTACCAGGACTATTTTTCATGCCCTAACCTTGAAATTCAATTTTGCTTCATCGTTAATGACTATATTCGTTATGAAAAAAATGCCCATGGACCCTCTATAACATGAATTTATTCAATTTAACAAACAATGGACTCCTTGATCTTCAATTTCATTTGTTATTAATATTAATTGTTGAATTCAAAAAAAGTGAGTACCTCCCATCATTTCTGGCTAGCAATGGCCCTTTTTTAATTCCAAACACACTTTTTGACAGATTGATCATAAAATTAACACATGTGGCTAAACAACTTAGTATATTGATTGAATCGAACAAGTAGAAACACCATTAAAACTCTAAATTCATTTAAATCCATCAGTCAAAGGAGTCATTCATCATGGTTTGCATTTCGTACAAATGTTAACTGTTTTGATTCCTAAATAATGAGACTTTCTACTTACCTCATGTTAATTAGGCTCCTCTTATTGTTACCAGGACTTTTTTCATGCAATAACCTTGAAATTAACTTTTGCTTCACCCTTAATGACTATATTCATTATGGACAAAATGCCCAGGGACTATCTATCACATGAATTCATTCAATTTAACAAACAATGGAGTCCTGGATCTTAAATTTCATTTCTTATTGATATTAATTGTTGAATTCAAAATTATAGACAACCTCCCATCATTTCTCATTAGCAATGCCCCTCTTTTAACTCCAAACACACTATTTGACACATTGATCATGAAATTAAAACATGTGGCTTAACAACCTAGTATATTGATTGAATCAAACAAGTATAAACACCATTAAAACTCTAAATCTATTTAAATCTGTCAATCAAGGGAGTCATTCATCATGGTTTGCATTCTATACAAATGTGAACTAGTTTAATTCTTAAATCATAAGACATTCTAATGGTCTCATGTGAATTAGGCTCTTCTGATTGTTACTAGGACTATTTTTCATGCCCTAATCTTGAAATTAAATTTTACTTCATTGTTAATGACTATATTCATTATGAAAAAAATGCCCATGGACCATCTGTAACATGAATTCATTCAATTTAACAAATAATGGAGTCCTTGATCTTGAATTTCATTTCTCATTGATATTAGTTGTTGAATTCAAAAAAAGTGAGTACCTCCCATCATTTCTGGTCAGCAATGGTCTATTTTAAATTCCAAACACACTTTTTGACACATTGATCATAAAATTAACACATGTTGCTAAACAACCTAGTATATTAATTGAATCAAACAAGTATAAGGACCATTAAAACTCTAAAACTATTTAAATCCATCAGCCAAAGGAGTCATTCATCATCGTTTGCATTCCGTACAAATGGGAACTGGTTTAATTCTTAAATCACAAGACATTTTAATCGCCTCTTGTGAATTAGGCTCCTCTTAATGTTACGAGGACTATTTTTCATGCAAAAACCTTGAAATTAAATTTTGCTTCATCCTTAATGACTATATTCGTTATGAAAAAAATGCCCATGGACCATCTATCACATGAATTCATTCAATTTAACAAACAATGGAGTCCTTGATCTTGAATTTCATTTCTTATTGATATTAATTGTTCAATTAAAAAAAAGTCAGTACCTCCCATCATTTCTGGTTAGCTATCCTCCTTTTTTATTTCCAAACACACTTTTTGACACATTGATCATAAAATTAACACATATGGCTAAACAACTTAGTATATTGATTGAATCAAACAAGTAGAAACACCATTAAAACTCTAAATCCATTTAAATCTGTCAGTGAAAGGAGTCATTGATCATGATTTGCATTCCGCACAAATGTGACCTGGTTTAATTCTTAAATCAGGAGACATTCTAATGGCCTCATGTGAATTAGGTTCCTCTAATTGTTACCAGGACTATTTTTCATGCCCTAACCTTGAAATTCAATTTTGCTTCATCGTTAATGACTATATTCGTTATGAAAAAAATGCCCATGGACCATCTATCACATGAATTCATTTAATTTAACAAACAATGGAGTCCTTGATCTTGAATTTCATTTCTTATTGATATTAATTGTTCAATTAAAAAAAAGTCAGTACCTCCCATCATTTTTGGTTAGCTATCCTCCTCTTTTAATTCCAAACACACTTTTTGACACATTGATCATAAAATTAACACATATGGCTAAACAACTTAGTATATTGATTGAATCAAACAAGTAGAAACACCATTAAAACTCTAAATCCATTTAAATCTGTCAGTCAAAGGAGTCATTCATCATGGTTTGCATTCCGCACAAATGCGACCTGGTTTAATTCTTAAATCAGGAGACATTCTAATGGCCTCATGTGAATTAGGTTCCTCTAATTGTTACCATGACTATTTTTCATGCCCTAACCTTGAAATTCAATTTTGCTTCATCGTTAATGACTATATTCGTTATGAAAAAAATGCCCATGGACCATCTATAACATGAATTCATTCAATTTAACAAACAATGGAGTCCTTGATCTTGAATTTCATTTCTTATTGATATTAATTGTTCAATTGAAAAAAAGTCAGTACCTCCCATCATTTCTGGTTAGCAATCCTCCTCTTTTAATTCCAAAAACACTTTTTGACACATTAATCATAAAATTAACACATGTGGCTAAACAACTTAGTATATTGATTGAATCAAACAAGTAAAAACACCATTAAAACTCTAAATCCATTTAAATCCGTCAGTCAAAGGACTCATTCATCATGGTTTGCATTCCGCACAAATGGGAACTGGTTTAATTCTTAAATCACGAGACATTCTAATGGCCTCATGTGAATTAGGTTCCTCTGATTGTTACCAGGACTATTTTTCATGCCCTAACCTTGAAATTCAATTTTGCTTCATCGTTAATGACTATATTCGTTATGAAAAAAATGCCCATGGACCATCTATAACATGAATTCATTCAATTTAACAAACAATGGAGTCCTTGATCTTGAATTTCATTTCTTATTGATATTAATTGTTCAATTGAAAAAAAGTCAGTACCTCCCATCATTTCTGGTTAGCAATCCTCCTCTTTTAATTCCAAAAACACTTTTTGACACATTAATCATAAAATTAACACATGTGGCTAAACAACTTAGTATATTGATTGAATCAAACAAGTAAAAACACCATTAAAACTCTAAATCCATTTAAATCCGTCAGTCAAAGGACTCATTCATCATGGTTTGCATTCCGCACAAATGGGAACTACTGGTTTAATTCTTAAATCACGAGACATTCTAATGGCCTCATGTGAATTAGGTTCCTCTGATTGTTACCAGGACTATTTTTCATGCCCTAACCTTGAAATTCAATTTTGCTTCATCGTTAATGACTATATTTGTTATGAAAAAAATGCCCATGGACCATCTATAACATGAATTCATTCAATTTAACAAGCAATGGAGTCCTTGATCTTGAATTTCATTTCTTATAGATATTAATTGTTGAATTCAAAAAATGTGACCACCTCCCATCATTTCTGGTTAGCAATGGTCCTTTTTAAATTCAAAACACACTTTTTGACACATTGATCACAAAATTAACACATGTGGCTAATCAACCTAGTATATTAATTGAATCAAACAAGTATAAAGTCCATTAAAACTCTAAAACTATTTAAATCCATCAGCCAAAGGAATCATTCATTATCGTTTGCATTCCGTACAAATGAGAACTGGTTTAATTCTTAAATCACGAGACATTCTAATCGCCTCGTGTGAATTAGGCTCCTCTTATTGTTACCAGGACTATTTTTCATGCAGAAACCTTGAAATTAAATTTTGCCTCATCCTTAATGACTATATTCGTTAAGAAAAAAATGCCCATGGACCATCTATAACATGAATTCATTCAATTTAACAAACAATGGAGTGCTTGATCTTGAATTTCATTTCTTATTAATATTAATTGTTCTATTCAAAAAAAGTGAGTACCTCCCATCATTTCTGGTTAGCAATGGTCCTTTTTTAATTACAAACACACTTTTTGACACATTGATCATAAAATTAACACATGTGGTTAAACAACTTAGTATATTGATTGAATCAAACAAGTAGAAACACCATCAAAACTCTAAATCCATTTAAATCCGTCAGTCAAAGGAGTCATTCATCATGGTTTGCATTCTGCACAAATGGGAACTGGTTTAATTTTTAAATCATGAGACATTCTAATGGTCTCATGTGAATTAGGCTCTTCTGATTGTTACCAGGACTATTTTTCATGCCCTAACCTTGAAATTAAATCTTGCTTCATCGTTAATGACTATATTCGTTATGAAAAAAATGCCCATGGACCATCTATAACATGAATTCATTCAATTTAACAAACAATGGAGTCCTTGATCTTGAATTTCATTTCTTATTGATATTAATTGTTCAATTGAAAAAAAGCCAGTACCTCCCATCATTTCTGGTTAGGAATCCTCCTCTTTTAAATCCAAACACATGTTTTCACACATTAATCATAAAATTAACACATGTGGCTAAACAACCTAGTATATTGATTGAATCAAACAAGTAGAAACACCATTAAAACTCTAAATCCATTTAAATCTGTCAGTCAAAGGAGTCATTCATCATGGTTTGCATTACGCACAAATGGAAACAGGTTTAATTCTTAAATTGGGAGACATTCTAATGGCCTCATGTGAATTAGGTTGCTCTGATTTTTACCAGGACTATTTTTCATGCCCTAACCTTGACATTCAATTTTGCTTCATCGTTAATGACTGTATTTGTTATGAAAAAAATGCCCATGGACCATCTATAACATGAATTCATTCAATTTAACAAACAATGGAGTCCTTGATCTTGAATTTCATTTGTTATTAATATTAATTGTTGAATTAAAAAAAAATGAGTACCTCCCATCATTTCTGGTGAGCAATGGTCCTTTTTTTATTCCAAACACACTTTTTGACATATTGATCATAAAATTAACACATGTGGCTAAACAACTTAGTATATTGACTGAATCAAACAAGTAGAAACACCATTAAAACTCTCAATCCATTTAAATCCGTCAGTCAAAGGAGTCATTCATCATGGTTTGCATTCCGCACAAATGGGAAGTGGTTTAATTCTTAAATCATGAGACTTTCTAATGGCCTCATGTGGACTAGGCTCCTCTGATTGTTACCAGGACTATTTTTCATGCCCTAACCTTGAAATTAAATTTTGCTTCATCGTTAATGACTATATTCGTTATGAAAAAACTGCCCATGGTCCATTTATAACATGAATTTATTCTATTTAACAAACAATGGAGTCCTTGATCTTGAATTTCATTTCTTATTGATATTAATTGTTGAATTCAAAATTATAGACAACCTCCCATCATTTCTCATTAGCAATGCCCCTCTTTTAACTCCAAACACACTATTTGACACATTGATCATGAAATTAAAACATGTGGCTTAACAACCTAGTATATTGATTGAATCAAACAAGTATAAAGACCATTAAAACTCTAAATCTATTTAAATCTGTCAATCAAGGGAGTCATTCATCATGGTTTGCATTCTGTACAAATGTGAACTAGTTTAATTCTTAAATCATGAGACATTCTAATGGCCTCATGTGAATTAGGCTCTTCTGATAACCAGGACTATTTTTCATGCCCTAACCTTGAAATTAAATTTTGCTTCATCGTTAATGACTATATTCGTTATGAAAAAACTGCCCATGGGCCATCTATAACATGAATTCATTCAATTTAACAAACAATGGAGTCCTTGATCTTGAATTTCATTTCTTATTGATATTAATTGTTCAATTCAAAAAAAGTGAGTACCTCCCATCATTTCTGGTTAGCAATGTTCCTTTTTTAATTCCAAACACACTTTTTGACACATTGATCATTAAATTAACACATGTGGCTAAACAACCTAGTATATTAATTGAATCAAACAAGTATAAGGACCATTAAAACTCTAAAACTATTGAAATCCATCAGCCAAGGGAGTCATTCATCATCGTTTGCATTCCGTACAAATGAGAACTGGTTTAATTCTTAAATCACGAGACATTCTAATCGTCTCATGTGAATTAGGCTCCTCTTATTGTTACTAGGACTATTTTTCATGCAATAACCTGGAAATTAAATTTTGCCTCATCCTTAATGACTATATTCGATATGAAAGAAATGCCCATGGACCATCTATAACATGAATTCATTCAATTTAACAAACAATGGAGTGCTTGATAGTGAATTTAATTTCTTATTGATATTAATTGTTGAATTCAAAATAAGAGAGTGCCCCCCATCATTTCTCATTAGCAAGGCTCTGCTTTTCACTCCAAACACACTTTTTGATACATTGATCATAAAATTAACACATGTGGCTAAACAACTTAGTATATTGATTGAATCAAACAAGTAGAAACACCATTAAAACACTGAATCCATTTAAATCCGTCAATCAAAGGACTCATTCATCATGGTTTGCATTCCGCACAAATGGAAACTTGTTTAATTCTTAAATCATGAGACATTCTAATGGCCTCATGTGAATTAGGCTCCTCTGATTGTTACCAGGACTATTTTTCATGCCCTAACCTGGAAATTAAATTTTGCTTCATCGTTAATGAATATATTCGTTATGAAAGAACTGCCCATGGTCCATCTATAACATGAATTTATTCTATTTAACAAACAATGGAGTCCTTGATCTTGAATTTCATTTCTTATTGATATTAATTGTTGAATTCAAAATTATAGACAACCTCCCATCATTTCTCCTTAGCAATGCCCCTCTTTTAACTCCAAACACACTATTTGACACATTGATCATGAAATTAAAACATGTGGCTTAACAACCTAGTATATTGATTGAATCAAACAAGTATAAAGACCATTAAAACTCTAAATCTATTTAAATATATTTAAATTCCCAAGACACTTTTTGACACATTGATCATAAAATTAACACATGTGGCAAAACAACCTAGTATATTAATTGAATCAAACAAGTATAAGGACCATTAAAACTCTAAAACTTTTTAAATCCATAAGCCAAAAGAGTCATTCATCATCGTTTGCATTCCGTACAAATGGGAACTAGTTTAATTCTTAAATCACGAGACATTCTAATCGCCTCATGTGAATTAGGCTCCTCTTATTTTTACCAGGACTATTTTTCATGCAAAAACCTTGAAATTAAATTTTGCTTCATCCTTAATGACTATTCATTATGAAAAAAATGCCCATGGACCATCTATAACATGAATTCATTCAATTTAACAAACAATTGAGTCCTTGATCTTGAATTTCATTTCTTATTGATATTAATTGTTGAATTCAAAAAAAGTCAGTACCTCCCATCATTTCTGGTTAGTAATCCTCCTTTTTTTTATTCCAAACACACTTTTTGACACATTGATCATAAAATTAACACATGTGGCTAAACAACCTAGTATATTCATTGAATCAAACAAGTAGAAACACCAAAAAAACTCTAAATCCATTTAAATTCGTTAGTCAAAGGAGTCATTCATCATGATTTGCATTCCGCGCAAATGGGAATTGGTTTAATTCTTAAATCATGAGACATTCTAATGGCCTCATGTGAATTAGGCTCCTCTTATTGTTACCAGAACTATTTTTCATGCCCTAACCTTCAAATTAAATTTTGCTTCATCGTTAATGACTATATTCGTTATGAAAAAAATGCCCCTGGACCATCTATACCATGAATTCATTCAATTTAACAACCAATGGAGTGCTTGGTCTTGAATTTCATTTCTTATTGATATTAATTGTTGACTTCAAAATAAGAGAGTGCCTCCCATCATTTCTCATTAGCAAGGCTCTGCTTTTGACTCCAAACACACTTTTTGATACATTGATCATGAAATTAACACATGTGGCTAAACAACCTAGTATATTGATTGAATCCACCAAGTATAAACACCTTTAAAACTATAAATCCATTTAAATCCGTCAGTCAAAGGAGTCATTCTTCATGGTTTGCATTCTGCACAAATGGGAACTGGTTTAATTCTTAAATCATGAGACATTCTAATGGCCTCATGTTTTACCAGGACTATTTTTCATGCCCTA
>JBAPLH010001402.1:0-53574 GCA_037897445.1 Ceriops zippeliana | reverse complement strand
TGACTGTTGAGAAAAAAAGTCTCACTTTTTTAGGCAATAACATGTTTGTTTTAATTAATATAATTGTGTAATTTTGACATAAATTTTAATCTCACGATGATTGGGTGAAAAAGAGTGTTTTGGTCCAAAAGACAAGTCTTCCAAACCAGAAATGTTGCGAGGGTTTCTTTATATAAAAAATCAACCAATTCACATCGATAAGAAAACCTAATCAAGATTATGGACCCCATTTTTTGTTAATATTGAATGCATTGTATAGATATGGACATTGTTTTTCTTCATGAATATAGTTGTTTACTAAGGAGACAAAAGACAATTTCATAGTGATTAGAAGAAAAATAGTGCTTGTAACAACAAAAGGAGCCTGATTAGCATGTAGTGAATATAAAGTCTCATTATTTAGGTAATAACCCAATTCACATTAGTACGAAATGCAAATTAGAATCAATGACTCATTTGGGTGATGGAACTAAACACATTTAGATTTTCAATTGTGCGTTCGACATGTTTGTTTTAATTAATATAATGTGAAATTTAGACATAAATTTTAATCTCACGATGATTGTGGACGAAAAAAGAGTGTTTTGGTCCAAAAGACAAGTCTTCCAAACCAGAAATGTTGTGAGGGTTTCTTTATATAAAAAATCAACCAATTCACATCGATAAGAAACCCTAATCAAGATTATGGACCCATTTTTTGTTAATATTGAATGCATTGTATAGATATGGACATTGTTTTTCTTCATGAATATAGTTGTTAATAAGGAGACAAAAGACAATTTCATAGTCATTTAGAAGAAAAAATAGTGCTTGTAACAACAAAAAAGAAGCCTGATTAGCATGTAGTGAATATAAAGTCTCATTTTTTAGATAATAACCCAATTCACATTAGTATGAAATGCAAATTAGGATCAATGACTCCTTTGGGTGATGGAACTAAAACACATTTTTAGATTTTCAATTGTGCGTCGACATGTTTGTTTTTAATTAATATAAATGTGTAATTTAGACATAAATTTTAATCTCACGATGATTGTGTGAAAAAAGAGTGTTTTGGTCCAAAAGACAAGTCTTCCAAAACCAGAAATGTTGTGAGGGTTTCTTTATATATTAAAAATCAACCAATTCACATCGATAAGAAAACCTAATCAAGATTATGGACCCATTTTTTGTTAATAATATTGAATGCATTGTATAGATATGGACATTGTTTTCTTCATGAATATAGTTGTTAATAAGGAGACAAAAGACAATTTCATAGTGATTAGAAAGAAAAATAGTGCTTGTAACAACAAAAGAAGCCTGATTAGCATGTAGTGAATATAAAGTCTCATTTTTTTAGGTAATAACCCAATTCACATTAGTACGAAATGCAAATTAGAATCAATGACTCATTTGGGTGATGGAACTAAACACATTTAGATTTTCATTTGTGCGTCGACATGTTTTGTTTTAATTAATATAATGTGAAATTTAGACATAAATTTTAATCTCACGATGACTGTGTGTGAAAAAGAGTGTTTTGGTCCAAAAGACAAGTCTTCCAAACCAGAAAAAGGTTGTGAGGGTTTTCTTCATATTAAAAATCAACCAATTCACATCGATAAGAAACCCTAATCAAGATTATGGACCCCATTTTTTGTTAATATTGAATGCATTGTATAGATATGGACATTGTTTTCTTCATGAATATAGTTGTTAATAAGGAGACAAAAGACAATTTCATAGTTATTAGAAGAAAAATAGTGCTTGTAACAACAAAAGAAGCCTGATTAGCATGTAGTGAATATAAAGTCTCATTATTTAGGTAATAACCCAATTCACATTAGTATGAAATGCAAATTAGGATGAATGACTCCTTTGGGTGATGGAACTAAACACATTTAGATTTTCAATTGTGCGTCAACATGTTTGTTTTAATTAATATAATGTGTAATTTAGACATAAATTTTAATCTCACGATGATTGTGTGAAAAAGAGTGTTTTGGTCCAAAAGACAAGTCTTCCAAACCAGAAATGTTGTGAGGGTTTCTTTATATAAAAAATCAACCAATTCACATCGATAAGAAAACCTAATCAAGATTATGGACCCATTTTTTGTTAATATTGAATGCATTGTATAGATATGGACATTGTTTTCTTCATGAATATAGTTGTTACTAAGGAGACAAAAGACAATTTCATAGTGATTAGAAGAAAAATAGTGCTTGTAACAACAAAAGGAGCTTGATTAGCATGTAGTGAATATAAAGTCTCATTATTTAGATAATAACCCAATTCACATTAGTACGAAATGCAAATTAGAATCAATGACTCATTTGGGTGATGGAACTAAACACATTTAGATTTTCAATTGTGCGTCGACATGTTTGTTTTAATTAATATAATGTGTGAAATTTAGACATAAATTTTAATCTCACGATGATTGTGTGAAAAAAGAGTGTTTTGGTCCAAAAGACAAGTCTTCCAAACCAGAAAAAGTTGTGAGGGTTTCTTCTTATATTAAAAATCAACCAATTCACATCGATAAGAAACCCCTAATCAAGATTATGGACCCCATTTTTTGTTAATATTGAATGCATTGTATAGATATGGACATTGTTTTCTTCATGAATATAGTTGTTAATAAGGAGACAAAAGACAATTTCATAGTTATTAGAAGAAAAATAGTGCTTTGTAACAACAAAAGAAGCCTGATTAGCATGTAGTGAATATAAAGTCTCATTATTTAGGTAATAACCCAATTCACATTAGTACGAAATGCAAATTAGAATCAATGACTCATTTGGGTGATGGAACTAAACACACATTTAGATTTTCAATTTTGCGTCGACATGTTTATTTTAACTAATACAATGTGAAATTTAGACATAAATTTTAATCTCACGATGATTGTGTGAAAAAGAGTGTTTTGGTCCAAAAGACAAGTCTTCCAAACTAGAAAGTGTTGTGAGGGTTTCTTCATATTAAAAATCAACCAATTCACATCGATAAGAAAACCCTAATCAAGATTATGGACCCCATTTTTTGTTAATATTGAATGCATTGTATAGATATGGACATTGTTTTCTTCATGAATATATAGTTGTTAATAAGGAGACAAAAGACAATTTCATAGTTATTAGAAGAAAAATAGTGCTTGTAACAACAAAAGAAGCCTGATTAGCATGTAGTGAATATAAAGTCTCATTATTTAGGTAATAACCCAATTCACATTAGTACGAAATGCAAATTAGAATCAATAATGACTCATTTGGGTGATGGAACTAAACACATTTAGATTTTCCATTTTGCGTCGACATGTTTGTTTTAATTAATATAATGTGAAATTTAGACATAAATTTTTAATCTCACGATGATTGTACGAAAAAAAGAGTGTTTTGGTCCAAAAGACAAGTCTTCCAAACCAGAAATGTTGTGAGGGTTTCTTTATATTAAAAATCAACCAATTCACATCGATAAGAAAGCCTAATCAAGATTATGGACCCATTTTTTGTTAATATTGAATGCATTGTATAGATATGGACATTGTTTTCTTCATGAATATAGTTGTTAATAAGGAGACAAAAGACAATTTCATAGTCATTGCAAGAAAAAAAGTGTGCTTGTAACAACAAAAAGAAGCCTGATTAGCATGTAGTGAATATAAAGTCTCATTTTTTAGGCAATAACCCAATTCACATTAGTATGAAATGCAAATTAGGATGAATGACTCCTTTGGGTGATGGAACTAAACACATTTAGATTTTCAATTGTGCGTCGACATGTTTGTTTTAATTAATATAATGTGTAATTTAGACATAAATTTTAATCTCATGATGATTGTGTGAAAAAGAGAGTTTTTGTCCAAAAGACAAGTCTTCCAAACCAGAAATGTTGCGAGGGTTTCTTTATATAAAAAATCAACCAATTCACATCGATAAGAAAACCTAATCAAGATTATGGACCCCATTTTTTGTTAATATTGAATGCATTGTATAGATATGGGACATTGTTTTCTTCATGAATATAGTTGTTACTAAGGAGACAAAAGACAATTTCATAGTGATTAGAAGAAAAATAGTGCTTGTAACAACAAAAGGAGCTTGATTAGCATGTAGTGAATATAAAGTCTCATTTTTTTAGGTAATAACCCAATTCACATTAGTACGAAATGCAAATTTAGAATCAATGACTCATTTGGGTGATGGAACTAAACACATTTAGATTTTCAATTGTGCGTCGACATGTTTGTTTTAATTAATATAATGTGTAATTTAGACATAAATTTTAATCTCACGATGATTGGGTGAAAAAGAGTGTTTTGGTCCAAAAGACAAGTCTTCCAAACCAGAAAGGTTGTGAGGGTTTCTTCATATTAAAAATCAACCAATTCACATCGATAAGAAACCCTAATCAAGATTATGGACCCCATTTTTTGTTAATATTGAATGCATTGTATAGATATGGACATTGTTTTCTTCATGAATATAGTTGTTAATAAGGAGACAAAAGACAATTTCATAGTTATTAGAAGAAAAATAGTGCTTGTAACAACAAAAGAAGCCTGATTAGCATGTAGTGAATATAAAGTCTCATTATTTAGGTAATAACCCAATTCACATTAGTACGAAATGCAAATTAGAATCAATGACTCATTTGGGTGATGGAACTAAACACATTTAGATTTTCCATTTTGCGTCGACATGTTTGTTTTAATTAATACAATGTGAAATTTAGACATAAATTTTAATCTCACGATGATTGTGTGAAAAAGAGTGTTTTGGTCCAAAAGACAAGTCTTCCAAACCAGAAAGGTTGTTGTGAGGGTTTCTTTATATAAAAAATCAACCAATTCACATCGATAAGAAAGCCTAATCAAGATTATGGACCCCATTTTTTGTTAATATTGAATGCATTGTATAGATATGGACATTGTTTTCTTCATGAATATAGTTGTTAATAAGGAGACAAAA
This sequence comes from Ceriops zippeliana, assembly GCA_037897445.1. Classification (NCBI taxonomy): domain Eukaryota; kingdom Viridiplantae; phylum Streptophyta; class Magnoliopsida; order Malpighiales; family Rhizophoraceae; genus Ceriops; species Ceriops zippeliana. The sequence continues at coordinate 48,619 of JBAPLH010001402.1, read as the reverse complement.
GACAATTTCATAGTCATTGCAAGAAAAATAGTGCTTGTAACAACAAAAGAAGCCTGATTAGCATGTAGTGAATATAAAGTCTCATTTTTTAGGCAATAACCCAATTCACATTAGTATGAAATGCAAATTAGGATGAATGACTCCTTTGGGTGATGGAACTAAAACACATTTAGATTTTCAATTGTGCGTCGACATGTTTGTTTTAATTAATATAATGTGTAATTTAGACATAAATTTTAATCTCACGATGATTGTGTGAAAAAGAGTGTTTTGGTCCAAAAGACAAGTCTTCCAAACCAGAAAGGTTGTGAGGGTTTCTTCATATTAAAAATCAACCAATTCACATCGATAAGAAACCCTAATCAAGATTATGGACCCCATTTTTTGTTAATATTGAATGCATTGTATAGATATGGACATTGTTTTCTTCATGAATATAGTTGTTAATAAGGAGACAAAAGACAATTTCATAGTTATTTAAAGAAAAATAGTGCTTGTAACAACAAAAGAAGCCTGATTAGCATGTAGTGAATATAAAGTCTCATTATTTAGGTAATAACCCAATTCACATTAGTACGAAATGCAAATTAGAATCAATGACTCATTTGGGTGATGGAACTAAACACATTTAGATTTTCCATTTTGCGTCGACATGTTTAGTTTTAATTAATACAATGTGAAATTTAGACATAAATTTTAATCTCACGATGACTGTACGAAAAAAGAGTGTTTTTTGGTCCAAAAGACAAGTCTTCCAAACCAGAAATGTTGTGAGGGTTTCTTTATATTAAAAATCAACCAATTCACATCGATAAGAAAGCCTAATCAAGATTATGGACCCATTTTTTGTTAATATTGAATGCATTGTATAGATATGGACATTGTTTTCTTCATGAATATAGTTGTTAATAAGGAGACAAAAGACAATTTCATAGTCATTGCAAGAAAAATAGTGCTTGTAACAACAAAAGAAGCCTGATTAGCATGTAGTGAATATAAAGTCTCATTTTTTAGGCAATAACCCAATTCACATTAGTATGAAATGCAAATTAGGATGATTGACTCCTTTGGGTGATGGAACTAAACACATTTAGATTTTTTCATTGTGCGTCAACATGTTTGTTTTAATTAATATAATGTGTAATTTAGACATAAATTTTAATCTCACGATGATTGGGTGAAAAAAGAGTGTTTTGGTCCAAAAGACAAGTCTTCCAAACCAGAAAATGTTGTGAGGGTTTCTTTATATAAAAAATCAACCAATTCACATCGATAAGAAAACCTAATCAAGATTATGGACCCATTTTTTGTTAATATTGAATGCATTGTATAGATATGGACATTGTTTTCTTCATGAATATAGTTGTTACTAAGGAGACAAAAGACAATTTCATAGTGATTAGAAGAAAAATAGTGCTTGTAACAACAAAAGGAGCTTGATTAGCATGTAGTGAATATAAAGTCTCATTATTTAGATAATATAACCCAATTCACATTAGTACGAAATGCAAATTAGAATCAATGACTCATTTGGGTGATGGAACTAAACACATTTAGATTTTCAATTGTGCGTCGACATGTTTGTTTTAATTAATATAATGTGTAATTTAGACATAAATTTTAATCTCACGATGATTGGGTGAAAAAGAGTGTTTTGGTCCAAAAGACAAGTCTTCCAAACCAGAAAGGTTGTGAGGGTTTCTTCATATTAAAAATCAACCAATTCACATCGATAAGAAACCCTAATCAAGATTATGGACCCCATTTTTTGTTAATATTGAATGCATTGTATAGATATGGACATTGTTTTCTTCATGAATATAGTTGTTAATAAGGAGACAAAAGACAATTTCATAGTTATTAGAAGAAAAATAGTGCTTGTAACAACAAAAAGAAGCCTGATTAGCATGTAGTGAATATAAAGTCTCATTATTTAGGTAATAACCCAATTCACATTAGTACGAAATGCAAATTAGAATCAATGACTCATTTGGGTGATGGAACTAAACACATTTAGATTTTCCATTTTGCGTCGACATGTTTGTTTTAATTAATATAATGTGAAATTTAGACATAAATTTTAATCTCACGATGATTGTACGAAAAAGAGTGTTTTGGTCCAAAAGACAAGTCTTCCAAACCAGAAAGGTTGTGAGGGTTTCTTCATATTAAAAATCAACCAATTCACATCGATAAGAAACCCTAATCAAGATTATGGACCCCATTTTTTGTTAATATTGAATGCATTGTATAGATATGGACATTGTTTTCTTCATGAATATAGTTGTTAATAAGGAGACAAAAGACAATTTCATAGTTATTAGAAGAAAAATAGTGCTTGTAACAACAAAAGAAGCCTGATTAGCATGTAGTGAATATAAAGTCTCATTATTTAGGTAATAACCCAATTCACATTAGTACGAAATGCAAATTAGAATCAATGACTCATTTGGGTGATGGAACTAAACACATTTAGATTTTCCATTTTGCGTCGACATGTTTGTTTTAATTAATATAATGTGAAATTTAGACATAAATTTTAATCTCACGATGACTGTACGAAAAAGAGTGTTTTGGTCCAAAAGACAAGTCTTCCAAACCAGAAATGTTGTGAGGGTTTCTTTATATAAAAAATCAACCAATTCACATCGATAAGAAAGCCTAATCAAGATTATGGACCCATTTTTTGTTAATATTGAATGCATTGTATAGATATGGACATTGTTTTCTTCTTGAATATAGTTGTTAATAAGGAGACAAAAGACAATTTCATAGTCATTGCAAGAAAAATAGTGCTTGTAACAACAAAAGAAGCCTGATTAGCATGTAGTGAATATAAAGTCTCATTTTTTAGGCAATAACCCAATTCACATTAGTATGAAATGCAAATTAGGATGATTGACTCCTTTGGGTGATGGAACTAAACACATTTAGATTTTCAATTGTGCGTCAACATGTTTGTTTTAATTAATATAATGTGTAATTTAGACATAAATTTTAATCTCACGATGATTGGGTGAAAAAGAGTGTTTTGGTCCAAAAGACAAGTCTTCCAAACCAGAAATGTTGCGAGGGTTTCTTTATATAAAAAATCAACCAATTCACATCGATAAGAAAAAACCTAATCAAGATTATGGACCCATTTTTTGTTAATATTGAATGCATTGTATAGATATGGACATTGTTTTCTTCATGAATATAGTTGTTACTAAGGAGACAAAAGACAATTTCATAGTGATTAGAAGAAAAATAGTGCTTGTAACAACAAAAGGAGCTTGATTAGCATGTAGTGAATATAAAGTCTCATTATTTAGATAATAACCCAATTCACATTAGTACGAAATGCAAATTAGAATCAATGACTCATTTGGGTGATGGAACTAAACACATTTAGATTTTTCATTGTGCGTCGACATGTTTGTTTTAATTAATATAATGTGTAATTTAGACATAAATTTTAATCTCACGATGATTGGGTGAAAAAGAGTGTTTTGGTCCAAAAGACAAGTCTTCCAAACCAGAAAGGTTGTGAGGGTTTCTTCATATTAAAAATCAACCAATTCACATCGATAAGAAACCCTAATCAAGATTATGGACCCCATTTTTTGTTAATATTGAATGCATTGTATAGATATGGACATTGTTTTCTTCATGAATATAGTTGTTAATAAGGAGACAAAAGACAATTTCATAGTTATTAGAAGAAAAATAGTGCTTGTAACAACAAAAGAAGCCTGATTAGCATGTAGTGAATATAAAGTCTCATTATTTAGGTAATAACCCAATTCACATTAGTACGAAATGCAAATTAGAATCAATGACTCATTTGGGTGATGGAACTAAACACATTTAGATTTTTCATTTTGCGTCGACATGTTTGTTTTAATTAATATAATGTGAAATTTAGACATAAATTTTAATCTCACATGATGACTGTACGAAAAAAGAGTGTTTTGGTCCAAAAGACACAAGTCTTCCAAACCAGAAATGTTGTGAGGGTTTCTTTATATAAAAAATCAACCGATTCACATCGATAAGAAAGCCTAATCAAGATTATGGACCCATTTTTTGTTAATATTGAATGCATTGTATAGATATGGACATTGTTTTCTTCTTGAATATAGTTGTTAATAAGGAGACAAAAGACAATTTCATAGTCATTGCAAGAAAAATAGTGCTTGTAACAACAAAAGAAGCCTGATTAGCATGTAGTGAATATAAAGTCTCATTTTTTAGGCAATAACCCAATTCACATTAGTATGAAATGCAAATTAGGATGATTGACTCCTTTGGGTGATGGAACTAAACACATTTAGATTTTCAATTGTGCGTCAACATGTTTGTTTTAATTAATATAATGTGTAATTTAGACATAAATTTTAATCTCACGATGATTGTGTGAAAAAGAGTGTTTTGGTCCAAAAGACAAGTCTTCCAAACCAGAAATGTTGCGAGGGTTTCTTTATATAAAAAATCAACCAATTCACATCGATAAGAAAACCTAATCAAGATTATGGACCCATTTTTTGTTAATATTGAATGCATTGTATAGATATGGACATTGTTTTCTTCATGAATATAGTTGTTACTAAGGAGACAAAAGACAATTTCATAGTGATTAGAAGAAAAATAGTGCTTGTAACAACAAAAGGAGCTTGATTAGCATGTAGTGAATATAAAGTCTCATTATTTAGATAATAACCCAATTCACATTAGTACGAAATGCAAATTAGAATCAATGACTCATTTGGGTGATGGAACTAAACACATTTAGATTTTCAATTGTGCGTCGACATGTTTGTTTTAATTAATATAATGTGTAATTTAGACATAAATTTTAATCTCACGATGATGATTGGGTGAAAAAGAGTGTTTTGGTCCAAAAGACAAGTCTTCCAAACCAGAAAGGTTGTGAGGGTTTCTTCATATTAAAAATCAACCAATTCACATCGATAAGAAACCCTAATCAAGATTATGGACCCCATTTTTTGTTAATATTGAATGCATTGTATAGATATGGACATTGTTTTCTTCATGAATATAGTTGTTAATAAGGAGACAAAAGACAATTTCATAGTTATTAGAAGAAAAATAGTGCTTGTAACAACAAAAGAAGCCTGATTAGCATGTAGTGAATATAAAGTCTCATTATTTAGGTAATAACCCAATTCACATTAGTACGAAATGCAAATTAGAATCAATGACTCATTTGGGTGATGGAACTAAACACATTTAGATTTTCCATTTTGCTTCGACATGTTTGTTTTAATTAATATAATGTGAAATTGAGACATAAATTTTAATCTCATGATGACTGTACGAAAAAGAGTGTTTTGGTCCAAAAGACAAGTCTTCCAAACCAGAAATGTTGTGAGGGTTTCTTTATATAAAAAATCAACCGATTCACATCGATAAGAAAGCCTAATCAAGATTATGGACCCATTTTTTGTTAATATTGAATGCATTGTATAGATATGGACATTGTTTTCATCTTGAATATAGTTGTTAATAAGGAGACAAAAGACAATTTCATAGTCATTGCAAGAAAAATAGTGCTTGTAACAACAAAAGAAGCCTGATTAGCATGTAGTGAATATAAAGTCTCATTTTTTAGGCAATAACCCAATTCACATTAGTATGAAATGAAAATTAGGATGATTGACTCCTTTGGGTGATGGAACTAAACACATTTAGATTTTCAATTGTGCGTCAACATGTTTGTTTTAATTAATATAATGTGTAATTTAGACATAAATTTTAATCTCACGATGATTGGGTGAAAAAGAGTGTTTTGGTCCAAAAGACAAGTCTTCCAAACCAGAAAGGTTGTGAGGGTTTCTTCATATTAAAAATCAACCAATTCACATCGATAAGAAACCCTAATCAAGATTATGGACCCCATTTTTTGTTAATATTGAATGCATTGTATAGATATGGACATTGTTTTCATCTTGAATATAGTTGTTAATAAGGAGACAAAAGACAATTTCATAGTCATTGCAAGAAAAATAGTGCTTGTAACAACAAAAGAAGCCTGATTAGCATGTAGTGAATATAAAGTCTCATTATTTAGGTAATAACCCAATTCACATTAGTACGAAATGCAAATTAGAATCAATGACTCATTTGGGTGATGGAACTAAACACATTTAGATTTTCCATTTTGCTTCGACATGTTTGTTTTAATTAATATAATGTGAAATTGAGACATAAATTTTAATCTCACGATGACTGTACGAAAAAGAGTGTTTTGGTCCAAAAGACAAGTCTTCCAAACCAGAAATGTTTGTGAGGGTTTCTTTATATTAAAAATCAACCAATTCACATCGATAAGAAACCCTAATCAAGATTATGGACCCCATTTTTTGTTAATATTGAATGCATTGTATAGATATGGACATTGTTTTCTTCATGAATATAGTTGTTACAAAGGAGACAAAAGACAATTTCATAGTGATTAGAAGAAAAATAGTGCTTGTAACAACAAAAAAAGAGCTTGATTAGCATGTAGTGAATATAAAGTCTCATTATTTAGGTAATAACCCAATTCACATTAGTACGAAATGCAAATTAGAATCAATGACTCATTTGGGTGATGGAACTAAACACATTTAGATTTTCCATTTTTCGTCGACATGTTTGTTTTTAATTAATATAATGTGAAATTTAGACATAAATTTAAATCTCACGATGACTGTACGAAAAAGAGTGTTTTGGTCCAAAAGACAAGTCTTCCAAACCAGAAAATGTTGTGTGAGGGTTTCTTTATATAAAAAAATCAACCAATTCACATCGATAAGAAAGCCTAATCAAGATTATGGACCCATTTTTTTGTTAATATTGAATGCATTGTATAGATATGGACATTGTTTTCTTCTTGAATATAGTTGTTAATAAGGAGACAAAAGACAATTTCATAGTCATTGCAAGAAAAAAATAGTGCTTGTAACAACAAAAGGAAGCCTGATTAGCATGTAGTGAATATAAAGTCTCATTTTTTAGGCAATAACCCAATTCACATTAGTATGAAATGCAAATTAGGATGATTGACTCCTTTGGGTGATGGAACTAAACACATTTAGATTTTCAATTGTGCGTCAACATGTTTGTTTTAATTAATATAATGTGTAATTTAGACATAAATTTTAATCTCACGATGATTGTGTGAAAAAGAGTGTTTTTGTCCAAAAGACAAGTCTTCCAAACCAGAAATGTTGCGAGGGTTTCTTTATATAAAAAATCAACCAATTCACATCGATAAGAAAACCTAATCAAGATTATGGACCCATTTTTTTTTTAATATTGAATGCATTGTATAGATATGGACATTGTTTTCTTCATGAATATAGTTGTTAATAAGGAGACAAAAGACAATTTCATAGTTATTAAAAGAAAAATAGTGCTTGTAACAACAAAAGAAGCCTGATTAGCATGTAGTGAATATAAAGTCTCATTATTTAGGTAAGAACCCAATTCACATTAGTACGAAATGCAAATTAGAATCAATGACTCATTTGGGTGATGGAACTAAACACATTTAGATTTTCCATTTTGTGTCGACATGTTTGTTTTAATTAATATAATGTGAAATTTAGACATAAATTTTAATCTCACGATGACTGTACAAAAAAGAGTGTTTTTTGGTCCAAAAGACAAGTCTTCCAAACCAGAAATGTTGTGAGGGTTTCTTTTTATAAAAAATCAACCAGTTCACATCGATAAGAAAGCCTAATCAAGATTATGGACCCATTTTTTGTTAATATTGAATGCATTGTATAGATATGGACATTGTTTTCTTCTTGAATATAGTTGTTAATAAGGAGACAAAAGACAATTTCATAGTCATTACAAGAAAAATAGTGCTTGTAACAACAAAAGAAGCCTGATTAGCATGTAGTGAATATAAAGTCTCATTTTTTAGGCAATAACCCAATTCACATTAGTATGAAATGCAAATTAGGATGAATGACTCCTTTGGGTGATGGAACTAAACACATTTAGATTTTCAATTGTGCGTCGACATGTTTTGTTTTAATTAATATAATGTGTAATTTAGACATAAATTTTAATCTCACGATGATTGGGTGAAAAAGAGTGTTTTGGTCCAAAAGACAAGTCTTCCAAACCAGAAAGGTTGTGAGGGTTTCTTCATATTAAAAATCAACCAATTCACATCGATAAGAAACCCTAATCAAGATTATGGACCCCATTTTTTGTTAATATTGAATGCATTGTATAGATATGGACATTGTTTTCTTCATGAATATAGTTGTTACTAAGGAGACAAAAGACAATTTCATAGTGATTAGAAGAAAAATAGCGCTTGTAGCAACAAAAGGAGCCGGATTAGCAAGTAGTGAATATAAAGTCTCATTATTTATGTAATAACCCAATTCACATTAGTACGAAATGCAAATTAGAATCAATGACTCATTTGGGTGATGGAACTAAACACATTTAGATTTTCAATTGTGCGTCGACATGTTTGTTTTAATTAATATAATGTGAAATTTAGACATAAATTTTAATCTCACGATGATTGTGTGAAAAAGAGTGTTTTGGTCCAAAAGACAAGTCTTCCAAACCAGAAAAAGTTGTGAGGGTTTCTTTATATTAAAAATCAACCAATTCACATCGATAAGAAACCCCCAAATCAAGATTATGGACCCCATTTTTTGTTAATATTGAATGCATTGTATAGATATGGACATTGTTTTCTTTCATGAATATAGTTGTTACAAAGGAGACAAAAGACAATTTCATAGTGATTAGAAGAAAAATAGTGCTTGTAACAACAAAAGGAGCTTGATTAGCATGTAGTGAATATAAAGTCTCATTATTTAGATATAACCCCAATTCACATTAGTACGAAATGCAAATTAGAATCAATGACTCATTTGGGTGATGGAACTAAACACATTTAGATTTTCAATTGTGCATCGACATGTTTGTTTTAATTAATATAATGTGTAATTTAGACATAAATTTTAATCTCACGATGATTGGGTGAAAAAGAGTGTTTTGGTCCAAAAGACGAGTCTTCCAAACCAGAAAGGTTGTGAGGGTTTCTTTATATTAAAAAATCAACCAATTCACATCGATAAGAAACCCTAATCAAGATTATGGACCCCATTTTTTGTTAATATTGAATGCATTGTATAGATATGGACATTGTTTTCTTCATGAATATAGTTGCTAATAAGGAGACAAAAGACAATTTCATAGTCATTGCAAGAAAAATAGTGCTTGTAACAACAAAAGGAGCCTGATTAGCATGTAGTGAATATAAAGTCTCATTTTTTAGGCAATAACCCAATTCACATTAGTATCAAATGCAAATTAGGATGAATGACTCCTTTGGGTGATGGAACTAAACACATTTAGATTTTCAATTGTGCGTCGACATGTTTGTTTTAATTAATATAATGTGTAATTTAGACATAAATTTTAATCTCACGATGATTGGGTGAAAAAAGAGTGTTTTGGTCCAAAAGACAAGTCTTCCAAACCAGAAAAGGTTGTGAGGGTTTCTTCATATTAAAAATCAACCAATTCACATCGATAAGAAACCCTAATCAAGATTATGGACCCCATTTTTTTTAATATTGAATGCATTGTATAGATATGGACATTGTTTTCTTCATGAATATAGTTGTTAATAAGGAGACAAAAGACAATTTCATAGTGATTAGAAGAAAAATAGTGCTTGTAACAACAAAAGAAGCCTGATTAGCATGTAGTGAATATAAAGTCTCATTATTTAGGTAATAACCCAATTCACATTAGTACGAAATGCAAATTAGAATCAATGACTCATTTGGGTGATGGAACTAAACACATTTAGATTTTCAATTTTGCGTCGACATGTTTGTTTTAATTAATATAATGTGAAATTTAGACATAAATTTTAATCTCACGATGACTGTACGTGAAAAAGAGTGTTTTGGTCCAAAAGACAAGTCTTCCAAACCAGAAATGTTGTGAGGGTTTCTTTATATAAAAAATCAACCAATTCACATCGATAAGAAAGCCTAATCAAGATTATGGACCCATTTTTTGTTAATATTGAATGCATTGTATAGATATGGACATTGTTTTCTTCATGAATATAGTTGTTAATAAGGAGACAAAAGACAATTTCATAGTCATTGCAAGAAAAATAGTGCTTGTAACAACAAAAGAAGCCTGATTAGCATGTAGTGAATATAAAGTCTCATTTTTTAGGCAATAACCCAATTCACATTAGTATGAAATGCAAATTAGGATGAATGACTCCTTTGGGTGATGGAACTAAACACATTTAGATTTTCAATTGTGCGTCAACATGTTTGTTTTAATTAATATAATGTGTAATTTAGACATAAATTTTAATCTCACGATGATTGTGTGAAAAAGAGTGTTTTGGTCCAAAAGACAAGTCTTCCAAACCAGAAATGTTGCGAGGGTTTCTTTATATAAAAAATCAACCAATTCACATCGATAAGAAAACCTAATCAAGATTATGGACCCATTTTTTGTTAATATTGAATGCATTGTATAGATATGGACATTGTTTTCTTCATGAATATAGTTGTTACTAAGGAGACAAAAGACAATTTCATAGTGATTAGAAGAAAAATAGTGCTTGTAACAACAAAAGGAGCTTGATTAGCATGTAGTGAATATAAAGTCTCATTATTTAGATATAAACCCAATTCACATTAGTACGAAATGCAAATTAGAATCAATGACTCATTTGGGTGATGGAACTAAACACATTTAGATTTTCAATTGTGCGTCGACATGTTTGTTTTTTATTAATATAATGTGTAATTTAGACATAAATTTTAATCTCACGATGATTGTACGAAAAAGAGTGTTTTGGTCCAAAAGACAAGTCTTCCAAACCAGAAAATGGTTGTGAGGGTTTTCTTCATATTAAAAATCAACCAATTCACATCGATAAGAAACCCTAATCAAGATTATGGACCCCATTTTTTGTTAATATTGAATGCATTGTATAGATATGGACATTGTTTTCTTCATGAATATAGTTGTTACTAAGGAGACAAAAAGACAATTTCATAGTGATTAGAAGAAAAATAGTGCTTGTAACAACAAAAGGAGCCTGATTAGCATGTAGTGAATATAAAGTCTCATTATTTTTAGGTAATAACCCCATTCACATTAGTACGAAATGCAAATTAGAATCAATGACTCATTTGGGTGATGGAACTAAAACACATTTAGATTTTCAATTGTGCATCGACACATGTTTGTTTTAATTAATAATATAATGTGAAATTTAGACATAAATTTTAATCTCACGATGATTGTGTGAAAAAGAGTGTTTTGGTCCAAAAGACAAGTCTTTCCAAACCAGAAAAGTTGTGAGGGTTTCTTTATATTAAAAATCAACCAATTCACATCGATAAGAAACCCCAATCAAGATTATGGACCCCATTTTTTTGTTAATATTGAATGCATTGTATAGATATGGACATTGTTTTCTTCATGAATATAGTTGTTAATAAGGAGACAAAAGACAAATTTCATAGTGATTAGAAGAAAAATAGTGCTTGTAACAACAAAAGGAGCCTGATTAGCATGTAGTGAATATAAAAGTCTCATTATTTAGGTAATAACCCAATTCACATTAGTACGAAATGCAAATTAGAATCAATGACTCATTTGGGTGATGGAACTAAACACATTTAGATTTTCAATTGTGCGTCGACATGTTTGTTTTAATTAATATAATGTGTAATTTAGACATAAATTTTAATCTCACGATGATTGGGTGAAAAAGAGTGTTTTGGTCCAAAAGACAAGTCTTCCAAACCAGAAAGGTTGTGAGGGTTTCTTCATATATAAAAAATCAACCAATTCACATCGATAAGAAACCCTAATCAAGATTATGGACCCCATTTTTTTAATAATTGATTGAATGCATTGTATAGATATGGACATTGTTTTCTTCATGAATATAGTTGTTAATAAGGAGACAAAAGACAATTTCATAGTCATTGCAAGAAAAATAGTGCTTGTAACAACAAAAGAAGCCTGATTAGCATGTAGTGAATATAAAGTCTCATTTTTTAGGCAATAACCCAATTCACATTAGTATGAAATGCAAATTAGGATGATTGACTCCTTTGGGTGATGGAACTAAACACATTTAGATTTTCAATTGTGCGTCAACATGTTTGTTTTAATTAATATAATGTGTAATTTAGACATAAATTTTAATCTCACGATGATTGTGTGAAAAAGAGTGTTTTGGTCCAAAAGACAAGTCTTCCAAACCAGAAATGTTGTGAGGGTTTCTTTATATTAAAAATCAACCAATTCACATCGATAAGAAAACCTAATCAAGATTATGGACCCATTTTTTGTTAATATTGAATGCATTGTATAGATATGGACATTGTTTTCTTCATGAATATAGTTGTTAATAAGGAGACAAAAGACAATTTCATAGTCATTGCAAGAAAAATAGTGCTTGTAACAACAAAAGAAGCCTGATTAGCATGTAGTGAATATAAAGTCTCATTTTTTAGGCAATAACCCAATTCACATTAGTATGAAATGCAAATTAGGATGAATGACTCATTTGGGTGATGGAACTAAACACATTTAGATTTTTTTATTGTGCGTCGACATGTTTGTTTTAATTAATATAATGTGTAATTTAGACATAAATTTTAATCTCACGATGATTGGGTGAAAAAAGAGTGTTTTGGTCCAAAAGACAAGTCTTCCAAACCAGAAAGGTTTGTGAGGGTTTCTTCATATTAAAAATCAAACCAATTCACATCGATAAGAAAACCCTAATCAAGATTATGGACCCCATTTTTTGTTAATATTGAATGCATTGTATAGATATGGACATTGTTTTCTTCATGAATATAGTTGTTAATAAGGAGACAAAAGACAATTTCATAGTGATTAGAAGAAAAATAGTGCTTGTAACAACAAAAGGAGCCTGATTAGCATGTAGTGAATATAAAGTCTCATTATTTAGGTAATAACCCAATTCACATTAGTACGAAATGCAAATTAGAAATCAATGACTCATTTTGGGTGATGGAAACTAAACACATTTAGATTTTCAATTGTGCGTCGACATGTTTGTTTTAATTAATATAATGTGTAAATTTAGACATAAATTTTAATCTCACGATGATTGGGTGAAAAAGAGTGTTTTGGTCCAAAAAGACAAGTCTTCCAAACCAGAAAGTTGTTGTGAGGGTTTCTTTATATTAAAAATCAACCAATTCACATCGATAAGAAACCCTAATCAAGATTATGGACCCCATTTTTTTGTTAATATTGAATGCATTGTATAGATATGGACATTGTTTTCTTCATGAATATAGTTGCTAATAAGGAGACAAAAGACAATTTCATAGTCATTGCAAGAAAAATAGTGCTTGTAACAACAAAAGTAGCTTGATTAGCATGTAGTGAATATAAAGTCTCATTTTTTAGGCAATAACCCAATTCACATTAGTATGAAATGCAAATTAGGATGATTGACTCCTTTGGGTGATGGAACTAAACAACACATTTAGATTTTCAATTGTGCGTCAACATGTTTGTTTTAATTAATATAATGTGTAATTTAGACATAAAATTTTAATCTCACGATGATTGGGTGAAAAAAAAAGAGTGTTTTGATCTAGAAGACAAGTCTTCCAAACCAGAAAGGTTGTGAGGGTTTCTTCATATTAAAAATCAACGAATTCACATCGATAAGAAACCCTAATCAAGATTATGGACCCCATTTTTTGTTAATATTGAATGCATTGTATAGATATGGACATTGTTTTCTTCATGAATATAGTTGTTAATAAGGAGACAAAAGACAATTTCATATTAGATAGAAAAAAATAGTGCTTGTAACAACAAAAGAAGCCTGATTAGCATGTAGTGAATATAAAGTCTCATTTTTTAGGCAATAACCCAATTCACATTAGTATGAAATGCAAATTAGGATGAATGACTCATTTGGGTGATGGAACTAAAACACATTTAGATTTTCAATTGTGCGTCAACATGTTTGTTTTAATTAATATAATGTGAAATTTAGACATAAATTTTAAATCTCACGATGACTGTGTGAAAAAGAGTGTTTTTGGTCCAAAAGACAAGTCTTCCAAACCAGAAGAAATGTTGTGAGGGTTTCTTTATATAAAAAAATCAAACCAATTCACATCGATAAGAAAACCCTAATCAAGATTATGGACCCCATTTTTTGTTAATATTGAATGCATTGTATAGATATGGACATTGTTTTCTTCATGAATATAGTTGTTAATAAGGAGACAAAAGACAATTTCATAGTCATTGCAAGAAAAATAGTGCTTGTAACAACAAAAGAAGCCTGATTAGCATGTAGTGAATATAAAGTCTCATTTTTTAGGGCAATAACCCAAATTCACATTAGTATGAAATGCAAATTAGGATGAATGACTCCTTTGGGTGATGGAACTAAACACATTTAGATTTTCAATTGTGCGTCAACATGTTTGTTTTAATTAATATAATGTGTAATTTTTAGACATAAATTTTAATCTCACGATGATTGTACGAAAAAAGAGTGTTTTGGTCCAAAAGACAAGTCTTCCAAACCAGAAAGGTTGTGAGGGTTTCTTTATATTAAAAAATCAACCAATTCACATCGATAAGAAAACCTAATCAAGATTATGGACCCCATTTTTTGTTAATATTGAATGCATTGTATAGATATGGACATTGTTTTCTTCATGAATATAGTTGTTAAAAAGGGAGACAAAAGACAATTTCATAGTCATTGCAAGAAAAAATAGTGCTTGTAACAACAAAAGAAGCCTGATTAGCATGTAGTGAATATAAAGTCTCATCATTTTTAGGCAATAACCCCAATTCACATTAGTATGAAATGCAAATTAGGAATGAATGACTCCTTTGGGTGATGGAACTAAACACATTTAGATTTTCAATTGTGCGTCGACATGTTTGTTTTAATTAATAATAATGTGTAATTTAGACATAAATTTTAATCTCACGATGATTGGGTGAAAAAAAGAGTGTTTTGGTCCAAAAGACAAGTCTTCCAAACCAGAAAATGTTGTGAGGGTTTCTTCATATATAAAAATCAACCAATTCACATCGATAAGAAACCCTAATCAAGATTATGGACCCCATTTTTTGTTAATATTGAATGCATTGTATAGATATGGACATTGTTTTTCTTCATGAATATAGTTGTTACTAAGGAGACAAAAGACAATTTCATAGTGATTAGAAGAAAAATAGTGCTTGTAACAACAAAAGGAGCTTGATTAGCATGTAGTGAATATAAAAGTCTCATTATTTAGGTAATAACCCAATTCACATTAGTACGAAATGCAAATTAGAATCAATGACTCATTTGGGTGATGGAACTAAACACATTTAGATTTTCAATTTGTGCGTCGACATGTTTGTCTTAATTAATATAATTTGAAATTTAGACATAAATTTTAATCTCACGATGATTGTGTGAAAAAAGAGTGTTTTGGTCCAAAAGACAAGTCTTCCAAACCAGAAAAAGTTGTGAGGGTTTCTTTATATTAAAAATCAACCAATAATTCACATCGATAAGAAACCCTAATCAATATTATGGACCCCATTTTTTGTTAATATTGAATGCATTGTATAGATATGGACATTGTTTTCTTCATGAATATAGTTGTTACATAAGGAGACAAAAGACAATTTCATAGTGATTAGAAGAAAAATAGTGCTTGTAACAACACAAAGGAGCTTGATTAGCATGTAGTGAATATAAAGTCTCATTATTTTAGCTAATAACCCAATTCACATTAGTATGAAATGCAAAATTAGAATCAATGACTCATTTGGGTGATGATGGAACTAAACACATTTAGATTTTCAAATGTGCGTCGACATGTTTGTTTTAATTAATATAATGTGTGTAATTTAGACATAAATTTTAATCTCACGATGATTGGGTGAAAAAAGAGTGTTTTGGTCCAAAAGACAAGTCTTCCAAACCAGAAAGGTTGTGAGGGTTTCTTCATATTAAAAAAATCAACCAATTCACATCGATAAGAAACCCTAATCAAGATTATGGACCCCATTTTTTGTTAATATTGAATGCATTGTATAGATATGGACATTGTTTTCTTCATGAATATAGTTGTTAATAAGGAGACATAAAGACAATTTCATAGTCATTGCAAAAAAAAATAGTGCTTGTAACAACAAAAAGAAGCCTGATTAGCATGTACTGAATATAAAGTCTCATTTTTTTAGGCAATAACCCAATTCACATTAGTATGAAATGCAAATTAGCAAATTACTCCTTTGGGTGATGGAACTAAACACATTTAGATTTTCAATTGACTCGACATTTGGTGTAATTTATGATGAACTAAACACATTTAGATTTTTTGGGTGAATTTAGATTTTCAATTGTGCGTCGACATGTTTGTTTTAATTAATATAATGTGTAATTTAGAACATAAATTTTAATCTCACGATGATTGTGTGAAAAAGAGTGTTTTGGTCCAAAAGACAAGTCTTCCAAACCAGAAAGGTTGTGAGGGTTTCTTCATATTAAAAATCAACCAATTCACATCGATAAGAAACCCTAATCAAGATTATGGACCCCATTTTTTGTTAATATTGAATGCATTGTATAGATATGGACATTGTTTTCTTCATGAATATAGTTGTTAATAAGGAGACAAAAGACAATTTCATAGTCATTGCAAGAAAAATAGTGCTTGTAACAACAAAAGAAGCCTGATTAGCATGTAGTGAATATAAAGTCTCATTTTTTAGGCAATAACCCAATTCACATTAGTATGAAATGCAAATTAGGATGATTGACTCCTTTGGGTGATGGAACTAAAAACATTTAGATTTTCCATTGTGCGTCAACATGTTTGTTTTAATTAATATAATGTGTAATTTAGACATAAATTTTAATCTCACGATGATTGTGTGAAAAAGAGTGTTTTGGTCCAAAAGACAAGTCTTCCAAACCAGAAAGGTTGTGAGGGTTTCTCTTCATATTAAAAATCAACCAATTCATATCGATAAGAAACCCTAATCAAGATTATGGATCCCATTTTTTGTTAATATTGAATGCATTGTATAGATATGGACATTGTTTTCTTCATGAATATAGTTGTTAATAAGGAGACAAAAGACAATTTCATAGTCATTGCAAGAAAAATAGTGCTTGTAACAACAAAAGAAGCCTGATTAGCATGTAGTGAATATAAAGTCTCATTTTTTAGGCAATAACCCAATTCACATTAGTATGAAATGCAAATTAGGATGATTGACTCCTTTGGGTGATGGAACTAAAAACATTTAGATTTTCCATTGTGCATCAACATGTTTGTTTTAATTAATATAATGTGTAATTTAGACATAAATTTTAATCTCACGATGATTGGGTGAAAAAGAGTGTTTTGGTCCAAAAGACAAGTCTTCCAAACCAGAAAGGTTGTGAGGGTTTCTTCATATTAAAAATCAACCAATTCACATCGATAAGAAACCCTAATCAAGATTATGGACCCCATTTTTTGTTAATATTGAATGCATTGTATAGATATGGACATTGTTTTCTTCATGAATATAGTTGTTAATAAGGAGACAAAAGACAATTTCATAGTCATTGCAAGAAAAATAGTGCTTGTAACAACAAAAGAAGCCTGATTAGCATGTAGTGAATATAAAGTCTCATTTTTTAGGCAATAACCCAATTCACATTAGTATGAAATGCAAATTAGAATGATTGACTCCTTTGGGTGATGGAACTAAACACATTTAGATTTTCAATTGTGCGTCGACATGTTTGTTTTAATTAATATAATGTGTAATTTAGACATAAATTTTAATCTCACGATGATTGGGTGAAAAAGAGTGTTTTGGTCCAAAAGACAAGTCTTCCAAAACCAGAAAGGTTGTGACGGGTTTCTTCATATTAAAAATCAACCAATTCACAACGATAAGAAACCCTAATCAAGATTATGGACCCCATTTTTTGTTAATATTGAATGCATTGTATAGATATGGACATTGTTTTCTTCATGAATATAGTTGTTACTAAGGAGACAAAAGACAATTTCATAGTCATTGCAAGAAAAATAGTGCTTGTAACAACAAAAGAAGCCTGATTAGCATGTAGTGAATATAAAGTCTCATTTTTTAGGCAATAACCCAATTCACATTAGTATGAAATGCAAATTAGGATGATTGACTCCTTTGGGTGATGGAACTAAACACATTTAGATTTTCAATTGTGCGTCGACATGTTTTCTTTAATTAATATAATATGTAATTTAGACATAAATTTTAATCTCACGATAATTGGGTGAAAAAGAGTGTTTTGGTCCAAAAAACAAGTCTTCCAAACCATAAATGTTTCGAGGGTTTCTTTATATAAAAAATCAACCAATTCACATCGATAAGAAAACCTAATCAAGATTATGGACCCATTTTTTGTTAATATTGAATGCATTGTATAGATATGGACATTGTTTTCTTCATGAATATAGTTGTTACTAAGGAGACAAAAGACAATTTCATAGTGATTAGAAGAAAAATAGTGCTTGTAACAACAAAAGGAGCTTGATTGGCATGTAGTGAATATAAAGTCTCAATATTTAGATAATAACCCAATTCACATTAGTACGAAATGCAAATTAGAATCAATGACTCATTTGGGTGATGGAACTAAACACATTTAGATTTTCAATTGTGCGTCGACATGTTTGTTTTAATTAATATAATGTGTAATTTAGACATAAATTTTAATCTCATGATGATTGGGTGAAAATAAGTGTTTTGGTCCAAAAGACAAGTCTTCCAAACCAGAAAGGTTGTGAGGGTTTCTTCATATTAAAAATCAACCAATCCACATCGATAAGAAACACTAATCAAGATTATGGACCCAATTTTTTGTTAATATTGAATGCATTGTATAGATATGGACATTGTTTTCTTCATGAATATAGTTGTTAAATAAGGAGACAAAATGACAATTTCATAGTTATTAGAAGAAAAAATAGTGCTTGTAACAACAAAAGAAGCCTGATTAGCATCTAGTGAATATAAAGTCTCATTATTTAGGTAATAACCCAATTCACATTAGTACGAAATGCAAATTAGAATCAATGACTCATTTGGGTGATGGAACTAAACACATTTAGAATTTCCATTTTGTGTCGACATGTTTGTTTTAATTAATATAATGTGAAATTTAGACATAAATTTTAATCTCACGATGACTGTACGAAAAAAGAGTGTTTTGGTCCAAAAGACAAGTCTTCCAAACCAGAAATGTTGTGAGGGTTTCTTTTTATAAAAAAATCAACCAATTCACATCGATAAGAAAGCCTAATCAAGATTATTGGACCCGATTTTTTGTTAATATTGAATGCATTGTATAGATATGGACATTGTTTTCTTCTTGAATATAGTTTGTTAATAAGGAGACAAAAGACAATTTCATAGTGATTAGAAGAAAAATACTGCTTGTAACAACAAAAGAAGCCTGATTAGCATGTAGTGAATATAAAGTCTCATTATTTAGGTAATAACCCAATTCACATTTGTACGAAATGCAAATTAGAATCAATGACTCATTTTGGTGATGGAACTAAACACATTTAGATTTTTCATTTTGCTTCGACATGTTTGTTTTAATTAATATAATGTGAAAATTTAGACATAAATTTTAATCTCACGATGACTGTACGAAAAAGAGAGTGTTTTGGTCCAAAAGACAAGTCTTCCAAACCAGAAAGGTTGTGAGGGTTTCTTCATATTAAAAAATCAACCCATTCACATCGATAAGAAACCCTAATCAAGATTATGGACCCCATTTTTTGTTAATATTAAATGCATTGTATAGATATGGACATTGTTTTCTTCATGGATATATAGTTGCTACTAAGGAGACAAAAAGACACAATTTCATAGTGATTTGAAGAAAAATAGCACTTGTAGCAACAAAAGGAGCCGGATTAGCAAGTAGTGAATATAAAGTCTCATTATTTATGTAATAACCCAATTCACATTAGTACGAAATGCAAATTAGAATCAATGACTCATTTGGGTGATGGAACTAAAAACACATTTAGATTTTCAATTGTGCGTCGACAAGTTTTATCTTAATTAATATAATGTGAAATTTAGACATAAATTTTAATCTCACGATGATTGTGTGAAAAAGAGTGTTTTGGTCCAAAAGACAAGTCTTCCAAACCAGAAAAGTTTGTGAGGGTTTCTTTATATTAAAAATCAAGTAATTCACATCGATAAGAAACCCCAATCAATATTATGGACCCCATTTTTTGTTAATATTGAATGCATTGTATAGATATGGACATTGTTTTCTTCGTGAATATAGTTGTTACAAAGGAGACAAAAGACAATTTCATAGTGATTAGAAGAAAAATAGTGCTTGTAACAACAAAAGGAGCTTGATTAGCATGTAGTGAATATAAAGTCTCATTATTTAGATAATAACCCAATTCACATTAGTACGAAATGCAAATTAGAATCAATGACTCATTTGGGTGATGGAAGTAAACACATTTAGATTTTCTATTGTGCGTCGACATGTTTGTTTTAATTAATATAATGTGTAATTTAGACATAAATTTTAATCTCGCGATGATTGGATGAAAAAGAGAGTTTTTTGGTCCAAAAGACAAGTCTTCCAAACCAGAAAGGTTTGTGACGGTTTCTTCATATTAAAAATCAACCAATTCACATCGATAAGAAAGCCTAATCAAGATTATGGACCCATTTTTTTTAATTAATATTGAATGCATTGTATAGATATGGACATTGTTTTCATCTTGAATATAGTTGTTAATAAGGAGACAAAGGACAATTTCATAGTCATTGCAAGAAAAATAGTGCTTGTAACAACAAAAGATGCCTGATTAGCTTGTAGTGAATATAAAGTCTCATTTTTTAGGCAATAACCCAATTCACATTAGTATGAAATGCAAATTAGGATGATTGACTCCTTTGGGTGATGGAACTAAACACATTTAGATTTTCAATTGTGCGTCAACATGTTTGTTTTAATTAATGTAATGTGTAATTTAGACATAAATTTTAATCTCACGATGATTGTGTGAAAAAGAGTGTTTTGGTCCAAAAGACAAGTCTTCCATACCAGAAATGTTACAAGGGTTTCTTTATATAAAAAATCAAGCAATTCACATCGATAAGAAAACCTAATCAAGATTATGGACCCATTTTTTGTTAATATTGAATGCATTGTATAGATATGGACATTGTTTTCTTCATGAATATAGTTGTTACTAAGGATACAAAAGACAATTTCATAGTGATTAGAAGAAAAATAGTGCTTGTAACAACAAAAGAAGCCTGATTAGCATGTAGTGAATATAAAGTCTCATTATTTAGATAATAACCCAATTCACATTAGTACGAAATGCAAATTAGAATCAATGACTCATTTGGGTGATGGAACTAAACACATTTAGATTTTCAATTGTGCGTCGACACGTTTGTTTTAATTAATATAATGTGTAATTTAGACATAAATTTTAATCTCACTATGATTGGGTGAAAAAGAGTGTTTTGGTCCAAAAGACAAGTCTTCCAAACCAGAAAGTTTTGTGAGGGTTTCTTCATATTAAAAATCAACAACCAATTCACATCGATAAGAAACCCTAATCAAGATTATGGACCCCATTTTTTTTTGTTAATATTGAATGCATTGTATAGATATGGACATTGTTTTCTTCATGAATATAGTTGTTAATAAGGAGACAAAAGACAATTTCATAGTTATTAATAGAAAAAATAGTGCTTGTAAACAACAAAAAAAAGCCTGGTTAGCATGTAGTGAATATAAAGTCTCATTATTTTGGTAATAACCCCAATTCACATTAGTACGAAATGCAAATTAGAATCAATGACTCATTTGGGTGATGGAACTAAACACATTTAGATTTTCCATTTTGCGTCGACATGTTTGTTTTAATTAATACAATGTGAAATTTAGACATAAATTTTAATCTCACGATGACTGTACAAAAAAAGAGTGTGTTTTTGGTCCAAAAGACAAGTCTTCCAAACCCGAAATGTTGTGAGGGTTTCTTTATATTAAAAATCAACCAATTCACATCGATAAGAAAGCCTAATCAATATTATGGACACTTTTTTTGTTAATATTGAATGCATTGTATAGATATGGACATTGTTTTCTTCATGAATATAGTTGTTAATAACGAGACAAAAGACAATTTCATAGTCATTGCAAGAAAACTAGTGCTTGTAACAGCAAAAGAAGCCTGATTAGCATGTAGTGAATATAAAGTGTCATTTTTTAGGCAATAACCCAATTCACATTAGTATGAAATGCAAATTAGGATGAATGACTCATTTAGGTGATGGAAGTAAATACATTTAGATTTTTTATTGTGCGTCAACATGTTTGTTTTAATTAATATAATGTGTAATTTAGACATAAATTTTAATCTCACGATGATTGGGTGAAAAAGAGTGTTTTGGTCCAAAAACAAGTCTTCCAAACCAGAAAGGTTGTGAGGGTTTCTTCATATTAAAAATCAACCAATTCACATCGATAAGAAACCCTAATCAAGATTATGGACCCCATTTTTTGTTAATATTGAATGCAATTGTATAGATATGGACATTGTTTTCTTCATGAATATAGTTGCTTAATAAGGAGACAAAAGACAATTTCATAGTCATTGCAAGAAAAAATAGTGCTTGTAACAACAAAAGAAGCCTGATTAGCATGTAGTGAATATAAAGTCTCATTATCTATGTAATAACCCAATTCACATTAGTATGAAATGCAAAATTAGAATCAATGACTCATTTGGGTGATGGAACTAAACACATTTAGATTTTCAATTGTGCGTCGACAAGTTTGTCTTAATTAATATAATGTGAAATTTAGACATAAATTTTAATCTCACGATGATTGTGTGAAAAAGAGTGTTTTGGTCCAAAAGACAAGTCTTCCAAACCAGAAATGTTGTGAGGGTTTCTTTATATTAAAAATCAACCAATTCACATCGATAAGAAACCCTAATCAAGATTATGGACCCATTTTTTGTTAATATTGAATGCATTGTATAGATATGGACATTGTTTTCTTCATGAATATAGTTGTTACTAAGGAGACAAAAGACAATTTCATAGTCTTTGCAAGAAAAATAGTGCTTGTAACAACAAAAGAAGCTGCCTTAGATTAGCATGTAGTGAATATAAAGTCTCATTTTTTAGGCAATAACCCAATTCACATTAGTATGAAATGCAAATTAGGATGAATGACTCATTTGGGTGATGGAAGTAAACACATTTAGATTTTCAATTGTGCGTCGACATGTTTGTTTTTTAATTAATATAATGTGTAATTTAGACATAAATTTTAATCTCACACGATGATTGGGTGAAAAAGAGTGTTTTGGTCCAAAAGACAAGCCTTCCAAACCAGAAAGGTTGTGAGGGTTTCTTCATATTAAAAATCAACCAATTCACATCGATAAGAAACCCTAATCAAGATTATGGACCCCATTTTTTGTTAATATTGAATGCATTGTATAGATATGGACATTGTTTTCTTCATGAATATAGTTGTTACTAAGGAGACAAAAGACAATTTCATAGTGATTAGAAGAAAAATAGCGCTTGTAGCAACAAAAGGAGCCTGATTAGCAAGTAGTGAATATAAAGTCTCATTATTTATGTAATAACCCAATTCACATTAGTACGAAATGCAAATTAGAATCAATGACTCATTTGGGTGATGGAACTAAACACATTTAGATTTTCAATTGTTGCGTCGACGACAAGTTTGTCTTAATTAATATAATGTGAAATTTAGACATAAATTTTAATCTCACGATGATTGTGTGAAAAAGAGTGTTTTGGTCCAAAAGACAAGTCTTCCAAACTAGAAAGGTTGTGAGGGTTTCTTTATATTAAAAATCAACCAATTCACATCGATAAGAAAGCCTAATCAAGATTATGGACCCCATTTTTTTGTTAATATTGAATGCATTGTATAGATATCGACATTGTTTTCTTCATGAATATAGTTGTTAATAAGGAGACAAAAGACAATTTCATAGTCATTGCAAGAAAAATAGTGCTTGTAACAACAAAAGAAGCCTGATTAGCATGTAGTGTGAATATAAAGTCTCATTTTTTTAGGCAATAACCCAATTTCACATTAGTATGAAATGCAAATTAGGATGAATGACTCATTTGGGTGATGGAACTAAACACATTTAGATTTTCAATTGTGCGTCGACATGTTTGTTTTAATTAATATAATGTGTAATTTAGACATAAATTTTAATCTCACGATGATTGTGTGAAAAAGAGTGTTTTGGTCCAAAAGACAAGTCTTCCAAACCAGAAAGGTTGTGAGGGTTTCTTCATATTAAAAATCAACCAATTCACATCGATAAGAAACCCTAATCAAGATTATGGACCCATTTTTTTGTTAATATTGAATGCATTGTATAGATTATGGACATTGTTTTCTTCATGAATATAGTTGTTAATAAGGAGACAAAAGACAATTTCATAGTCATTGCAAGAACAATAGTGCTTGTAACAACAAAAGAAGCCTGATTAGCATGTAGTGAATATAAAGTCTCATTATTTAGGTAATAACCCAATTCACATTAGTACGAAATGCAAATTAGAATCAATGACTCATTTGGGTGATGGAACTAAACACATTTTAGATTTTCAATTGTGCATCGACATGTTTGTTTTTATTAATATAATGTGAAATTTAGACATAAATTTTAATCTCACGATGATTGTGTGAAAAAAGAGTGTTTTGGTCCAAAAGACAAGTCTTCCAAACCAGAAATGTTGTGAGGGTTTTCTTTATATTAAAAATCAACCAATTCACATCGATAAGAAACCCTAATCAAGATTATGGACCCATTTTTTTGTTAATATTGAATGCATTGTATAGATATGGACATTGTTTTCTTCATGAATATAGTTGTTACTAAGGAGACAAAAGACAATTTCATAGTCTTTGCAAGAAAAAAATGTGCTTGTAACAACAAAAGAAGCCTGATTAGCATGTAGTGAATATAAAGTCTCATTTTTTAGGCAATAACCCAATTCACATTAGTATGAAATGCAAATTAGGATGAATGACTCATTTGGGTGATGGAACTAAACACATTTAGATTTTCAATTGTGCGTCGACATGTTTGTTTTAATTAATATAATGTGTAATTTAGACATAAATTTTAATCTCACGATGATTGGGTGAAAAAGAGTGTTTTTGGTCCAAAAAGACAAGTCTTCCAAACCCAGAAAGGTTGTGAGGGTTTCTTCATATTAAAAATCAACCAATTCACATCGATAAGAAACCCTAATCAAGATTATGGACCCCATTTTTTTGTTAATATTGAATGCATTGTATAGATATGGACATTGTTTTCTTCATGAATATATAGTTGTTAATAAGGAGACAAAAGACAATTTCATAGTGATTAGAACAAAAAAATAGTGCTTGTAACAACAAAAGGAGCCTGATTAGCATGTAGTGAATATAAAGTCTCATTATTTAGGTAATAACCCAATTCACATTAGTACGAAATGCAAATTAGAATCAATGACTCATTTGGGTGATGGAACTAAACACATTTAGATTTTCAATTGTGCTGTCGTCGACATGTTTGTTTTAATTAATATAATGTGAAATTTAGACATAAATTTTAATCTCTCACGATGATTGTGTGAAAAAAGAGTGTTTTGGTCCAAAAGACAAGTCTTCCAAACCAGAAATGTTGTGAGGGTTTCTTTATATTAAAAATCAACCAATTCACATCGATAAGAAAGCCTAATCAAGATTATGGACCCATTTTTTGTTAATATTGAATGCATTGTATAGATATGGACATTGTTTTCTTCATGAATATAGTTGTTAATAAGGAGACAAAAGACAATTTCATAGTCATTGCAAGAAAAAAATAGTGCTTTTGTAACAACAAAAGGAGCTTGATTAGCATGTAGTGAATATAAAGTCTCATTATTTAGTAATAACCCAATTCACATTAGTATGAAATGCAAAAATTAGAATCAATGACTCCTTTGGGTGATGGAAATAAAACACATTTAGATTTTCAATTGTGCGTCGACATGTTTGTTTTAATTAATATAATGTGTAATTTAGACATAAATTTTAATCTCACGATGATTGTGTGAAAAAGAGTGTTTTGGTCCAAAAGACAAGTCTTCCAAACCAGAAATGTTGTGAGGGTTTCTTTATATTAAAAATCAACCAATTCACATCGATAAAAGAAAGCCTAATCAAGATTATGGACCCATTTTTTGTTTAATATTGAATGCATTGTATAGATATGGACATTGTTTTCTTCATGAATATAGTTGTTAATAAGGAGACAAAAGACAATTTCATAGTCATTGCAAGAAAAAATAGTGCTTTGTAACAACAAAAGGAGCCTGATTTAGCATGTAGTGAATATAAAGTCTCATTATTTAGGCAATAACCCAATTCACATTAGTATGAAATGCAAATTAGGATGAATGACTCATTTGGGTGATGGAACTAAACACATTTAGATTTTCAATTGTGCGTCGACATGTTTGTTTTAATTAATATAATGTGTAATTTAGACATAAATTTTAATCTCACGATGATTGTGTGAAAAAAGAGTGTTTTGGTCCAAAAGACAAGTCTTCCAAACCAGAAAGGTTGTGAGGGTTTCTTTATATTAAAAATCAACCAATTCACATCGATAAGAAAACCCTAATCAAGATTATGGACCCCATTTTTTGTTAATATTGAATGCATTGTATAGATATGGACATTGTTTTTTCTTCATGAATATAGTTGTTAATAAGGAGACAAAAGACAATTTTCATAGTGATTAGAAGAAAAATAGTGCTTGTAACAACAACAAAAGGGAGCCTGATTAGCATGTAGTGAATATAAAGTCTCATTATTTAGGGAATAACCCAATTCACATTAGTACGAAATGCAAATTAGAATCAATGACTCATTTTTGGGTGATGGAACTAAACACATTTAGATTTTCAATTGTGCGTCGACATGTTTGTTTTAATTAATATAATGTGAAATTTAGACATAAATTTTAATCTCACGATGATTGGTGTGAAAAAAAGAGTGTTTTGGTCCAAAAGACAAGTCTTCCAAACCAGAAAGGTTGTGAGGGTTTCTTTATATTAAAAAATCAACCCAATTCACATCGATAAGAAACCCTAATCAAGATTATGGACCCCCATTTTTTTTTGTTAATATTGAATGCATTGTATAGATATGGACATTGTTTTTCTTCATGAATATAGTTGTTAATAAGGAGACAAAAGACAATTTCATAGTCATTGCAAGAAAAATAGTGCTTGTAACAACAAAAAAGAAGCCTGATTAGCATGTAGTGAATATAAAGTCTCATTATTTTTAGGTAATAAACCAAATTCACATTAGTACGAAATGCAAATTAGAATCAATGACTCATTTGGGTGATGGAACTAAACACATTTTAGATTTTTCAATTGTGCGTCGACATGTTTGTTTTAATTAATATAATGTGTAATTTAGACATAAATTTTAATCTCACGATGATTGTGTGAAAAAGAGAGTGTTTTGGTCCAAAAGACAAGTCTTCCAAACCAGAAAAAGTTGTGAGGGTTTCTTTATATTAAAAAATCAACCAATTCACATCGATAAGAAAACCCCTAATCAAGATTATGGACCCCATTTTTTGTTAATATTGAATGCATTGTATAGATATGGACATTGTTTTTCTTCATGAATATAGTTGTTACTAAGGAGACAAAAAGACAATTTCATAGTGATTAGAAGAAAAATAGTGCTTGTAACAACAAAAGGAGCTTGATTAGCATGTAGTGAATATAAAGTCTCATTATTTTAGATAATAACCCAATTCACATTAGTACGAAATGCAAATTAGAATCAATGACTCATTTGGGTGATGGAACTAAACACATTTAGATTTTCAATTGTGCGTCGACATGTTTGTTTTAATTAATATATAATGTGTAATTTTAGACATAAATTTTAATCTCACGATGATTGGTGAAAAAAGAGTGTTTTGGTCCAAAAGAGACAAGTCTTCCAAACCAGAAAAGTTGTGAGGGTTTCTTCTTCATATTAAAAATCAACCAATTCACATCGATAAGAAAGCCTAATCAAGATTATGGACCCATTTTTTGTTAATATTGAATGCATTGTATAGATATGGACATTGTTTTCTTCATGAATATATAGTTGTTAATAAGGAGACAAAAGACAATTTCATAGTCATTGCAAGAAAAATAGTGCTTGTAACAACAAAAGAAGCCTGATTAGCATGTAGTGAATATAAAGTCTCATTTTTTAGGCAATAACCCAATTCACATTAGTATGAAATGCAAATTAGGATGATTGACTCCTTTGGGTGATGGAACTAAAACACATTTAGATTTTCAATTGTGCGTCGACATGTGTTTGTTTTAATTAATATAATGTGTAATTTAGACATAAATTTTAATCTCACGATGATTGTGTGAAAAAAGAGTGTTTTTTTTTGGTCCAAAAAGACAAGTCTTCCAAACCAGAAAATGTTGTGAGAGGGTTTCTTTATATATAAAAAATCAACCAATTCACATCGATAAGAAAACCTAATCAAGATTATGGACCCCATTTTTTTGTTAATATTGAATGCATTGTATAGATATGGACATTGTTTTCTTCATGAATATAGTTGTTACTAAGGAGACAAAAGACAATTTCATAGTGATTAGAAGAAAAATAGTGCTTGTAACAACAAAAAGAAGCCTGATTAGCATGTAGTGAAATATAAAGTCTCATTATTTAGATAATAACCCAATTCACATTAGTACGAAATGCAAATTAGAATCAATGACTCATTTGGGTGATGGAACTAAAAAACATTTAGATTTTCAATTGTGCGTCGACATGTTTGTTTTAATTAATATAATGTGTAATTTAGACATAAATTTTAATCTCACGATGATTGTGTGGTGAAAAAGAGTGTTTTGGTCCAAAAGACAAGTCTTCCAAACCAGAAAGGTTGTGAGGGTTTTCTTCATATTAAAAATCAACCAATTCACATCGATAAGAAAACCCTAATCAAGATTATGGACCCATTTTTTTGTTAATATTGAATGCATTGTATAGATATGGACATTGTTTTCTTCATGAATATAGTTGTTAATAAGGAGACAAAAGACAATTTCATAGTGTCATTGCAAGAAAAAATAGTGCTTGTAACAACAAAAAGAAGCCTGATTAGCATGTAGTGAATATAAAGTCTCATTATTTAGGTAATAACCCCAATTCACATTAGTACGAAATGCAAATTAGAATCAATGACTCATTTGGGTGATGGAACTAAACACACATTTAGATTTTCAATTGTGCGTCGACATGTTTGTTTTAATTAATATAATGTGTAAATTTAGACATAAATTTTAAATCTCACGATGATTGTGTGAAAAAGAGTGTTTTTGGTCCAAAAGACAAGTCTTCCAAAAACCAGAAAAGTTGTGAGCGAGGGTTTCTTTATATTAAAAAATCATACCAATTCACATCGATAAGAAAACCTAATCAAGATTATGGACCCCATTTTTTGTTAATATTGAATGCATTGTATAGATATGGACATTGTTTTTCTTCATGAATATAGTTGTTAATAAGGAGACAAAAGACAATTTCATAGTGATTAGAAGAAAAATAGTGCTTGTAACAACAAAAGGAGCCTGATTAGCATGTAGTGAATATAAAGTCTCATTATTTAGATAATAACCCAATTCACATTAGTACGAAATGCAAATTAGAATCAATGACTCATTTGGGTGATGGAACTAAACACATTTAGATTTTCAATTGTGCGTCGACATGTTTGTTTTAATTAATATAATGTGTAATTTAGACATAAATTTTAATCTCACGATGATTGTGTGAAAAAGAGTGTTTTGGTCCAAAAGACAAGTCTTCCAAACCAGAAAGGTTGTGAGGGTTTCTTCATATTAAAAAATCAACCAATTCACATCGATAAGAAACCCTAATCAAGATTATGGACCCCATTTTTTGTTAATATTGAATGCATTGTATAGATATGGACATTGTTTTCTTCATGAATATAGTTGTTAATAAGGAGACAAAAGACAATTTCATAGTCATTGCAAGAAAAATAGTGCTTTTGTAACAACAAAAGAAGCCTGATTAGCATGTAGTGAATATAAAAGTCTCATTTTTTAGGCAATAACCCAATTCACATTAGTATGAAATGCAAATTAGAATCAATGACTCCTTTGGGTGATGGAACTAAACACATTTTAGATTTTTCAATTGTGCGTCAACATGTTTGTTTTAATTAATATAATGTGTGTAATTTAGACATAAATTTTAATCTCACGATGATTGTGTGAAAAAAAGAGTGTTTTTTGGTCCAAAAGACAAGTCTTCCAAACCAGAAATGTTGTGAGGGTTTCTTTATATTAAAAAATCAACCAATTCACATCGATAAGAAACCCTAATCAAGATTATGGACCCCCATTTTTTGTTAATATTGAATGCATTGTATAGATATGGACATTGTTTTCTTCATGAATATAGTTGTTAATAAGGAGACAAAAGACAATTTCATAGTCATTGCAAAAAAATAGTGCTTGTAACAACAAAAGAAGCCTGATTAGCATGTAGTGAATATAAAGTCTCATTTTTTAGGCAATAACCCAAATTCACATTAGTATGAAATGCAAATTAGGAATGAATGACTCCTTTGGGTGATGGAACTAAACACATTTAGATTTTCAATTGTGCGTCGACATGTTTGTTTTAATTAATATAATGTGTAATTTAGACATAAATTTTAATCTCACGATGATGTGTGGTGAAAAAGAGTGTTTTGGTCCAAAAGACAAGTCTTCCAAACCAGAAAAGTTGTGTGAGGGTTTCTTTTATATTAAAAAATCAACCAATTCACATCGATAAGAAAACCCTAAATCAAGATTATGGACCCCATTTTTTGTTAATATTGAATGCATTGTTATAGATATGGACATTGTTTTTTCTTCATGAATATAGTTGTTACTAAGGAGGAGACAAAAGACAATTTCATAGTGATTAGAAGAAAAATATAGTGCTTGTAACAACAAAAGGAGCCTTGATTAGCATGTAGTGAATATAAAGTCTCATTATTTAGGTAATAACCCAATTCACATTAGTACGAAATGCAAAATTAGAATCAATGACTCATTTGGGTGATGGAACTAAACACATTTAGATTTTCAATTGTGCGTCGACATGTTTGTTTTAATTAATATAATGTGAAATTTAGACATAAATTTTAATCTCACGATGATTGGGTGAAAAAAAAAGAGTGTTTTGGTCCAAAAGACAAGTCTTCCAAACCAGAAAGGTTGTGAGGGTTTCTTCATATATAAAAATCCAACCAATTCACATCGATAAGAAACCCTAATCAAGATTATGGACCCATTTTTTGTTAATATTGAATGCATTGTATAGATATGGACATTGTTTTCTTCATGAATATAGTTGTTAATAAGGAGACAAAAAGACAATTTCATAGTCATTGCAAGAAAAATAGTGCTTGTAACAACAACAAAAGAAGCCTGATTAGCATGTAGTGAATATAAAGTCTCATTATTTAGGTAAATAACCCAATTCACATTAGTAGTACGAAATGCAAATTAGAATCAATGACTCATTTGGGTGATGGAACTAAACACATTTAGATTTTCAATTGTGCGTCGACATGTGTTTGTTTTAAATTAATATAATGTGTAATTTAGACATAAATTTTAATCTCACGATGATTGTGTGAAAAAGAGTGTTTTTGTCCAAAAGACAAGTCTTCCAAACCAGAAATGTTTAAATGTATGTGAGGGGTTTCTTTATATAAAAAATCAACCAATTCACATCGATAAGAAAGCCTAATCAAGATTATGGACCCATTTTTTGTTAATATTGAATGCATTGTATAGATATGGACATTGTTTTCTTCATGAATATATAGTTGTTAATAAGGAGACAAAAGAAGACAATTTCATAGTCATTGCAAGAAAAAAAAATAGTGCTTGTGTAACAACAAAAGGAGCCTGATTAGCATGTAGTGAATATATAAAGTCTCATTTTTTAGGCAATAAACCCAATTCACATTAGTATGAAATGCAAATTAGGATGAATGACTCCATTTGGGTGATGGAACTAAAACACATTTAGATTTTCAATTGTGCGTCGACATGTTTGTTTTAATTAATATAATGTGTGTAATTAGACATAAAAATTTTAATCTCACGATGATTGTGTGAAAAAAGAGTGTGTTTTGGTCCAAAAGACAAGTCTTCCAAACCAGAAAAAGGTTGTGAGGGTTTCTTCATATATTAAAAATCAACCAATTCACATCGATAAGAAACCCCTAATCAAGATTATGGACCCCATTTTTTTGTTAATATTGAATGCATTGTATAGATATGGACATTGTTTTTCTTCATGAATATAGTTGTTAATAAGGAGACAAAAAGACAATTTCATAGTGTATTAGAAGAAAAATAGTGCTTGTAACAACAAAAGGAGCTTGATTAGCATGTAGTGAATATAAAGTCTCATTATTTAGGTAATAACCCAATTCACATTAGTACGAAATGCAAATTAGAATCAATGACTCATTTTGGTGATTGGAACTAAACACATTTAGATTTTCAATTGTGCGTCGACATGTTTGTTTTAATTAATATAATGTGTAATTTAGGACATAAATTTTAATCTCACGATGATTGGGTGAAAAAAGAGTGTTTTGGTCCCAAAAGACAAGTCTTCCAAACCAGAAATGTTGTGTGAGGGTTTTCTTCATATTAAAAAATCAACCAATTCACATCGATAAGAAAACCCCTAATCAAGATTATGGACCCCATTTTTTGTTAATATTGAATGCATTGTATAGATATGGACATTGTTTTCTTCTTCATGAATATAGTTGTTAATAAGGAGACAAAAGACAATTTCATAGTTATTAGAAGAAAAATAGTGCTTGTAACAACAAAAAGAAGCCTGATTAGCATGTAGTGAATATAAAGTCTCATTATTTAGGTAATAACCCAATTCACATTAGTACGAAATGCAAATTAGAATCAATGACTCATTTGGGTGATGGAACTAAAACACATTTAGATTTTCCATTTGTGCGTCGACATGTTTGTTTTAATTAATATAATGTGAAATTTAGACATAAATTTTAATCTCACGATGACTGTAGCGAAAAAAAGAGTGTTTTGGTCCAAAAGACAAGTCTTCCAAACCAGAAATGTTTGTGAGGGTTTTCTTTCTTTATAAAAAATCAACCAATTCACATCGATAAGAAAGCCTAATCAAGATTATGGACCCCCATTTTTTGTTAATATTGAATGCATTTGTATAGATATGGACATTGTTTTCTTCATGAATATAGTTGTTAATAAGGAGACAAAAGACAATTTCATAGTCATTGCAAGAAAAAAAAAATAGTGCTTGTAACAACAAAAGAAGCCTGATTAGCATGTAGTGAATATAAAGTCTCATTTTTTAGGCAATAACCCAATTCACATTTAGTACGAAATGCAAATTAGGAATGAATTGACTCCTTTGGGTGATGGAACTAAACACATTTAGATTTTCAATTGTGCGTCGACATGTATGTTTGTTTTAATTAATATAATGTGTAATTTAGACATAAATTTTAATCTCACGATTGATTGTGTGAAAAAGAGTGTTTTTGGTCCAAAAGACAAGTCTTCCAAACCAGAAAATGTTGTGAGGGTTTCTTTATATTAAAAATCAACCAATTCACATCGATAAGAAAACCCTAATCAAGATTATGGACCCCATTTTTTGTTAATATTGAATGCATTGTATAGATATGGACATTGTTTTCTTCATGAATATAGTTGTTAATAAGGAGACAAAAGACAATTTCATAGTCATTTAGAAGAAAAATAGTGCTTGTAAACAACAAAAGGAGCCTTTGATTAGCATGTAGTGAATATAAAGTCTCATTTTTTTAGGCAATAACCCCAATTCACATTAGTACGAAATGCAAATTAGGATCAATGACTCATTTGGGTGATGGAACTAAACACATTTAGATTTTCAATTTGTGCGTCGACATGTTTGTTTTAATTAATATAATGTGTAATTTAGACATAAATTTTAATCTCACGATGATTGTGTGTGAAAAAGAGTGTTTTGGTCCAAAAGACAAGTCTTCCAAACCAGAAAAGGTTGTGAGGGTTTCTTTATATTAAAAATCAACCAATTCACATCGATAAGAAAGCCCTAATCAAGATTATGGACCCCATTTTTTTGTTAATATTGAATGCATTGTATAGATATGGACATTGTTTTCTTCATGAATATAGTTGTTTAATAAGGAGACAAAAGACAATTTCATAGTGATTAGAAGAAAAATAGTGCTTGTAACAACAAAAGGAGCCTGATTAGCATGTAGTGAATATAAAGTCTCATTTTTTAGGCAATAACCCAATTCACATTAGTACGAAATGCAAATTAGAATCAATGACTCATTTGGGTGATGGAACTAAACACATTTAGATTTTTCAATTGTGCGTCGACATGTTTGTTTTAATTAATATAATGTGTAATTTTTAGACATAAATTTTAATCTCACGATGATTGTGTGAAAAAGAGTGTGTTTTGGTCCAAAAGACAAGTCTTCCAAACCAGAAATGTTGTGAGGGTTTCTTCATATTAAAAATCAACCAATTCACATCGATAAGAAAACCTAATCAATATTATGGACCCCCATTTTTTTGTTAATATTGAATGCATTGTATAGATATGGACATTGTTTTCTTCATGAATATAGTTGTTTAATAAAGGAGACAAAAGACAATTTTCATAGTCATTGCAAGAAAAATAGTGCTTGTAACAACAAAAGGAGCCTGATTAGCATGTAGTGTGAATATAAAGTCTCATTATTTAGGCAATAACCCCAATTCACATTAGTACGAAATGCAAATTAGAATCAATGACTCATTTGGGTGATGGAACTAAACACATTTAGATTTTCAATTTGTGCGTCGACCACATGTTTGTTTTAATTAATATATATGTGTAATTTAGACATAAATTTTAATCTCACGATCATGATGTTGTGTGAAAAGAGAGTGTTTTGGTCCAAAAGACAAGTCTTCCAAACCCAGAAAAGTTGTGAGGGTTTCTTTATATTTAAAAAATCAACCAATTCACATCGATAAGAAACCCCTAATCAAGATTATGGACCCCCATTTTTTAGTTAATATTGAATGCATTGTATAGATATGGACATTGTTTTCTTCATGAATATAGTTGTTAATAAGGAGACAAAAGACAATTTCATAGTTCATTAGAAGAAAAAAATAGTGCTTGTAACAACAAAAGGAGCCTGATTAGCATGTAGTGAATATAAAGTCTCATTATTTAGTATAAATAATAACCCAATTCACATTAGTACGAAATGCAAATTAGGATCAATGACTCATTTGGGTGATGGAACTAAACACATTTAGATTTTCAATTGTGCGTCAAACATGTTTGTTTTAAAATTTTAATATAATGTGTAATTTAGAGACATAAATTTTTAATCTCACGATGATTGGTGTGAAAAAGAGTGTTTTGGTCCAAAAGACAAGTCTTCCAAACCAGAAAATGTTGTGAGGGTTTCTCTTTATATAAAAAATCAACCAATTCACATCGATAATCGATAGAAAAGCCTAATCAAGATTTATGGACCCACATTTTTTGTTAATAATTGAATGCATTTGTATAGATATATGGACATTGTTTTTCTCTTCATGAATATAGTTGTTTAATAAGGAAGACAAAAAGACAATTTTCATAGTCTGATTGACAAGGAAAAATAGTGCTTGTAACAACAAAAAGGAGCCTGAATTAGCATGTAGTGAATATAAAGTCTCATTTTTAGGTAAATAACCCAATTCACATTAGTATGAAATGCAAATTAGATGAATGAATGACTCATTTGGGTGATGGAACGTAAACACATTTAGATTTTTCAATTGTGCGATGTCGACATGTTTTGTTTTAAATTAATATAATGTGTAATTTAGACATAAAATTTTAATCTCACGATGATTGTGTGTGAAAAAGAGTGTTTTGGTCCAAAAGACAAGTCTTCCAAAACCAGAAAGGTTGTGAGGGTTTTCTTTATATTTAAAAATCAACCAATTCATACACATCGATAAGAAACCCTAATCAAGATTATGGACCCCATTTTTTTGTTTAATATTGAATGCATTGTATATAGATATGGACATTGTTTTTCTTCATGAATATAGTTGTTAATAAGGAGACAAAAAGACAATTTCATAGTCATTTTAGAAAGAAAAATAGTGCTTGTAACAACAAAAAGAAGCCTGATTAGCATGTAAGTAGTGAATATAAAGTCTCATTATTTAGGTAATAACCCAATTCACATTAGTACAAAAATGCAAATTAGGAATCAATGACTCATTTGGGTGATGTGAGGGAACTAAACACATTTTAGATTTTCAATTGTGCGTCGACATGTTTGTTTTAATTTATATTATAATGTGTAATTTAGACATAAATTTTTAATCTCACGATGATTGTGTGAAAAAGAGTGTTTTGGGTCTCAAAAGACAATCTGTTTCTTTCCAAACCAGAAATGTTTGTGAGGGTTTCTGTTTATATTAAAAAATCAACGTTTTTCACATTCGATAAGAAAAGCCTAATCAATATTATGGACCCATTTTTTTTGTTAATATTGAATGCATTGTATAGATAATGGACATTGTTTTCTTCATGAATATAGTTGTTAAATAAGGAGACAAAAGACAATTTCATAGTCATGTATTAGAAGAAAAATAGTGCTTGTAACAACAAAAGGAGCTTGATTAGCATGTAGTGAATATAAAGTTCTCCCTCATTATTTAGATAATAACCCCAATTCACATTTAGTACGAAATGGCAAATTAGGAATCAATATGACTCATTTTTAGGGTGATGGAACTAAACACATTTAGATTTTCAATTTTGCTCGATCTACAATGTTTGTTTTAATTAATTATAATGTGTAATTTAGACATAAATTTTAATCTCACGATAATTGTGTGAAAAAGAGTGTTTTGGTCCAAAAGAGCAAAAGTCTTCCAAAACCCAGAAATAAGTATATGTGAGG
The DNA here is from genome assembly GCA_037897445.1 of Ceriops zippeliana. Classification (NCBI taxonomy): domain Eukaryota; kingdom Viridiplantae; phylum Streptophyta; class Magnoliopsida; order Malpighiales; family Rhizophoraceae; genus Ceriops; species Ceriops zippeliana. The sequence goes on along the minus strand of JBAPLH010001402.1, from coordinate 11,354 downwards.
GTTTCTTCATATTTAAAAAATCAACCAATTCACATCGATAAGAACCCTAATCAAGAATTGTATGGACCCCATTTTTGTTATATATTGAATGGCAGTTGTATAGATATATGGACATTGTTTTTCTTAATGATAATATAGTTGTTAACTTGAGGAGACAAAAGACAATTTTCATAGTCATTACGCAAGAAAAAATATAGTGCTTGTAAATCAACAGAAAAAAAGAAGCTTGATTAGCATGTAGTGAATATAAAGTCCTCATTATTATTTAGGTAATAACCCCAATCTCACATTAGTACGAAATGCAAATTAGAATCAATGATGATCATTTGGGTGATGGAACTAAACACATTTAAGATTTTCAATTGTGTGCGTCGAAATGTTTGTTTTGAAATTAATATAATGTGAAATTTAGACATAAATTTTAATCTTCACGATGATTTGTAAAAAAAGAGTGTTTTGGTCCCTCAAAGAGACAAGTCTTCCAACCAGAAATGTTGTGAGGGTTTCTTTTATATTAAAAATCAACTCCAATTCACATCGATAAGAAAACCCTAAAGTCAAGATTATGGACCCCATTTTTTGTTAATATATTGAATGCATTTGTATAGATATATGGACATTGTTTTCTTCATGAATATAGTTTTGTTAATAAGTGGGGTGAGTACAAAAGACAATTTCTCATAGTCATTGCCACAAGAAAAAATAGTGCTTTGTAACAACAAAAGGTAGCCTGATTAGCATGTAGTGAAATATAAAGTCTCATTTTATTCTATAGTAATAACCCAATTCACATTAGTACGAAATGTGCAAATGCAAAATAGGATGAATGACTCATTTGGGTGATGGAACTAACAAACACAATTTATTAGATTTTCCATTTGTGCGTCGCGACATGTTTGTTTTAATTAAATATAATGTGTAATTTTAGACATAAATTTTTAATTTCATTCATGATCATGAGAATGTGAAAAAGAGTGTTTTTGAATCCAAAAGACAAGTCCTTCGCCAAACCAGAAAACGGTTTGTGAGAGGTTTTCTTTATATATTCAATCAATCAACCAATTCACATCGATAAGAAAACCCTAATTCAAGATTATGGACCCCCATTTTTTGTTAATATTGAATGCATTGTATAGATATGGACATTGTTTTTCTTCATGAATATAGTTGTTAATAAGGAGACAAAAGACAATTTTCATAGTCATTGCGAAGAAAAATAGTGCTTGTAAAACAACAAAAGTAGCCTAGATTGCATGTATGTGAAATATAAAAGTCTCATTATTTAGGTAATAATAACCACCCAATTCAACATTAGTAAACGAAATTGCAAATTAGAATGAATGACTGCATTTATGGGTGATGGGAACTAAACACATTTAGATTTTCAATTGTGCGTCGACATGTATTTTTTTAATTAATATAATTTGGTAATTTAAGACATAAAAAATTAAAATCTCACGATGATTGGACTCAGTGAGAAAAGAAGGAGTGCGTTATTGGTTCAAAAGTTACGCAAGTTCTTCCTCCGAAACCAGAAATCTTTGTGGAAGGCGCTCTTTTAATAGAAATCAAAACACAAATAACTACAATACGATCGATAAGAAAGGCCCCTAAATCAAATGATGACCATGGGACGCCCGATTGTTTTGTTTAATTATTGTGAATGCTATTGTGTATAGATATTGGACATTGTTATTTCTTTCATGAAGTATAGTTGTTATTAATGAGGAGACAAAAAGGACAAATTTCCTATAGTCCATTGATAAAGAAAAAATAGGGTGCTTGTAACAACAATCAAAAGGAGGCACTATTCTAGAATGTAGTTAATATAAAAGAAGTCTTCATCTTGTTGTAGTAGGTAATCCACCCACATTCACCACATATTACGAAATGCAAATTTAGAATCCAGATGACTCCGATTTGGGGTGGAATGGAACTAAAACATTTAGAATTATTCCCCAATTGTAGCCGACCCATGAACATGTTTGTTTTAATTAAGCTAAAGTGGTGGAATTTAGAACATAAATAATTTATATCCCACCAATGATTGTTGAAAAAGAGTGTTTTGGTCAAAAAGACAAGTTCCTTTCGTCTTCTGCACTTCAAACTAGAAATTCTTTGAAGGGTTTTCTTATTATAAAAATCAAAACCAATTCACATGTCGATAAGAAACACGCCTATATCAAGATTATGGACCCCATTTTTTGTTAATAATTGAATGCATTGTATAGATATGGACATTGTTTTTTCTTCAATGAATATAGTTGTGTTAATTAAGGAGACAACAAAAAGACAATTTTCATAGTCATTAGTGCAAGAAAAATAGTGCTCGTAACAAACAAAAGAAGCCTCGTGATTAGCATGTAGTGAAATATAAAGTCTCCATTAAATTTAGGATAATAACCCAATTCACCATTAGTAGCAGAAATGGCAAATTAGGATGCAATTGACTCCCTTTGGGCTGTGTGGAACTAAAACACATTTAAGATTTTTCGATTATTGCGTCGAGACATGTTTGTTTTAATTAATTCATTAGCTGTTGGTAATTTTAGACATAAATTTTACAATCTCTCACCAGATGAACGATGATTGTTGTGAAAAAGAGTAGTGTTATGGAATCCAAACATGGCAAGTCTTCCAAACCAGAAAATGTATTGTGAGGTTCTGGTCATTTATAGTTAAGAAATCAACCAAATTCACATCGATAAGAAAGCCTAATCAAAGATTATGGACCCATTTTTTTGTTAATATTGAATGCTCATTGTATAGATAGATCGAACATTTGTTTTCTTCATGAATATAGTTGTTTAATAAGGGAGACAAAAGACAATTTCATAGTCTTGATTGCGCAGAAAAAAAGGAGTTCTGCTTGTAACAACAAAAGGGAGCCTGATTTAGCATGTAGTGAATATAAAAGAACGTCCCATTTGTTTAGGCAATAACCCAATTCACATTAAGTAAGCGAAATGCAAATTAGGCGATCAATTGACTCATTTGGGGATGATGGAAGTAAAAAACACAATTTATATTTGTCAATTGTGTGCGTCAGACGATGTATTGTTTTAATTAATATAACCTTGATAACTTTAGCAGCATAAAATTTTAATCTCAACGATGATTCGTCTGGTGAAAAAAGAGTGTTTTTGGTCGAAACAGACAACTCATTTCCAAACCACGAAAAGTTGCTGATGGGTTTTCTTTCCATCAATAAAAATCAAATCCAATTTCACATCGAATAAGAAAACCCTAAATCAAATGATTATGGACCCACATTTTTTGTTTAATTATTGAATGCATTGTCATTATATATAACACATATGTTTTTGTTTTTCTTCTCATGGTATATATAGTTGTTAATAAGGAGACAAAAAGACAATTTAATTACTCATAGTGATGGCAAGAAAACAATAGTGCTTGTAAACAACAAAAGGACGCGGATGATTAGAGCATGTAGTGAATATAAAGTCTCATTTTTTAGGTTAATAACCCACAATTCACATTAGTAGTGGAAGTGAAATGCAGATATGAGAATCAATGACCTCATTTGGAGTGGATGGAACTAAAACACACATTTTAGAGTTTGCAATTGTGCGTCGACATATAGTTTGTTTTAATTAATATAAATGTGTAATTTAGGAACATAAAATTTTTTAAATCTCACGAGTGATTGTGTGATGAAAAAGAGTGTTTTGGTCCAAAAGACAAGTCCTCCAAAGCCTAGAAATTGTTGTGAGTGGTTTCTTTATATTAAAAATCAACCAATTCACATTCAATAACAACACCTAAATCAAGATTATGGACACCCATTTGTTTTGTTATTATTGAATGCATTTTCTGTATAGATATGCGAACATTGTTTTCTTGATGAATATACAGTTGCTACACTAAGAAGACAAAAGACAATTTCTTTCATAGTCAATTGGACATGAGAAAATAGTTGCTTGTATACAACAAAAGAGAGCCCGAATTAGCATGTAGTTTGAATATAAAAGTCTCAATTATTTATAGATAATAACCCAATTCACATATTATGTACGTGAAATGCAAAGTTAGAATCAATGACTCATTTGGGGGTGATGGCTTACTAAACACATTTAGATTTTTCAATTGTGTGCGTCGACAATGTTGTTTTTTAATTAATATATCTATGTGAAATTTAGACATAAAATTTTAATGCTCACGATGATTGTGTGAAAAAAGAGTGGTGCCGAGTTGGTCCGAAAGACAAGTCTTTTCCAAACAAGCAAAGGTTGTGGAGGGTTTCTTTTTTTTTCATAACTAATCAAACAAATTCACATCGATAAGAAAAAGCATAATCAATATTATAGGACCCATTTTTTTGTTAATATTGAAATGCATTGTAATAGATATGGACAAAATTGTTTTCTTCATGAATATAGTTTGTTAATAAGGAGACAAAAGACAATTTCATAGTCATTGGAAGAAAAATAGTGCTTGTAACAACAAAAGAAGCCTTATTAGCATGTAAGTGAATATATAAAGTCTCTATTTAGTTTAAGCGATTAAACCCTAATTCACATTAGTAATGAATAATCTGCAAATTATGATGATTGACTCTCCATTTGGTGTTGGTGACAGAACTAACACATTTAGATTTTCAAATTGTGCGCGTCAACAAGTTTGTGTTTTAATTAATATAATGTGTAATTTTAGAGAATCAAATTTTAATCTCAAGCGATGATTGTGTGAAAAAGTAGAGTGTTTTTGGTCCATACAACCAAAGACAAGTCTTCCAAACCCAGAACAAGGTTGTGAGGGGTTTCTTCATATTAAAAGTCTAACCAATTCCAACATCTCGATAAGAAACCCTAATCAAATGATTATGGACCTTCCCGCTTACCCCCATATTTTTGTTAATATTGAATCCATTGTATAGATAGTGGACAGCTTGTTTTTCTTCATGAATATAGTTGTTAATTAAATGGCGACCAAAAGACAATTTCATAGTCATGTGCAAGAAAAAATAGTGGGCTTGTAACAACAAAAGAAGCCTAGATTAGTCATGTAGTGAATATAAAGAACTTCTATTTATTTTACAAATAAATTTACTCACTCTCAATTCACATTAGTATAAAAATGCAAACTTAGACAGTAATGATTGACTCCCTTTGGGTGATGGAACTACAACACATTTTAGATTTTCTTCAAATTGTGCGTCAACATGCGTTTAGCGTTTTTAATTAAATAAATTATAATAGTGTAATTTTCTAGACATTAAATTTTCTAATCTCACGATGATTGTAGGTGAAAAAGACAGTGTTTTGTCTCCCAAAAGACATAGTCTTTTTCCAAACCGAACAAAATTTGAGTGAGGTAGTGTTTCTTTATTAATTAAAAAATCAACCAATTCACATCGATATAGAAAGCCCTAATCAAGATTTGATATTAGCCACTGGAGCTCCATTTTTTTGTTAATATTTAATGTCATTTTATAAGATAATCGTGCCATTATTTTGCTATCATGAATATAAGTTGTTTTCCATAAGGAGAACTCAAAAGACAATTTCATAGTCATATCTGCAAGAAAAATAGTGCTTGTGTAACGAACAAAAGAAAGCCTAGTATTAGGGCATGTAGGTGAAATATAAAGTCTCATTTTTAGGGCAATAGACCCCAATTCACATGCTAGTATGAAATAGCAAATTAGGATGAATTGACGTTCATTTCTTTTTGTAGTTATGGAAATAAACACTGATTTAGATATTTTCAATATGTGTGGCGTCAACATCGTTTGTCTTTTAATTAATATAATATTGTAATTTATAATGACTCATAAAATTTTACATCTCACTGATGATTGTGTGAAAAAGAGAGTGTTTAGAGGTCCAACAAGACAAATTCTTCCAAATACCAGAATCTGTTATGCGAGGGTATTCTTTATAGATAAAAAATCTCCACCAATTCACGGTCGATAAGAAAACCTACAATCAAGATTATGGAGACCCATATTTTTTTGTTAATATTGAATTGCATTGTATATATATGACATTGTTTGTCTTCGTTGAATATAGTTGTTTACTTTACGAGGAGATACCAAAATGACGAATTTCCATAGTTGATATAAGAACTAAAAAATAGTTTCTGGTAACAACAAAAGGAAGCTTGATTAGCATGTAGTTAAGTATAAAGTCTATCTATTTATTTAAATAATAACCCAATACACATTAGTAGACGAAATGCTCATTAGAGAATCAAATGACTCCATTTGGGTTGATAGGAACTAAACCAATGTAGTATCTTTCAATTGTGTCGTTTACCGTTGACATGTTTGTAGTTTAATTATAAGTATAATGTGAGAAATTTCTTACATAAATTTTTAATTTCACGATGATAGTGGGTACAACGGCGAAGAGTCTGTTGATTGGGTACCAAAAGACAAAGTCTTTCCAAACTGCAGAAAGTTGTGATGTGACTGTTTCTTCATATGATAATAATCATACCCAATTTTCACTAGATACGATAAGAAGAAGCCTAATCTTCAGACATTATGGGACCCCCTTTTCTGTTAATCTATACTAGAATGAGCATTGTATAGATATCGACATTGTTTCATCATTTGTTTTCCAATAACATAGAGTGTTTGATAAGAATGAGACAAAAGACCATGTTCTATAGTCATTTGTGTCATTTAGAAGGAATAAATGAATCTTGTGCTTGTACAAACTCAAACAAAAGATAGGAAGCCATTGACTTAGCATGTAAGTGAATATATAAAGTCTCATTAGTTTTTATAAAATTATATAATTCCTCAACATTAACATATGACTGAATGTCAGCAATAAGTGATCAATGACATTACCTGTGTTGATTGAGACTAAACACATTTAGAAATTTCAATTGTGCGTCATTATACATGTCTGTTTAAACTAATAAAGATGTGTAATTATCAGACATAAATTTTTAAATCTCACGATGATTGGGTGAAAAAGATTGTGTTTTGGTCCACCAAAAGACAAGTCAATGTCGAAAACAGAAATGTCTGTGTCAGAGGGGTATTCATGTCTATTATTTAAGAAATCAACCAATTCACATTTATTCGAATAAGGAATTAAGCCTAGATCAAAGATACTATGAGGACCCCTGTTTTTGATTAGGTTTCTATTCAATGTCATATGCTCAGGGATAATCTACATTGTTTTGGCTTCATGGAATATGGGGGGAGTTGTTTACTAAGGAGTACAAAAGACAATATTTGATAGTCACTTCTTTGAGGCAAGAAAAGATAGTGCTTGTAACAACACAAGAAGCCTTGATGAGTTATTGAGAAATAGGGGGGGGTGTTACAATATCTAGAGGAGAGAGAGGAGGAGAAGGGTCTCATTACATTTTAAGGGTCAATGAAGGCGCCAATCTCACATTGGTACGAAAAATGTCAGAATAAAATCAAATGACTCAGTTGGGTCTTATGGAAGTAAACACATTTAGAATTTATCATTTTTGGCGGTCGGGGGGGGGGGGGGGGGGGGGGTCTCGACAAGTTTGTCCTTTAAACTAATACACAATGTGAAAATCTTTTAGACATAAATTTTTAATCTCACGACTGACATTGTGTCAAAAAAGAAGTGTTCTTGTGTGTCGATAAGTCAATGTCTTTCCTAACTATAAAAAGGTTGTGAGCGTTCTCCAGTATTAAAAATCTTTTTCTCATGTCTCCCATTCCATCAGATTAAAAATAATCCAATGACTTTGGACCCACCAGTTTTTTTGTACAAGTATTTTAATTCCAATTGTAGTAAGCATATTGAGTATTATTTTCTTCATGACCCTAGATTGTTAATAAGGAGACAACAGAAACCAAATCATACTTTAATCAAAAGCGATATAATGTTTTGAACAACATAACAAGCCTTTTAGCAATGTAGTGCAAAAAATGTAAAAAAAAAAAAAGGTAATAACGACAATTCACCATGTAGTACAGAATCTCATAAATTAGAATCAATGACTCATTGGTGACCCCCCCCAAACAACATTACTACAAATCCAAAACGACCCCAACATGTTTACTTTACCCTCTTCCTACAATGTGACCATCTGCCCCCCAGATTTTAATACCCACGATGACTGTACGAAAAAAAAGTTTTTGGTCCGCAAGACAAATGTGCACAAACCTGATAGGCCTTGCTGCACAGTTTCTTATATCTTAAACCAATCAACAACTCCACATCGAGAAAGGAGAGCCTATTGTAAGACGTGCATGTTTCTCTTATATTCTTCATCTGAAATTGCTATTCTTTGTATAGATATGGACATAGTCTTCCATTCATGAATAAAGTTAACATAATAAGGACTAAATAAGACAACTTTCATATAGTCATACATGGGTGAGTCAAAAACTCGATACGCTTGAAACATCAATAAGGAGCCTGATTGTTACGCATAGCGTAGTGAATACAAAAGTCCTCATTTTTAAGATTATCTAACCAAATTAACAAAAGATCCTAAATGCAAAATATAGACACTAATACACCTTTGGTGATATGGGAACTAAATCAACACTAGCTTTAGTTTTCCAATGTGCAATACGACATGTTTGTTGCTTTAATTCTTCATATAGTGTGGTAATTTTAGATCATTCAATATTTAATCTACACGACATGCATTGTTGTGAAAAAGAGCGTCCTTCTTCTGGTCCAAAAGACACATCTCATTCCAAACCAGAAAGGTTGGTGAGACGATCTCATTATGAAATAACCGCATACCAATTCACATCGCCCGAAGATAACTTTTAAATCCAACACACTATGGAAGATGAATTTGTCCCATTTTTTTTATTATATCAAATCGAATGCATTGTCATCATGAAAATGGACCCCTGTTTTCTTGATTCGTATAAATAGTTTGTTACTCAAAGTAGACAAAAGACAATTCCTCATAGTCATTGCAAGAAACACTATTGCTTGTAATAACAAAGGATCTTGATTAATATATTTATGAATAAAAATCACATTATGTAAAATAATAACCCAATTCACACATTAGTACAGAAATGCGAGCAAATTATCAATAATCATGACTTATTTCGGTAGATGGAACCTTAATACGCATTAGATTTTCAACTTGTGCGTACGAAACATATTTGTTTTTACTTAATAATAACATAATAATTATTATCTTTTAATTTATAATGATTGTACAAACACAAAAAATATTTATTGGAATCAAAATGACAAGTCTACTACCAAACAAGAATCAATGTGAGACACATAACTTTCCCATTTGAACAATCAACCCAATTCACAACAAAGTAATACAAAACAACCCCTAATCAATACTTGATGGACCGCCATTACTATGTAAAATATCTGAATGCATTGATGAATAGATATGCGACAAAATGTCTTTCGACTCGAAGAATATAGTTTGTTAAATATGGAGACAAATAGATAATATATCTAGTAATATACCTGAAAAATAGTGAGCTATCTAAAAACAAAAGGAACCACGATAGAGTAATCGTAGATGTGAATATCTAAATGTCTCATTCTTTAGCAAATAAACCGGGAAATCACATTAGTTACAAAATCATAATTAAGACATCAAATGACTCAATTTGCGCTGGGTTGTATTGGAACTAAAACACATTTCAGATTTTCAAATGTGCTGTCGATCATAGTTTGTTTTTAATTAATATAATGTGTGTAATTTAGACAATAAATTTTAATCTCCTACGATGATTAGTGTGAAAAAGCAGTGTTGTGGTACAAAAGGACAAAGTCTATCCCAAACCAGAAAAAGTTGTGAGGGAGTTTCTTATAATTTAAAAATCAAACCAAATTCACATCCAATAAGAAACCCTAAATACAATATTATGGTCACCCATTTTTTGTTAATATTGAATGCATTGAGTAGATATAGATATGGACAAATTGTTTTCTTCATTCGAATATAGTTGTTAATAGGAGACAAAAGACAATTTCATATGATTGCCCAAGAAAAATAGTGCTTGTATAACAACAAAAGTGGAGCCTGATAAGCATGTAGTGAATAATAAAGTCTCATTTTTTAGGCGATAAATAACCCAATTCACATTAGTCACAAAAAGCAAATTAAGAATCAATGACTCATTTGGGTTGATTGGAACTAAACAGCATAGTACTATTTTCCCATTTTTGCGGTCAGACGATGTTTGTTTGTGATTTAATCAATAAATAAAGTTACGATGATTTAGACATACAATTTAATCACCAGAATCTACGATGACGTGTAACGAAAAATAGTGTTTAGGGCAGAAAATACAAGTCTTTCCAAAGCAGAAAAGGGTTGTGACGAGTATTCTTTATATTAACAAAATGGCCAAGCCAATTCAGACATCGATAAGAAAGCACGTAATCAAGATTGAATGGGACGGGCACATTTCTTTGGGTTAATATATTGGAATGCAGCATTGTATAGTAATAGATATGGGACATGAGTTATTTCGCTTCAGGTGAATTATATTTGTTAATAATGAAATCAAAAGACCATTTCATAAGTCATTAGGGAAGAAAAAATAGTGGCTTGATGGGAACAACAAAAGGAGCCATAATGTATCATGGTATGTCTGAATATAAAGACTCTTTATTGTAGGAAAGATAACCCCAATTCACACTTTAGTCCGGAAATGCGAATTAGTAAATCAAGGACTACATTTGGGTGATTTTTTTTGAAGGGAGAACACCGCACTCTAATCTTTTCAATTTTGTGTTGACAATGTTGTTTTAATAAATATAAATGTGTGTAATTTAGACATTAAATGATTACTAATTCTATCATGATGATCTGGGTGGAAAAAGAGGTGTTTTGTGTTCCAAAAGACAAGTCCTCGCAAGACCAAAGAAATGGTTGTGAAGTGTTTCCTTCATATTTAAAAATCAAACCAATTCACATGCGATAAGAAACCCTAATCCAGATTATGGTACCGCGAGATGGCGGTGCGCGGCCATTTTTTGTTATATAATTTGAATGCATTGTATAGATATTGCTACATGTGTTTTCCATCATGACAATAATAGTTGTTCTAATAAGGGAGAACAAAAGACATATTTCATTCATTCATCGAGATCAGAAGAAAAATAGTAGCTTATAAACAACAAAAGAATGGCCTGATTAGCATGTAGTAGAATATATAAGTCCTCATTATTTAGGGAATAACCCAATACTCAGTTAGGTACGAATATGCAAATTAGAATCAATGACTCATTTGGGTGACTGGAACTAAACCACAATTTAGATTTTCCATTGCGTCACTGTTTGGTTTCTAATTAATTAATGTGAAATTTAACATAATAAATTTTAATCTCACGAACTGACTGTACGAAAAAGAGTGTTTTGGTCCAAAAGACAAAGTCTCCAAA
>JBAPLH010001401.1:0-20965 GCA_037897445.1 Ceriops zippeliana | reverse complement strand
GAAGATCCTTTTCTTCTTACAAGCACTATTTTTCTCATGCAATAACCATGAAATTATCTTTTGTCTCCTTATTAACAACTCTATTCATCAAGAAGAAAATGTACAATTCAATCAATACAATCAAACAATCGGGTTCATGATGTTCATTAGGTTTTCTTATTGATGTTACTTGGTTGAATTCCAAAATAAACAATCCCTCAGAATATTTCTGGTTTGGAACAGTTGTCTTTTGGACCCAAACACACTTTTTGACACAATGATCATGAGATTAACATTTATAACTAAATTACACAGTATATTAATTAAAACAAACATGTAGATGCACTATTGAAAATTTAAATGTGTTAAGTTTCATCACCCAAAGGACTCATTCATCTTAGTTTGCTTTTCGTACTAAAGTGAATTGGTTTATTTCCTAAATAATGAGTCCTTCTATTCACTTTATGCTAAACAAGCTCCTTTCGTTGTTACAAACACTATTTTTCATGCAATAACCACGAAATTATCTTTTGACTTCTTATTAACAACTCTATTCATCAAGAAGAAAATGTCCATATCTGTACAATTCATTCAATACAATCAAACAATGGGGTTCATGATGTTCATTAGGGTTTCTTATTGATGTTAATTGGTTGAATTCCAAAATAAACAATCCATCCGAACATTTCTGGTTTGGAACACTTATCTTTTGTACCCAAACACACTTTTTGACACAATGACCATTAGATTAAAATTTATAACTAAATTACATAGTATATTAATTAAAACAAACATGTCGATGCACTATTGAAAATTTAAATGTGTTTAGTTTCATCACCCAAAGGACTCATTCATCTTAGTTTGCTTTTCGTACTAATGTGAATTTGTTTATTTCCTAAATAATGAGTCCTTCTTTTCACTTTATGCTAAAGAAGATCCTTTTCTTCTTACAAGCACTATTTTTCATGCAATAACCATGAAATTATCTTTTGTCTCCTTATTAACAACTCTATTCATCAAGAAGAAAATGTCCATATCTGTACAATTCAATCAATACAATCAAACAATCGGGTTCATGATGTTCATTAGGTTTTCTTATTGATGTTACTTGGTTGAATTCCAAAATAAACAATCCCTCAGAATATTTCTGGTTTGGAACAGTTGTCTTTTGGACCCAAACACACTTTTTGACACAATGATCATGAGATTAACATTTATAACTAAATTACACAGTATATTAATTAAAACAAACATGTAAATGCACTATTGAAAATTTAAATGTGTTAAGTTTCATCACCCAAAGGACTCATTCATCTTAGTTTGCTTTTCGTACTAAAGTGAATTGGTTTATTTCCTAAATAATGAGTCCTTCTATTCACTTTATGCTAAACAAGCTCCTTTCGTTGTTACAAACACTATTTTTCATGCAATAACCATGAAATTATCTTTTGACTTCTTATTAACAACTCTATTCATCAAGAAGAAAATGTCCATATCTGTACAATTCATTCAATACAATCAAACAATGGGGTTCATGATGTTCATTAGGGTTTCTTATTGATGTTAATTGGTTGAATTCCAAAATAAACAATCCATCCGAACATTTCTGGTTTGGAACACTTATCTTTTGTACCCAAACACACTTTTTGACACAATGACCATTAGATTAAAATTTATAACTAAATTACATAGTATATTAATTAAAACAAACATGTCGATGCACTATTGAAAATTTAAATGTGTTTAGTTTCATCACCCAAAGGACTCATTCATCTTAGTTTGCTTTTCGTACTAATGTGAATTTGTTTATTTCCTAAATAATGAGTCCTTCTTTTCACTTTATGCTAAAGAAGATCCTTTTCTTCTTACAAGCACTATTTTTCATGCAATAACCATGAAATTATCTTTTGTCTCCTTATTAACAACTCTATTCATCAAGAAGAAAATGTCCATATCTGTACAATTCAATCAATACAATCAAACAATCGGGTTCATGATGTTCATTAGGTTTTCTTATTGATGTTACTTGGTTGAATTCCAAAATAAACAATCCCTCAGAATATTTCTGGTTTGGAACAGTTGTCTTTTGGACCCAAACACACTTTTTGACACAATGATCATGAGATTAACATTTATAACTAAATTACACAGTATATTAATTAAAACAAACATGTAGATGCACTATTGAAAATTTAAATGTGTTAAGTTTCATCACCCAAAGGACTCATTCATCTTAGTTTGCTTTTCGTACTAAAGTGAATTGGTTTATTTCCTAAATAATGAGTCCTTCTATTCACTTTATGCTAAACAAGCTCCTTTTGTTGTTACAAACACTATTTTTCATGCAATAACCATGAAATTATCTTTTGACTTCTTATTAACAACTCTATTCATCAAGAAGAAAATGTCCATATCTGTACAATTCATTCAATACAATCAAACAATGGGGTTCATGATGTTCATTAGGGTTTCTTATTGATGTTAATTGGTTGAATTCCAAAATAAACAATCCATCCGAACATTTCTGGTTTGGAACACTTTGTCTTTTGTACCCAAACACACTTTTTGACACAATGACCATTAGATTAAAAATTTATAACTAAATTACATAGTATATTAATTAAAACAAACATGTCGATGCACTATTGAAAATTTAAATGTGTTTAGTTTCATCACCCAAAAGACTCATTCATCTTAGTTTGCCTTTTGTACTAAAGTGAATCGGTTTATTTCCTAAATAATGAGTCCTTCTATTCTGTTTATGCTAAACAAGCTCCTTTTGTTGTTACAAGCACTATTTTTCATGCAATAACCATGAAAATATCTTTTTTCTCCTTATTAACAACTCTATTCATCAAGAAGGAAATGTCCATATCTATACAATTCATTCAATACAATCAAACAATGGGGTTCATGATCTTCATTAGGTTTTCTTATTGATGTTAATTGGTTAAATTCCAAAATGAACAATCCATCCGAACATTTCTGGTTTGGAACACTTGTCTTTTGTACCCAAACACACTTTTTGACACAATGATCGTGAGATTAACATTTATAACTAAATTACACAGTATATTAATTAAAACAAACATGTAGATGCACTATTGAAAATTTAAATGTGTTTAGTTTCATCACCCAAAAGACTCATTCATCTTAGTTTGCCTTTTGTACTAAAGTGAATCGGTTTATTTCCTAAATAATGAGTCCTTCTATTCTGTTTATGCTAAACAAGATCATTTTCTTGTTACAAGCACTATTTTTCATGCAATAACCATGAAATTATCTTTTGTCTCCTTATTAACAACTCTATTCATCAAGGAGAAAATGTCCATATCTGTACAATTCAATCAATACAATCAAACAATGGGGTTCATGATCTTCATTAGGTTTTCTTATTGATGTTAATTGGTTGAATTCCAAAATAAACAATCCCTCAAAATATTTTTGCTTTGGAACAGTTGTCTTTTGGATCCAAATACACTTTTTGACACAATGATCATGAGATTAACATTTATAACCAAATTACACAGTATATTAATTAAAACAAACATGTAGATGCACTATTGAAAATTTAAATCTGTTTAGTTTCATCACCCAAAGGACTCATTCATCTTAGTTTGCTTTTCGTACTAATGTGAATTGGTTTATTTCCTAAATAATGAGTCCATCTATTCATTTTATGCTAAACAAGCTCCTTTTGTTGTTACAAGCACTATTTTTCATGCAATAACCATGAAACTATCTAGTGTCTCCTTATTAACAATACTATTCATCAAGAAGAAAATGTCCATATCTATACAATTCATTCAATACAATCAAACAATGGGGTTCATGATCTTCATTAGGGTTTCTTATTGATGTTAATTGGTTGAATTCCAAAATAAACAATCCCTCAGAACATTTCTGGTTTGGAACAGTTTTCTTTTGGACCCAAACACACTTTTTGACACAATGATCATTAGATTAACATTTATAACTAAATTACATAGTATATTAATTAAAACAAACATGTAGATGCACTATTGAATATTTAAATGTGTTTAGTTTCATCACCCAAAGGACTCATTCATCTTAGTTTGCTTTTCGTACTAAAGTGAATTGGTTTATTTCCTAAATAATGAGTCCTTCTATTCAGTTTATGCTAAACAAGTTCCTTTTGTTGTTACAAACACTATTTTTCATGTAATAGCCATGAAATTATCTTTTGACTTCTTATTAACAACTCTATCCATCAAGAAGAAAATGACCATATCTGTACAATTCATTCAATAGAATCAAACAATGGGGTTCATGATGTTCATTAGGGTTTCTTATTGATGTTAGTTGGTTGAATTCCAAAATACACAATCCATCAGAACATTTCTGGTTTGGAACACTTGTCTTTTGTACCCAAACACACTTTTTGACACAATGGCCATTAGATTAACATTTATAACTAAATTACATAGTATATTAATTAAAACAAACATGTCGATGCACTATTGAAAATTTAAATGTGTTTAGTTTCATCACCCAAAGGACTCATTCATCTTAGTTTGCTTTTTGGACTAAAGTGAATCGGTTTATTTCCTACATAATGAGTCCTTCTATTCACTTTATGCTAAACAAACTCCTTTTGTTGTTACAAGCACTATTTTTCATGCAATAACCATGAAATTATATTTTTTCTCCTTATTAACAACTCTATTCATCAAGAAGAAAATGTCCATATCTATACAATTCATTCAATACAATCAAACAATGGGGTTCATGATCTTCATTAGGTTTTCTTATTGATGTTAATTGGTTGAATTCCAAAATAAACAATCCATCAGAACATTTCTCGATTGGAACAGTTGTCTTTTAGACCCAAACACACCTTTTGACATAATAATCATGAGATTAACCTTTATGACTAAATTACATTGTATATTAATTAAAACAAATATGCGAATGCACTATTGAAAATATAAATGTGTTTAGTTCAATCACCCAAAGGAGTCATTCATCTTAATTTGCATTTCATACAAATGTGAAGTGGCTTATTTCCAAAATAATGAGTGCTTCTATTCACTTTATGCTAACAGCCTCCATTTGTTATTACAAGCACTATTTTTCTTGCAATAACCATGAAATTGTCTTTTTTCTCCATATTAACAACTCTATTCATCAAGAAGAAAATGTCCATATCTATACAATTCATTCCATACAATCAAACAATGGGGTTCGTGATCTTCCTTAGGGTTTCATATTGATGTTAATCAGTTGAATTCCAAAATAAACAGTGCCTCATAACATTTCTAGTTTGGAACACGTGTCTTTTGGACCCAGACACACTTTTTGACATAATTATCATCAGATTAACATTTATAACTAAATTACAAAGTATCTTAATTAAAACAAACATGTCGATGCACTATTGAAAATTTCAATATGTTTTGTTTCATCACCCAAAGGACTCATTCATCTTAGTTTGCTTTTCGTACTAATGTGAAGTGGTTTATCTCCTAAATAATGAGTCGTCCTATTCTCTTTATGCTAAACAAGCTCCTTTCATTGTTACAAGGACTATTTTTCTTGTAATAAGCATGAAATTATCTTTTGTCTCCTTATTAACAACCCTATTCATCAAGAAGAAAATGTCCATATCTATACAATTCATTCAATACAATCAAACAATGGGGTTCATGATTTTCATTAGGGTTTCTTATTGATGTTAATTGGTTGAATTCCAAAATAAACAATCCCTCAGAACATTTCTGGTTTGGAAAACTTGTCTTTTGGACCCAAACACACTTTTTGACACAATGATCATGAGATTAACATTTATAAGTAAATTACATAGTATATTAATTAAAACAAAAATGTTGATGCACTATTGAAAATTTAAATGTGTTTAGTTTCATCACCCAAAGGACTCATTCATCTTAGTTTGCTTTTCGTACTAATGTGAAGTGGTTTATTTCCGAAATAATGAGTCCTTCCATTCACTTTATGCTAAACACGCTCCTTTTGTTGTTACAAGCAATATTTTTGTTGCAATAACCATGAAATTATCTTTTGTCTCCTTATTAACAACTCTATTCATCAAGAAGAAAATGTCCATATCTATACAATTCATTCAATACAATCAAACAATGGGGTTCATGATCTTCATTAGGGTTACCTATTGATGTTAATTGGTAGAATTCCAAAATAAACAATCCCTCAGAACATTTCTAATTTGGAACTCTTGTCTTTTGGATCCAAACACACTTTTTGACACAATGATCATCAGATTAACTTTTATAACTAAATTAAAAAGTATCTTAATAAAAAAAACATGTCGATGCACTATTGAAAATTTAAATGTGTTTAGTTTCATCACCCAAAGGGCTCACTCATGTTAATTTGCTTTTCGTACTAATATGAAGTAGTTTATTTCCTAAATAATGAGTCCTTCTATTCACTTTATGCTAATCAAGCTCCTGTCGTTGTTACAAGCATTATTTTTCTTGTAATAACCATGAAATTATCTTTTGTCTACTTATTAATAAATGTATTCATCTAGAAGAAAATGTCCATATGTATACAATCCATTCCATTCAATCAAACAACGGGGTTCATGATCTTCATTAGGGTTTCTTATTGATGTTAATTGGTTGAATTCGAAAATAAACAATCCCTAAGAAGATTTCTTGACTGGAAGACTTGTCTTTTGGTTCCAAACACACCTTTTGAGATAATGATCATGAGATTAACATTTATGATTAAATTACATAGTATATTAATTAAAACAAATATGTCAATGCATTATTAAAAATATAAATGTGTTTAGTTCAATCACCCAAAGGAGTCATTCATCTTAATTTGCATTTCATACTAATGTGAAGTGGCTTATTTCCTAAATAATGAGTCCTTCTATTCACTTTATGCTAACAGGCTCCTTTTGTTATTACAAGCACTATTTTTCTTACAACTATCTTTTTTCTCCTTATTAAAAACTCTATTCATTAAGAAGAAAATGTCCATATCTATACAATTCATTCAATACAATCAAACAATGGGGTTCATGATCTTCGTTAGGGTTTCTTATTGATGTTAATTAGTTGAATTCCAAAATAAACAATCCCTCAGAACATTTCTAGTTTGGAACACTTGTCTTTTGGACACAAACACACTTTTTGACACAATGATCATGAGATTAACATTTATAACTAAATTACATATGATATTAATTAAAACAAACATGTCGATGCACTATTAAAAATTTAAATGTGTTTAGTTTCATCACCCAAAGGACTCATTCAACTTAGTTTGCTTTTCGTACAAATGTGAAGTGGTTGATTTCCTGAATAATAAGTCCTTCTATTCACTTTATGCTAAACAAGCTCCTTTTGTTGTTACAAGCACTATTTTATCTTGCAATAACCATGAAATTATCTTTTGTCTACTTATGAATAACTCTATTCATCAAGAAGAAATGTCCATATCTATACAATTCATTCAATACAATCAAACAATGGGGTTCATTATCTTCATTAGGGTTTCTTATTGATGTTAATTGGTTGAATTCCAAAATAAACAATCCCTCAGAAGATTTCTAGTTTGGAAGACTTGTCTTTTGGTTCCAAACACACCTTTTGAGATAAATGATCATGAGATTAACATTTATGACTAAATTACATTGTATATTAATTAAAAACAAATATGTCGATGCACTATTGAAAATATAAAATGTGTTTAGTTCAATCACCCAAAGGAGTCATCATTCATCTTAATTTGCATTTCATGCTAATGTGAAGTGGCTTAATTTCCTAAATAATGAGTCCTTCCATTCACTTTATGCTAAACAAGCTCCTTTTGTTATTACAAACACTATTTTCTTGCAATAACCATGAAATTATCTTTTTTCTCCCTTATTAACAACTCTATTCATCAAGAAGAAAATGTCCATATCTATACAATTCATTCAAAACAATCAAACAATGGGGTTCATGATCTTCATTAGGGTTTCCTATTGATGTTAATTGGTTGAATTCCAAAATAAACAATCCCTCAGAACATTTCTGATTTGGAACACTTGTCTTTTTAGATCAAACACACTTTTTGACACAATGATCATAAGATTAACATTTATAACTAAATTACAAAGTATATTAATTAAAAAAAAATATGTCATGCACTATTGAAAATTTAAATGTGTTTAGTTTCATCACCCAAAGGACTCATTCATCCTTAATTTGCTTTTCGTACTAATGTCAAGTAGTTTATTTCCTAAATAATGATTCCTTCTATTCACTTTATGCTAAACAAGCTCCTTTTGTTGTTACAAGCACTATTTTTCTTGTAATAACCATGAAATTATCTTTTTTCTCCTTTATTTAATAAAAACTCTATTCATCTAGAAGAAAATGTCCATATCTATACAATTCATTCAATACAATCAAACAATGGGGTTTATGATCTTCATTAGGGTTTCTTATTGATGTTAATTGGTTGAATTCCAAAATAAACAATCCCTCAGAAGATTTCTGTTTGGAGCACTTGTCTTTTGGTTCCAAACACACTTTTTTGAGATAATGATCATGAGATTAACATTTATAACTAAATTACATAGTATATTAATTAAAAAAAAACATGTCGATGCACTATTGAAAATTTCAATGTGTTTAGTTCCATCACCCAAAGGACTCATTCATCTTAGTTTGCTTTTCGTACTAATGTGAAGTGGTTTATTTCCGAAATAATGAGTCCTCTATTCTCTTTATGCTAAACAAGCTCCTTTCATGTTATTACAAGCACTATTTTTCTTGCAAAAACCATGAAATTATCTTTTGTCTCCTTATTAACAACTCTATTCATCAAGAAGAAAATGTCCTTATCTATACAATTCATTCAATACATTCAAACAATGGGGTTCATGATTTTCATTAGGGTTTCTTATTGATGTTAATTGGTTGAATTCCAAAATAAACAATCACTCAGAACATTTCTGGTTTGGAAAACTTGTCTTTTGGACCCAAACACACTTTTTGACACAATGATCATCAGATTAACATTTATAAGTAAATTACATGGTATATTAATTAAAAAAAACATGTCGATGTACTATTAAAAATTTAAATGTGTTTAGTTTCATCACCCAAAGGACTCATTCATCTTAGTTTGCTTTTCGTACTAATGTAAAGTAGTTTATTTCCTAAATAATGAGTCCTTCCATTCACTTTATGCTAAACAAGCTCCTTTTGTTGTTACAAGCAATATTTTTCTTGTAATAACAATGAAATTATCTTTTTTCTACTTATTAAAAACTCTATTCATCAAGAAGAAAATGTTCATATCTATACAATTCATTCAATACAATCAAACAATGCAGTTCATGATCTTCATTAGGGTTTCTTATTGATGTTAATTGGTTGAATTTAAAAATAAAGAATCCCTCAGAACATTTCTTGTTTGGCAAACTTGTCTTTTGGTTCCAAACACACCTTTTGACATAATGATCATGAGATTAACATTTATGATTAAATTACATAGTATATTAATTAAAACAAATATGTCAATGCACTATTGAAAATATAAATGTGTTTAGTTCAAACACCCAAAGGAGTCATTAATCTTAATTTGCATTTCGTACTAATGTGAAGTGGCTTATTTCCTAAATAATGAGTCCTATTCACTTTATGCTAACAGGCTCCATTTGTTATTACAAGCACTATTTTTTTTTTAATAACCATGAAATTATCTTTTGTCTCCTTATTAACAACTCTATTCATCAAGAAGAAAATGTCCTTATCTATACAATTCATTCAATACAATCAAACAATGGGGTTCATGATCTTCATTAGGGTTTCATATTGACGTTAATTGGTTGAATTCCAAAATAAACAATCCCTCAGAACATTTCTGGTTTGGAACACTTGTCTTTTGGATCCAAACACACTTTTTGACACAATGATCATGAGATTAACATTTATAACTAAATTACAAAGTATATTAATTAAAAAAACATGTCGATGCACTATTGAAAAATTTAAATGTGCTTAGTTTCATCACCCAAACGGACTCATTCAACTTAGTTTGCTTTTCGTACTAATGTGAAGTAGTTTATTTCCTAAATAATGAGTCCTTCTATTCACTTTATGCTAAACAAGCTCCTTTTGTTGTTACAAGCACTATTTTTCTTGTAATAACCATGAAATTATCTTTTGTCTACATATTAATAAATGTATTCATCAAGAAGAAAATGTCCATATGTATACAATTCATTCAATACAATCAAACAACGGGGTTCATGATCTTCATTAGGGTTTCTTATTGATGTTAATTGGTTGAATTCCAAAATAAACAATCCCTAAGAAGATTTCTAGTCTGGAAGACTTGTCTTTTGGTTCCAAACACACCTTTTGAGATAATGATCATGAGATTAACATTTATGATTAAATTACACAGTATATTAATTAAAACAAATATGTCAATGATTATTAAAAATAAAAATGTGTTTAGTTCAATCACCCAAAGGAGTCATTCACCTTAATTTGCATTTCATACTAATGTGAAGTGGCTTATTGCCTAAATAATGTGTCCTATTCACTTTATGCTAACAGGCTCCTTTTGTTATTACAAGCACTATTTTTTTTTTAATAACCATGAAATTATCTTTTTTCTCCATATTAACAACTCTATTCATTAAGAAGAAAATGTCCATATCTATACAATTCATTCAATACAATCAAACAATGGGGTTCATGATCTTCATTAGGGTTTCTTATTGATGCTAATTGGCTGAATTCCAAAATAAACAATCCCTCAGAACATTTCTTGTTTGGAACACTTGTCTTTTGGACCCAAACACACTTTTTGACACAATGATCATGAGATTAACATTTATAACTAAATTACAAAGTATATTAATTAAAAAAAACATGTCGATGCACTATTGAAAAATTTAAATGTGTTTAGTTTCATCACCCAAACGACTCATTCAACTTAGTTTGCTTTTCGTACTAATGTGAAGTGGTTGATTTCCTTAATAATAAGTCCTTCTATTCACTTTATGCTAAACAGGCTCCTTTTGTTGTTACAAGCACTATTTATCTTGTAATAACCATGAAATTATCTTTTGTCTCCTTATTAACAACTCTATTCATCAAGAAGAAAATGTCCATATCTATACAATTCATTCAATACAATCAAACAATGGGGTTCATGATCTTCATTAGGGTTTCTTATTGATGTTAATTGGTTGAATTCCAAAATAAACAATCCCTCAGAAGATTTCTAGTTTGGAAGACTTGTCTTTTGGTTCCAAACACACCTTTTGACATAATAATCATGAGATTAACCTTTATGACTAAATTACATTGTATATTAATTAAAACAAATATGTGAATGCACTATTGAAAATATAAATGTGTTTAGTTCAATCACCCAAAGGAGTCATTCATCTTAATTTGCATTTCATACAAATGTGAAGTGGCTTATTTCCAAAATAATGAGTCCTTCTATTCACTTTATGCTAACAGCCTCCATTTGTTATTACAAGCACTATTTTTCTTGCAATAACCATGAAATTGTCTTTTTTCTCCATATTAACAACTCTATTCATCAAGAAGAAAATGTCCATATCTATACAATTCATTCCATACAATCAAACAATGGGGTTCGTGATCTTCCTTAGGGTTTCATATTGATGTTAATCAGTTGAATTCCAAAATAAACAGTGCCTCATAACATTTCTAGTTTGGAACACGTGTCTTTTGGACCCAGACACACTTTTTGACATAATTATCATCAGATTAACATTTATAACTAAATTACAAAGTATCTTAATTAAAACAAACATGTCGATGCACTATTGAAAATTGAAATGTGTTTTGTTTCATCACCCAAAGGACTCATTCATCTTAGTTTGCTTTTCGTACTAATGTGAAGTGGTTTATCTCCTAAATAATGAGTCGTCCTATTCTCTTTATGCTAAACAAGCTCCTTTCATTGTTACAAGGACTATTTTTCTTGTAATAAGCATGAAATTATCTTTTGTCTCCTTATTAACAACTCTATTCATCAAGAAGAAAATGTCCATATCTATACAATTCATTCAATACAATCAAACAATGGGGTTCATGATTTTCATTAGGGTTTCTTATTGATGTTAATTGGTTGAATTCCAAAATAAACAATCACTCAGAACATTTCTGGTTTGGAAAACTTGTCTTTTGGACCCAAACACACTTTTTGACACAATGATCATGAGATTAACATTTATAAGTAAATTACATAGTATATTAATTAAAACAAACATGTCGATGCACTATTGAAAATTTAAATGTGTTTAGTTTCATCACCCAAAGGACTCATTCATCTTAGTTTGCTTTTCGTACTAATGTGAAGTGGTTTATTTCCGAAATAATGAGTCCTTCCATTCACTTTATGCTAAACACGCTCCTTCTGTTGTTACAAGCAATATTTTTGTTGCAATAACCATGAAATTATCTTTTGTCTCCTTATTAACAACTCTATTCATCAAGAAGAAAATGTCCATATCTATACAATTCATTCAATACAATCAAACAATGGGGTTCATGATCTTCATTAGGGTTACCTATTGATATTAATTGGTAGAATTCCAAAATAAACAATCCCTCAGAACATTTCTGATTTGGAACTCTTGTCTTTTGGATCCAAACACACTTTTTGACACAATGATCATCAGATTAACTTTTATAACTAAATTAAAAAGTATATTAATAAAAAAAACATGTCGATGCACTATTGAAAATTTAAATGTGTTTAGTTTCATCACCCAAAGGGCTCACTCATGTTAATTTGCTTTTCGTACTAATATGAAGTAGTTTATTTCCTAAATAATGAGTCCTTCTATTCACTTTATGCTAATCAAGCTCCTTTTGTTGTTACAAGCATTATTTTTCTTGTAATAACCATGAAATTATCTTTTGTCTACTTATTAATAAATGTATTCATCTAGAAGAAAATGTCCATATGTATACAATTCATTCCATTCAATCAAACAACGGGGTTCATGATCTTCAATAGTCTGGAAGACTTGTCTTTTGGTTCCAAACACACCTTTTGAGATAATAATCATGAGATTAACATTTATGACTAAATTACATTGTATATTAATTAAAACAAATATGTGAATGCACTATTGAAAATATAAATGTGTTTAGTTCAATCACCCAAAGGATTCATTCATCTTAATTTGCATTTCATGCAAATGTGAAGTGGCTTAATTGCTAAATAATGAGTCCTTTTACTCACTTTATGCTAACAGCCCCCATTCGTTATTACAAACACTATTTTCTTGCAATAACCATGAAATTATATTTTTTCTCCATATTAACAACTCTATTCATCAAGAAGAAAATGTCCATATCTATACAATTCATTCAATACAATCAAACAATGGGGTTCATGATCTTCATTAGGGTTACCTATTGATATTAATTGGTAGAATTCCAAAATAAACAATCCCTCAGAACATTTCTGATTTGGAACTCTTGTCTTTTGGATCCAAACACACTTTTTGACACAATGATCATCAGATTAACTTTTATAACTAAATTAAAAAGTATATTAATAAAAAAAACATGTCGATGCACTATTGAAAATTTAAATGTGTTTAGTTTCATCACCCAAAGGACTCATTCATCTTAGTTTGCTTTTCGTACTAATGTGAAGTGGTTTATTTCCGAAATAATGAGTCCTTCCATTCACTTTATGCTAAACACGCTCCTTCTGTTGTTACAAGCAATATTTTTGTTGCAATAACCATGAAATTATCTTTTGTCTCCTTATTAACAACTCTATTCATCAAGAAGAAAATGTCCATATCTATACAATTCATTCAATACAATCAAACAATGGGGTTCATGATCTTCATTAGGGTTTCTTATTGATGTTAATTGGTTGAATTCCAAAATAAACAATCCCTAAGAAGATTTCTAGTCTGGAAGACTTGTCTTTTGGTTCCAAACACATCTTTTGAGATAATGATCATGAGATTAACATTTATGATTAAATTACATAGTATATTAATTAAAACAAATATGTCAATGCATTATTAAAAATATAAATGTATTTAGTTCAATCACCCAAAGGAGTCATTCATCTTAATTTGCATTTCATACTAATGTGAAGTGGCTTATTTCCTAAATAATGAGTCCTTCTATTCACTTTATGCTAACAGGCTCCTTTTGTTATTACAAGCACTATTTTTCTTGCAAAAACCATGAAATTATCTTTTTTCTCCTTATTAAAAACTCTATTCATTAAGAAGAAAATGTCCATATCTATCCAATTCATTCAATACAATCAAACAATGGGGTTCATGATCTTCATTAGGGTTTCTTATTGATGTTAATTGGTTGAATTCCAAAATAAACAATCCCTCAGAACATTTCTGGTTTGGAATACTTGTCTTTTGGACCCAAACACACTTTTTGACACAATGATCATGAGATTAACATTTATAACTAAATTACATATGATATTAATTAAAACAAACATGTCGATGCACTATTGAAAATTTAAATGTGTTTAGTTTCATCACCCAAAGGACTCATTCAACTTAGTTTGCTTTTCGTACAAATGTGAAGTGGTTTGATTTCCTGAATAATAAGTCCTTCTATTCACTTTATGCTAAACAAGCTCCTTTTGTTGTTGCAAGCACACTATTTTTCTTGTAATAACCATGAAATTATCTTTTTTGTCTACTTATTAATAACTCTATTCATCAAGAAGAAAATGTCCATATCTATACAATTCATTCAATACAATCAAACAATGGGGTTTCATGATCATCATTAGGGTTTCCTATTGATGTTAATTGGTTGAATTCCAAAATAAACAATCCCTCAGAACATTTCTGATTTGGAACTCTTGTCTTTTGGATCCAAACACACACTTTTTGACACAATGATCATGAGATTAACTTTTATAACTAAATTAAAAAAGGTATATTAATAAAAAAAAAAAACATGTCGATGCACTATTGAAAATTTAAATGTGTTTAGTTTCATCACCCAAAGGGCTCATTCATCTTAATTTGCTTTTCGTACTAATATGAAGTAGTTTATTTCCTAAATAATGAGTCCTTCTATTCACTTTATGCTAAAACAAGCTCCTTTCATTGTTACAAGCATATTTTTTCTTGTAATAACCATGAAATTATCTTTTGTCTACTTATTAATAACTGTATTCATCGAAGAAGAAAATGTCCATATGTATACAATTCATTCCAATTCAATCAAACAACGGGGTTTCTTATGATCTTCAATAGTCTGGAAGACTTGTCTTTTGGTTCCAAACACACCTTTTGAGATAATAATCATGAGATTAACATTTATGACTAAATTACATTGTATATTAATTAAAACAAATATGTGAATGCACTATTGAAAATATAAATGTGTTTAGTTCAATCACCCAAAGGATTCATTCATCTTAATTTGCATTTCATGCAAATGTGAAGTGGCTTAATTGCTAAATAATGAGTCCTTTTATTCACTTTATGCTAACAGCCTCCATTTGTTATTACAAACACTATTTTCTTGCAATAACCATGAAATTATATTTTTTCTCCATATTAACAACTCTATTCATCAAGAAGAAAATGTCCATATCTATACAATTCATTCAAAACAATCAAACAATGGGGTTCATGATCTTCATTAGGGTTTCCTATTGAAGTTAATTGGTAGAATTCCAAAACAAACAATCCCTCAGAACATTTCTGATTTGGAACACTTGTCTTTTGGATCCAAACACACTTTTCGACACAATGATCATAAGGTTAACTTTTATAACTAAATTACAAAGTATATTAATTAAAAAAAACATGTCGATGCACTATTGAAAATTTAAATGTGTTTAGTTTCATCACCCAAAGGGCTCACTCATCTTAATTTGCTTTTCGTACTACTGTCAAGTAGTTTATTTCCTAAATAATGATTCCTTCTATTCACTTTATGCTAAACAAGCTCCTTTTGTTGTTGCAAGCACTATTTATCTTGTAATAACCATGAAATTATCTTTTGTCTACTTATTAATAACTCTATTCATCAAGAAGAAAATGTCCATATCTATACAATTCATTCAATACAATCAAACAATGGGGTTCATGATCATCATTAGGGGTTTCTATTTGATATTAATTGGTAGAATTCCAAAATAAACAATCCCTCAGAACATTTCTGATTTGGAACTCTTGTCTTTTGGGATCCAAAACACACTTTTTGACACAATGATCATCAGATTAACTTTTTATAACTAAATTAAAAAGTATATTAATTAAAAAAAAATGTCGATGCACTATTGAAAATTTAAATGTGTTTAGTTTCATCACCCAAAGGGACTCATTCATGTTAATTTGCTTTTTTGTACTAATATGAAGTAGTTTATTTCCTAAATAATGAGTCCTTCTATTCACACTTTATGCTAATCAAGCTCCTTTTTGTTGTTACAAGCACTATTTTTCTTGTAATAACTATGAAATTATCTTTTTTCTATTTATTAATAAATGTATTCATCTAGAAGAAAATGTCCATATGTATACAATTCATTCAATACAATCAAACAACGGGGTTTAGGATCTTCATTAGGGTTTCTTATTGATGTTAATTGGTTGAATTCCAAAATAAACAATCCCTAAGAAGATTTCTAGTCTGGAAGACTTGTCTTTTGGTTCCAAACACATCTTTTGAGATAATGATCATGAGATTAACATTTATGATTAAATTACATAGTATATTAATTAAAACAAATATGTCAATGCATTATTAAAAATATAAATGTATTTAGTTCAATCACCCAAAGGAGTCATTCATCTTAATTTGCATTTCATACTAATGTGAAGTGGCTTATTTCCTAAATAATGGGTCCTTCTATTCACTTTATGCTAACAAGCTCCTTTTGTTATTACAAGCACTATTTTTCTTGCAAAAACCATGAAATTATCTTTTTTCTCCTTATTAAAAACTCTATTCATTAAGAAGAAAATGTCCATATCTATCCAATTCATTCAATACAATCAAACAATGGGGTTCATCATCTTCATTAGGGTTTCTTATTGATGTTAATTGGTTGAATTCCAAAATAAACAATCCCTCAGAACATTTCTGGTTTGGAATACTTGTCTTTTGGACCCAAACACACTTTTTGACACAATGATCATGAGATTAACATTTATAACTAAATTACATATGATATTAATTAAAACAAACATGTCGATGCACTATTGAAAATTTAAATGTGTTTAGTTTCATCACCCAAAGGACTCATTCAACTTAGTTTGCTTTTCGTACAAATGTGAAGTGGTTGATTTCCTGAATAATAAGTCCTTCTATTCACTTTATGTTAAACAAGCTCCTTTTGTTGTTGCAAGCACTATTTATCTTGTAATAACCATGAAATTATCTTTTGTCTACTTATTAATAACTCTATTCATCAAGAAGAAAATGTCCATATCTATACAATTCATTCAATACAATCAAACAATGGGGTTCATGATCATCATTAGGGTTACCTATTGATATTAATTGGTAGAATTCCAAAATAAACAATCCCTCAGAACATTTCTGATTTGGAACTCTTGTCTTTTGGATCCAAACACACTTTTTGACACAATGATCATCAGATTAACTTTTATAACTAAATTAAAAAGTATATTAATAAAAAAAACATGTCGATGCACTATTGAAAATTTAAATGTGTTTAGTTTCATCACCCAAAGGGCTCACTCATGTTAATTTGCTTTTCGTACTAATATGAAGTAGTTTATTTCCTAAATAATGAGTCCTTCTATTCACTTTATGCTAATCAAGCTCCTTTCATTGTTACAAGCATTATTTTTCTTGTAATAACCATGAAATTATCTTTTGTCTACTTATTAATAAATGTATTCATCGAGAAGAAAATGTCCATATGTATACAATTCATTCCATTCAATCAAACAACGGGGTTCATGATCTTCAATAGTCTGGAAGACTTGTCTTTTGGTTCCAAACACACCTTTTGAGATAATAATCATGAGATTAACATTTATGACTAAATTACATTGTATATTAATTAAAACAAATATGTGAATGCACTATTGAAAATATAAATGTGTTTAGTTCAATCACCCAAAGGATTCATTCATCTTAATTTGCATTTCATGCAAATGTGAAGTGGCTTAATTGCTAAATAACGAGTCCTTTTATTCACTTTATGCTAACAGCCTCCATTTGTTATTACAAACACTATTTTCTTGCAATAACCATGAAATTATATTTTTTCTCCATATTAACAACTCTATTCATCAAGAAGAAAATGTCCATATCTATACAATTCATTCAAAACAATCAAACAATGGGGTTCATGATCTTCATTAGGGTTTCCTATTGAAGTTAATTGGTAGAATTCCAAAACAAACAATCCCTCAGAACATTTCTGATTTGGAACACTTGTGTCTTTTGATCCCAAACACACTTTTCGACACAATGATCATAAGGTTAACTTTTATAACTAAATTACAAAGTATATTAATTAAAAAAAACATGTCGATGCACTATTGAAAATTTAAATGTGTTTAGTTTCATCACCCAAAGGGCTCACTCATCTTAATTTGCTTTTCGTACTACTGTCAAGTAGTTTATTTCCTAAATAATGATTCCTTCTATTCACTTTATGCTAAACAAGCTCCTTTTGTTGTTGCAAGCACTATTTATCTTGTAATAACCATGAAATTATCTTTTGTCTACTTATTAATAACTCTATTCATCAAGAAGAAAATGTCCATATCTATACAATTCATTCAATACAATCAAACAATGGGGTTCATGATCATCATTAGGGTTACCTATTGATATTAATTGGTAGAATTCCAAAATAAACAATCCCTCAGAACATTTCTGATTTGGAACTCTTGTCTTTTGGATCCAAACACACTTTTTGACACAATGATCATCAGATTAACTTTTATAACTAAATTAAAAAGTATATTAATAAAAAAAACATGTCGATGCACTATTGAAAATTTAAATGTGTTTAGTTTCATCACCCAAAGGGCTCACTCATGTTAATTTGCTTTTTGTACTAATATGAAGTAGTTTATTTCCTAAATAATGAGTCCTTCTATTCACTTTATGCTAATCAAGCTCCTTTCGTTGTTACAAGCACTATGTTTCTTGTAATAACCATGAAATTATCTTTTTTCTATTTATTAATAAATGTATTCATCTAGAAGAAAATGTCCATATGTATACAATTCATTCAATACAATCAAACAACGGGGTTTAGGATCTTCATTAGGGTTTCTTATTGATGTTAATTGGTTGAATTCCAAAATAAACAATCCCTAAGAAGATTTCTAGCCTGGAAGACTTGTCTTTTGGTTCCAAACACATCTTTTGAGATAATGATCATGAGATTAACATTTATGATTAAATTACATAGTATATTAATTAAAACAAATATGTCAATGCATTATTAAAAATATAAATGTATTTAGTTCAATCACCCAAAGGAGTCATTCATCTTAATTTGCATTTCATACTAATGTGAAGTGGCTTATTTCCTAAATAATGAGTGCTTCTATTCACTTTATGCTAACAAGCTCCTTTTGTTATTACAAGCACTATTTTTCTTGCAAAAACCATGAAATTATCTTTTTTCTCCTTATTAAAAACTCTATTCATTAAGAAGAAAATGTCCATATCTATACAATTCATTCAATATAATCAAACAATGGGGTTCATGATCTTCATTAGGGTTTCTTATTGATGTTAATTGGTTGAATTCCAAAATAAACAATCCCTCAGAACATTTCTGGTTTGGAACACTTGTCTTTTGGACCCAAACACACTTTTTGACACAATGATCATGAGATTAACATTTATAACTAAATTACATATGATATTAATTAAAACAAACATGTCGATGCACTATTGAAAATTTAAATGTGTTTAGTTTCATCACCCAAAGGAATCATTCAACTTAGTTTGCTTTTCGTACAAATGTGAAGTGGTTGATTTCCTGAATAATAAGTCCTTCTATTCACTTTATGCTAAACAAGCTCCTTTTGTTGTTGCAAGCACTATTTATCTTGTAATAAGCATGAAATTATCTTTTGTCTACTTATTAATAACTCTATTCATCAAGAAGAAAATGTCCATATCTATACAATTCATTCAATACAATCAAAGAATGAGGTTCATGATCTTCATTAGGGTTTCTTATTGATGTTAATTGGTTGAATTCCAAAAATAAACAATCCCTCAGAAGATTTCTAGTTTGGAAAGACTTGTCTTTTGGTTCCAAACACACCTTTTGAGATAATGATCATGAGATTAACATTTATGATTAAATTACATAGTATATTAATTAAAACAAATATGTCAATGCAGTATTAAAAATATAAATGTATTTAGTTCAATCACCCGAAGGAGTCATTCATCTTAATTTGCATTTCATACTAATGTGAAGTGGCTTATTTCCTAAATAATGAGTCCTTCTATTCACTTTATGCTAACAGGCTCCTTTTGTTATTACAAGCACTATTTTTCTTGCAAAAACCATGAAATTATCTTTTTTCTCCTTATTAAAAACTCTATTCATTAAGAAGAAAATGTCCATATCTATCCAATTCATTCAATACAATCAAATAATGGGGTTCATGATCTTCATTAGGGTTTCTTATTGATGTTAATTGGTTGAATTCCAAAATAAACAATCCCTCAGAACATTTCTGGTTTGGAACACTTGTCTTTTGGACCCAAACACACTTTTTGACACAATGATCATGAGATTAACATTTATAACTAAATTACATATGATATTAATTAAAACAAACATGTCGATGCACTATAGAAAATTTACATGTGTTTAGTTTCATCACCCAAAGGACTCATTCAACTTATTTTGCTTTTCGTACAAATATGAAGTGGTTGATTTCCTGAATAATAAGTCCTTCTATTCACTTTATGCTAAACAAGCTCCTTTTGTTGTTGCAAGCACTATTTAT
>JBAPLH010001400.1:0-15520 GCA_037897445.1 Ceriops zippeliana | reverse complement strand
GGAGCCTTTCTAACCAAAAATAATGGGAGGTACTCTTTTATGTTAGAATTCAACCAATTAATATCAATATGAAATGCAATTCGAGATCAAGAACTCTATTGTTTGTTGCAATTGAATGAATTCATGTTATAGACGATTCATGAAAATTGTTTTCATAATGAATATAGTCGTTAAGAAAGAGTCAACATATAATTTCATGGTCAATCCATGAAAAATAGTTCTTGTAACAAGAAGAGGAGACTAATTAGCTTGAGGTGATTAGAAAGTCCCATTATTTAGTAATTAAACAAGTTCACATTGGCATGAAATGCAATCCAAGACGAATGACTAATTTGTCTGATGGACGCAAACAGATTTGGAGTAATAATGGTGCTAATACTTGTTTGATTTAATTAACATACTTCATTGTTTAGCAACATATGCCAATATAATTATTGCTTTCTCAAAAAATGTGTTTGGAATCAAAAGCATCGACTTGCTAACCACAAATGATGGGAGGGACTCTTTCTTTTAAAATTCAACCAATTAATATCAATAAGAAATGCAATTTAAGATCAGGAACTCTATTGTTTGTTGTAATTGAATGAATTCATGTTATAGACGATTCATGGAAATTGTTTTCATAATGAATATAGTCGTCAAGAAAGAGTGAACAGAGAATTTGATGGTGAATGCATGAAAAATTGTTCTTGTAACAACAAGAAGAGCCTAATTAGCTTGAGATGATTAGAAAGTCCCATTATTTAGTAATTAAACAAGTTCACATTGCCATGAAATTGAATCCAAGACGAATGACTCATTTGGCTGAAGGACACAAACAGATTTGGAGTAATAATGGTGTTAATACTTGTTTGATTTAATTAATATACTTCATTGTTTAGAAACATATGTCAATATAATTATTGCTTTATCAAAAAATGTGTTTGGAATCAAAAGCATCGACTTGCTAATCACAAATGATGGGAGGTACTCTTTATTTTAGAATTCAACCAATTAATATCAATAAGAAATGCAATTTAAGATCAAGAACTCTATTGTTTGTTGCAATTGAATGAATTCATGTTATAGACGATTCATGGAAATTGTTTTCATAGTGAATATAGTTGTTAAGAAAGAGTCAACATATAATTTCATGGTCAATGCATGAAAAATAGTTCTTGTAACAAGAAGGGGTGTGTAATTAGCTTAAGGTGAGTGGAAACTCTCATTATTTAGGAATTAATCAAGTTAACATTAGCACGAAATTGAAACTCAGATGAATGACTCCTTTGGCTGATGGATGTAAACAGATTTGGAGTAATAATGGTGTTAATACTTGTTTGATTTAAGTAATATACTTCGTTGTTTAGCATCATATGTCAATTTCATTACCACCGTATCGAAAGGTGCATTTGGAATCAAAAGAGGAGCCTTGCTAACCAGAAATGATGGGAGGTACTCTTTATTTTAGAATTCAACCAATTAATATCAATAAGAAATGCAATTTAAGATCAGGAACTCTATTGTTTGTTGCAATTGAATGAATTCATGTTATAGATGATTAATGGAAATTTTTTTCATAATGAATATAGTCGTTAAGAAAGAGTCAACAGATAATTTGATGGTGAATGCATGAAAAATTGTTCTTGTAACAAGAAGAGGAGCCTAATTAGCTTGAGGTGATTAGAATGTCCCATTATTTAGTAATTCAACAAGTTCACATTGGCATGAAATGCTATCCAAGACGATTGACTCACTTGGTTGATGGACACAAACAGATTTGGAGTAATAATGGTGTTAATACTTGTTTGATTTAATTAATATACTTCATTGTTTAGCAACATATGTCAATTTCAACCAATTAATATCAATAGGAAATGCAATTCTAGATCAAGAACTCTATTGTTTGTTGCAATGGAATGAATTCATGTTATAGACGATTCATGGAAATTGTTTTCATAGTGAATATAGTTGTTAAGAAAGAGTCAACATATAATTTCATGGTCAATGCATGAAAAATAGTTCTTGTAACAAGAAGGCGTGTGTAATTAGCTTATGGTGAGTAGAAACTCTCATTATTTAGGCATTAATCAAGTTCACATTAGCACGAAATGCGAACCCAGATGAATGAATCCTTTGCCTGATGGATGTAAACAGATTTGGAGTAATAATGGTGTTAATACTTGTTTGATTTAATTAATATACTACGTTGTTTAGCATCATATGTCAATTTCATTATCACCGTATCAAAAGGTGCGTTTGGAATCAAAAGAGGAGCCTTGCTAACCAAAAATGATGGGAGGTACTCTTTATTTTAGAATTCAACCAATTAATATCAATAAGAAATGCAATTTAAGATTAGGAACTCTATAGTTTGTTGCAATTGAATGAATTCATGTTATAGACGATTCATGGAAATTGTTTTCATAGTGAATATAGTTGTTAAGAAAGAGTCAACATATAATTTCATGGTCAATGCATGAAAAATAGTTCTTGTAACAAGAAGAGGAGCCTAATTAGCTTGAGGTGATTAGAAAGTCCCATTATTTAGTAATTAAACAAGTTCACATAGGCATGAAATGCAATCCAAGACGAACGACTCATTTGGCTGATCGACACAAACAGATTTGGAGTAATAATGGTGTTAATACTTGTTTGATTTAATTAATATACTTCGTTGTTTAGCAACATATGTCAATTTCATTATCACTGTATCAAAAACTGCGTTTGGAATCAAAAGAGGAGCCTTTCTAACTAAAAATAATGGGAGGTACTCTTTATGTTAGAATTCAACCCATTAATATCAATAGGAAATGCAATTCGAGATTAAGAAATCTATTGTTTGTTGCAATTGAATGAATTCATGTTATAGACGATTCATGAAAATTGTTTTCATTATAAATATAGTCCTTAAGAAAGAGTCAACATATAATTTCATGGTCAATCCATGAAAAATAGTTCTTGTAACAAGAAGAGGAGCCTAATTAGCGTCAGGTGATTAGAAAGTCCCATTATTTAGTAATTAAACAAGTTCACATTGGCATGAAATGCAATCCAAGACGAATGACTCATTTGGCTCATGGACACAAACAGATTTAGAGTAATAATGGTGTTAATACTTGTTTGATTTAATTAGTATAGTTCATTGTTTAGCAACATATGTCAATTTAATTATTGCTTTATCAAAAAATGTGTTTGGAATCAAAAGCATCGACTTGCTAACAACAAATGATGGGAGGTACTCTTTATTTTAGAATTCAACCAATTAATATCAATAAGAAATGCAATTTAAGATCAAGAACTCTATTGTTTGTTGCAATTGAATGAATTCATGTTATAGATGATTCATGGAATTTGTTTTCATAGTGAATATATGTGTTAAGAAAGAGTCAACATATAATTTCATGGTCAATGCATGAAAAATAGTTCTTGTAACAAGAAGGCGTGTGTAATTAGCTTAAGGTGAGTGGAAACTCTCATTATTTAGGAATTAGTCAAGTTCACATAAGCACGAAATTGAAACCCAGATGAATGACTCCTTTGGCTGATGGATGTAAATAGATTTGGAGTAATAATGGTGTTAATACTTGTTTGATTTAATTAATATACTTTGTTGTTTAGCATCATATGTCAATTTCATTATCACCGTATCAAAAGGTGCGTTTGGAATCAAAAGAGGAGCCTTGCTAACCAGAAATGATGGGAGGTACTCTTTATTTTAGAATTCAACCAATTAATATCAATAAGAAATGCAATTTAAGATCAGGAACTCTATTGTTTGTTGCAATTGAATGAATTCATGTTATAGACGATTCATGGAAATTGTTTTCATAATGAATATAGTTTTTAAGAAAGAGACAAGAGATAATTTGATGGTAAATGCATGAAAAATTGTTCTTGTAACAAGAAGAAGAGCCTAATTAGCTTGAGGTGATTAGAAAGTCCCATTATTTAGTAATTAAACAAGTTCACATTGGCATGAAATGCAATCCAAGTCAAATGACTCATTTGGCTGATGGACACAAACATATTTGGAGTAATAATGGTGTTAATACTTGTTTGATTTAATTAATATACTTCATTGTTTAGCAACATATGTCAATTTAATTATTGCTTTATCAAAAAATGTGTTAGGAATCAAAAGCATCGACTTGATAACCACAAATGATGGGAGGTACTCTTTATTTTAGAATTCAACCAATTAAGATCACTAAGAAATGCAATTTAAGATCAAGAACTCTATTGTTTGTTGCAATTGAATGAATTCATGTTATAGACAATTCATGAAAATTGTTTTCATAATGAATATAGTCGTTAAGAAAGAGTCAACATATAATTTCATGGTCAATCCATGAAAAATAGTTCTTGTAACAAGAAGAGGAGCGTAATTAGCTTAAGGTGAGTGGAAACTCTCATTATTTAGGACTTGATCAAGTTAACATTAGCACGAAATTGAAACTCAGATGAATGACTCCTTTGGCTGATTGATGTAAACAGATTTGGAGTAATAATGGTGTTACTACTTGTTTGATTTAATTAATATACTTCGTTGTTTAGCATCATATGTCAATTCCATTATCACCGTATCAAAAGGTGCATTTGGAATCAAAAGAGGAGCCTTGCTAACCAGAAATGATGGGAGGTACTCTTTATTTTAGAATTCAACCAATTAATATCAAAAAGAAATGTAATTTAAGATCAGGAACTCTATTGTTTGTTGCAATTGAATGAATTCATGTTATAGACGATTCATGGAAATTGTTTTCATAATGAATATAGTCGTTAAGAAAGAGTCAACAGATAATTTCATGGTGAATGCATGAAAAATTGTTCTTGTAACAAAAAGAGGAGCCTAATTAGCTTGAGGTGATTAGATAGTCCCATTATTTAGTAATTAAACAAGTTCACATTGGCATGAAATGCAATCCAAGACGAACGACTCATTTGGCTGATTGACACAAACAGATTTGGAGTAATAATGGTGTTAACACTTGTTTGATTTAATTAATATACTTCGTTGCTTAGCAACATATGTCAATTTCATTATCACTGTATCAAAAACTGCATTTGGAATTAAAAGAGGAGCCTTTCTAACTAAAAATAATGGGAGGTACTCTTTATGTTAGAATTCAACCAATTAATATCAATAGGAAATGCAATTCGTGATCAAGAAATCTATTGTTTGTTGCAATTGAATGAATTCATGTTATAGACGATTCATGGAAATTGTTTTCATAATGAATATAGTCGTTAAGAAAGAGTCAACAAATAATTTCAAGGTGAATGCATGAAAAATTGTTCTTGTAACAACAAGAGGAGCCTAATTAGCTTGAGGTGATTAGATAGTCCCATTATTTAGTAATTAAACAAGTTCTCATTGGCATGAAATGCAATCCAAGACGAATGACTCATTTGGCTGATGGACACAAATAGATTTGGAGTAATAATGGTGTTAATACTTGTTTGATTTAATTAATATACTTCATTGTTTAGCAACATATGTCAATTTAATTATTGCTTTATCAAAAAATGTGTTTGTAATCAAAAGCATCGACTTGCTAACCACAAATGATTGGAGGTACTCTTTATTTTAGAATTCAACAAATTAATATCAATAAGAAATGCAATTTAAGAACAAGAACTCTATTGTTTGTTGCAATTGAATGAATTCATGTTATAGACGATTCATGGAAATAGTTTTCATAGTGAATATAGTTGTTAAGAAAGAGTCAACATATAATTTCATGGTCAATGCATGAAAAATAGTTCTTGTAACAAGAAGAGGAGCCTAATTAGGTTGAGGTGATTAGAAAGTCCCATTATTTTGTAATTAAACAAGTTCACATTGGCATGAAATGCAATCCAAGACGAATGACTCATTTGGATGATTGACACAAACAGATTTGTAGTAATAATGGTGTTAATACTTGTTTGATTTAATTTATATACTTCGTTGTTTAGCAACATATGTCAATTTCATTATCACTGTATCAAAAACTGTGTTTGGAATCAAAAGAGGAGCCTTTCTAACTAAAAATAATGGGAGGTACTCTTTATGTTAGAATTCAACCAATTAATATCAATAGGAAATGCAATTCGAGATCAAGAACTCTATTGTTTGTTGCAATTGAATGAATTCATGTTATAGACGATTCATGAAAATTGTTTTCATTATGAATATAGTCGTTAAGAAAGAGTCAACATATAATTTCATGGTCAATCCATGAAAAATAGTTCTTGTAACAAGAAGAGGAGCCTAATTAGCTTGAGGTGATTAGAAAGTCCCATTGTTTAGTAATTAAACAAGTTCACATTGGCATGAAATGCAATCCAAGACAAACGACTCATTTGGCTGATTGACACAAATAGATTTGGAGTAATAATGGTGTTAATACTTGTTTGATTTAATTAATATACTTCGTTGTTTAGCAACATATGTCAATTTCATTATCACTGTATGAAAAACTGCATTCGGAATCAAAAGAGGAGCCATTCTAACTAAAAATAATGGGAGGTACTCTTTATGTTAGAATTCAACCAATTAATATCAATAGGAAATGCAATTCGAGATCAAGAACTCTATTGTTTGTTGCAATTGAATGAATTCATATTATAGACGATTCATGAAAATTATTTTCATTATGAATATAGTCGTTAAGAAAGAGTCCACATATAATTTCATGGTCAATCCATGAAAAATAGTTCTTGTAACAAGAAAAGGAGCCTAATTAGCTTGAGGTGATTAGAAAGTCCCATTATTTAGTAATTAAACAAGTTCGCATTGGCATGAAATGCAATCCAAGACGAACGACTCATTTGGCTAATTGACACAAACAGATTTGGAGTAATAATGGTGTTAATACTTGTTTGATTTAATTAATATACTTCGTTGTTTAGCAACATATGTCAATTTCATTATCCCTGTATCAAAAACTGCATTTGGAATCAAAAGAGGAGCCTTTCTAACTAAAAATAATGGGAGGTACTCTTTATGTTAGAATTCAACCAATTAATATCAATAGGAAATGCAATTCGAGATCAAGAACTCTATTGTTTGTTGCAATTGAATGAATTCATGTTATAGACGATTCATGGAAATTGTTTTCATAGTGAATATAGGTGTGAAGAAAGAGTCAACATATAATTTCATGGTCAATGCATGAAAAATAGTTCTTGTAAAAAGAAGAGGAGCATAATTAGCTTGAGGTGATTAGAAAGTCCCATTATTTAGTAATTAAACAAGTTCACATTGGCATGAAATGCAATCCAAGACGAACAACTCATTTGGCTGATTGACACAAACAGATTTGGAGTAATAATGGTGTTAATACTTGTTTGATTTAATTAATATACTTCGTTGTTTAGCAACATATGTCAATTTCATTATCACTGTATCAAAAACTGCGTTTGGAATCAAAAGAGGAGCCTTTCTAACTAAAAATAATGGGAGGTACTCTTTATGTTAGAATTCAACCAATTAATATCAATAGGAAATGCAATTCGAGATCAAGAACTCTATTGTTTGTTGCAATTGAATGAATTCATGTTATAGACGATTCATGAAAATTGTTTTCATAATGAATATAGTCCGTAAGAAAGAGTCAACATATAATTTCATGGTCAATCCGTGAAAAATAGTTCTTGTAACAAGAAGAGGAGCCTAATTAGCTTGAGGTGATTAGAAAGTCCCATTATTTAGTAATTAAACAAGTTCACATTGGCATGAAATGCAATCCAAGACGAATGACTCATTTGGCTGATGGACACAAACAGATTTGGAGTAATAATGGTGTTAATACTTGTTTGATTTAATTAATATACTTCATTGTTTAGCAACATATGTCAATTTAATTATTGCTTTATGAAAAAATGTGTTTGGAATCAAAAGCATTGACTTGCTAACCACAAATAATGGGAGCTACTCTTTATTTTAGAATTCAACCAATTAATATCAATAAGAAATGCAATTTAAGATCAGGAACTCTATTGTTTGTTGCAATTGAATGAATTCATGTTATAGACGATTCATGAAAATTGTTTTCATAATGAATATAGTCGTTAAGAAAGAGTCAACATATAATTTCATGGTAAATCCATGAAAAAAAGTTCTTGTAACAAGAAGAGGACCGTAATTTGCTTAAGGTGAGTGGAAACTCTCATTATTTAGGAATTGATCAAGTTAACATTAGCACGAAATTGAAACTCAGATGAATGACTCCTTTGGCTGATGGATGTAAAAAGATTTGGAGTAATAATGGTGTTAATACTTGTTTGATTTAATTAATATACTTCGTTGTTTAGCAACATATGTCAATTTCATTATCACTGTATCAAAACCGGGTTTGGAATCAAAAGAGGAGCCTTTCTAACCAAAAATAATGGGAG
This sequence comes from Ceriops zippeliana, assembly GCA_037897445.1. NCBI lineage: Eukaryota > Viridiplantae > Streptophyta > Magnoliopsida > Malpighiales > Rhizophoraceae > Ceriops > Ceriops zippeliana. The sequence goes on along the minus strand of JBAPLH010001400.1, from coordinate 7,156 downwards.
GTACTCTTTATGTTAGAATTCAACCAATTAATATCAATATGAAATGCAATTCGAGATCAAGAACTCTATTGTTTGTTGCAATTGAATGAATTCATGTTATAGACGATTCATGAAAATTGTTTTCATAATGAATATAGTCGTTAAGAAAGAGTCAACATATAATTTCATGGTCAATCCATGAAAAATAGTTCTTGTAACAAGAAGAGGAGACTAATTAGCTTGAGGTGATTAGAAAGTCCCATTATTTAGTAATTAAACAAGTTCACATTGGCATGAAATGCAATCCAAGAGGAACGACTCATTTGGCTGATGGACACAAACAGATTTGGAGTAATAATGGTGTTAATACTTATTTGATTTAATTAATATACTTCGTTGTTTAGCAACATATGTCAATTTAATTATTGCTTTATCAAAAAATGTGTTTGGAATCAAAAGCATCGACTTGAGAACCACAAATGATGGGAGGTACTCTTTATTTTAGAATTCAACCGATTAAGATCACTAAGAAATGCAGTTTAAGATCAAGAACTCTATTGTTTGTTGCAATTGAATGAATTCATGTTATAGACAATTCATGAAAATTGTTTTCATAATGAATATAGTCGTTAAGAAAGAGTCAACATATAATTTCATGGTAAATCCATGAAAAAAAGTTCTTGTAACAAGAAGAGGACCGTAATTTGCTTAAGGTGAGTGGAAACTCTCATTATTTAGGAATTGATCAAGTTAACATTAGCACGAAATTGAAACTCAGATGAATGACTCCTTTGGCTGATGGATGTAAAAAGATTTGGAGTAATAATGGTGTTAATACTTGTTTGATTTAATTAATATACTTGGTTGTTTAGCATCATATGTCAATTTCATTATCACCGTATCAAAAGGTGTGTTTGTAATCAAAAGAGGAGCCTTGCTAACCAGAAATGATGGGAGGTACTCTTTATTTTAGAATTCAACCAATTAATATCAATACGAAATGCAATTTGAGATCAAGAACTCTATTGTTTATTGCAATTGAATGAATTCATGTTATAGACGATTCATGGAAATTGTTTTCATAGTGAATATAGTTGTTAAGAAAGAGTCAACATATAATTTCATGGTCAATGCATGAAAAATAGTTCTTGTAACAAGAAGGGGTGTGTAATTAGCTGAAGGTCAGTGGAAACTCTAATTATTTAGGAATAAATCAAGTTCACATTAGCACGAAATTGAAACCCAGATGAATGACTCCTTTGCCTGATGGATGTAAACAAATTTGGAGTAATAATGGTGTTAATACTTGTTTGATTTAATTAATATACTTCGTTGTTTAGCATCATATGTCAATTTCATTATCACCGTATCACAAGGTGCATTTGGAATCAAAAGAGGAGCCTTGCTAACCAGAAATGATGGGAGGTACTCTTTATTTTAGAATTCAACCAATTAATATTAATAAGAAATGCAATTTAAGATCAGGAACTCTATTGTTTGTTGCAATTGAATGAATTCATGTTATAGATGATTAATGGAAATTGTTTTCATAATGAATATAGTCGTTAAGAAAGAGTCAAAATATAATTTGATGGTAAATGCATGAAAAATTGTTCTTGTAACAAGAAGAGGAGCCTAATTAGATTGAGGTGATTAGAAAGTCCCCCTATTTAGTAATTAAACAAGTTCACATTGGGATGAAATGCAATCCAAGAGGAACGACTCATTTGGCTGATGGACACAAACAGATTTGGAGTAATAATGGTGTTAATACTTATTTGATTTAATTAATATACTTCGTTGTTTAGCAACATATGTCAATTTCATTATCACTGTATCAAAAACCGGGTTTGGAATCAAAAGAGGAGCCTTTCTAACCAAAAATAATGGGAGGTACTCTTTATGTTAGAATTCAACCAATTAATATCAATAGGAAATGCAATTCGAGATCAAGAACTCTATTATTTGTTGCAATTGAATGAATTCATGTTATAGACGATTCATGAAAATTGTTTTCATAAAGAATATAGTCGTTAAGAAAGAGTCAACATATAATTTCATGGTCAATCCACGAAAAATAGTTCTTGTAACAAGAAGAGGAGACTAATTAGCTTGAGGTAATTAGAAAGTCCCATTATTTAGTAATTAAACAAGTTCACATTGGCATGAAATGCAATCCAAGACGAATGACTCATTTGGCTGATGGACACAAACAGATTTGGAGTAATAATGGTGTTAATACTTGTTTGATTAAATTAATATACTTCATTGTTTAGCAACATATGTCAATTTAATTATTGCTTTATCAAAAAAAGTGTTTGGAATCAAAAGCATCGACTTGCTAACCACAAATGATGGGAGGTAGTCTTTATTTTAGAATTCAACCAATTACTATCAATAAGAAATGCAATTTAAGATCAAGAACTCTATTGTTTGTTGCAATTGAATGAATTCATGTTATAGACGATTCATAGAAATTGTTTTCATAGTGAATATAGTTGTTAAGAAAGAGTCAACATATAATTTCATGGTCAATGCATGAAAAATAGTTCTTGTAACAAAAAGGGGTGTGTAATTAGCTTAAGGTGAGTGGAAACTCTCATTATTTAGGAATAAATCAAGTTCACATTAGCACAAAATTGAAACCCAGATGAATGACTCCTTTGGCTGATGGATGTAAACAGATTTGGAGTAATAATGGTGTTAATACTTGTTTGATTTAATTAATATACTACGTTGTTTATCATCATATGTCAATTTCATTCTCACCGTATCAAAAGTTGCGTTTGGAATCAAAAGAGGAGCCTTGCTAACTAGAAATGATGGGATGTACTCTTTATTTTAGAATTCAACCAATTAATATCAATAAGAAATGCAATTTAAGATCAGGAACTCTATTGTTTGTTGGAATTGAATGAATTCATGTTATAGACGATTCATGGAAATTGTTTTCATAATTAATATAGTTGTTAAGAAAGAGTCGACAGATAATTTGATGGTGAATGCATGAAAAATTGTTCTTGTAACAAGAAGAGGAGCCTAATTAGCTTGAGGTGATTAGAAAGTCCCATTATTTAGTAATTAAACAAGTTCACATTGGCATGAAATGCAATCCAAGACGAATGACTCATTTGGCTGATGGACACAAACAGATTTGGAGTAATAATGGTGTTAATACTTGTTTGATTTAATTAATATACTTCATTGTTTAGCAACATATGTCAATTTAATTATTGCTTTATCAAAAAATGTGTTTGGAATCAAAAGCATTGACTTGCTAACCACAAATGATGGGAGGTACTCTTTATTTTAAAATTCAACCAATTAATATCAATAAGAAATGCAATTTAAGATCAGGAACTCTATTGTTTGTTGCAATTGAATGAATTCATGTTATAGACGATTCATGGAAATTGTTTTCATAATGAATATAGTCGTTAAGAAAGAGTCAATAGATAATTTCATGGTGAATGCATGAAAAATTATTCTTGTAACAAGAAGAGGAGCCTAATTAGCTTGAGGTGATTAGAAAGTCCCATTATTTAGTAATTAAACAAGTTCACATTGGTATGAAATGCAATCCAAGAGGAATGACTCCTTTGGCTGATGGACACAAACAGATTTGGAGTAATAATGGTGTTAATACTTGTTTGATTTAATTAATATACTTCATTGTTTAGCAACATATGTCAATTTAATTATATTGCTTTATCAAAAAAATGTGTTTGGAATCAAAAGCATTGACTTGCTAACCACAAATGATGGGAGGTACTCTTTATTTTAAAATTCAACCAATTAATATCAATAAGAAATGCAATTTAAGATAAAGAACCCTATTGTTTGTTGCAATTGAATGAATTCATGTTATAGACTATGCATGGAAATTGTTTTCATAGTGAATATAGTTGTTAAGAAAGAGTCAACATATAATTTCATGGTCAATGCAAGAAAAATAGTTCTTGTAACAAGAAGGGGTGTGTAATTAGCTTAAGGTCAGTAGAAACTCTCATTATTTAGGAATTAATCAAGTTCACATTAGCACGAAATGCAAACCCAGATGAATGACTCCTTTGGGTGATGGATGTAAACAGATTTGGAGTAATAATGGTGTTAATACTTGTTTGATTTAATTAATATACTTCATTGTTTAGCATCATATGTCAATTTCATTATCACCGTATCAAAAGGTGCGTTTGGAATCAAAAGCGGAGCCTTGCTAACCAGAAATGATGGAATGTACTCTTTATTTTAGAATTCAACCAATTAATATCAATAAGAAATGCAATTTAAGATCAGGAACTCTATTGTTTGTTGCAATTGAATGAATTCATGTTATAGACGATTCATGGAAATTGTTTCCATAATGAATATAGTCGTTAAGAAAGAGTCAATAGATAATTTCATGGTGAATGCATGAAAAATTATTCTTGTAACAAGAAGAGGAGCCTAATTAGCTTGAGGTGATTAGAAAGTCCAATTATTTAGTAATTAAACAAGTTCACATTGGTATGAAATGCAATTCAAGAGGAATGACTCCTTTGGCTGATGGACATAAACAGATTTGGAGTAATAATGGTGTTAATACTTGTTTGATTTAATTAATATACTTCATTGTTTAGCAACATATGTCAATTTAATTATTGCTTTATCAAAAAATGTGTTTGGAATCAAAAGCATTGACTTGCTAACCACAAATGATGGGAGGTACTCTTTATTTTAAAATTCAACCAATTAATATCAATAAGAAATGCAATTTAAGATAAAGAACCCTATTGTTTGTTGCAATTGAATGAATTCATGTTATAGACTATGCATGGAAATTGTTTTCATAGTGAATATAGTTGTTAAGAAAGAGTCAACATATAATTTCATGGTCAATGCAAGAAAAATAGTTCTTGTAACAAGAAGGGGTGTGTAATTAGCTTAAGGTCAGTAGAAACTCTCATTATTTAGGAATTAATCAAGTTCACATTAGCACGAAATGCAAACCCAGATGAATGACTCCTTTGGGTGATGGATGTAAACAGATTTGGAGTAATAATGGTGTTAATACTTGTTTGATTTAATTAATATACTTCGTTGTTTAGCATCATATGTCAATTTCATTATCACCGTATCAAAAGGTGCGTTTGGAATCAAAAGCGGAGCCTTGCTAACCAGAAATGATGGAATGTACTCTTTATTTTAGAATTCAACTAATTAATATCAATAAGAAATGCAATTTAAGATCAGGAACTCTATTGTTTGTTGCAATTGAATGAATTCATGTTATAGACGATTCATGGAAATTGTTTTCATAATGAATATAGTCGTTAAGAAAGAGTCAATAGATAATTTCATGGTGAATGCATGAAAAATTATTCTTGTAACAAGAAGAGGAGCCTAATTAGCTTGAGGTGATTAGAAAGTCCAATTATTTAGTAATTAAACAAGTTCACATTGGTATGAAATGCAATTCAAGAGGAATGACTCCTTTGGCTGATGGACATAAACAGATTTGGAGTAATAATGGTGTTAATACTTGTTTGATTTAATTAATATACTTCATTGTTTAGCAACATATGTCAATTTAATTATTGCTTTATCAAAAAATGTGTTTGGAATCAAAAGCATCGACTTGCTAACCACAAATGATGGGAGGTACTCTTTATTTTAGAATTCAACCAATTAATATCAATAAGAAATGCAATTTGAGATCAAGAACTCTATTGTTTATTGCAATTGAATGAATTCATGTTATAGACGATTCATTGAAATTGTTTTCATAGTGAATATAGTTGTTAAGAAAGAGTCAACATATAGCTTCATGGTCAATGCATGAAAAATAGTTCTTGTAACAAGAAGGGGTGTGTAATTAGCTTAAGGTGAGTAGAAACTCTCATTATTTAGGAATTAATCAAGTTCACATTAGCACGAAATGCAAACCCAGATGAATGAGTCCTTGGGATGATGGATGTAAACAGATTTGGAGTAATAATGGTGTTAATACTTGTTTGATTTAATTAATTTACTTCATTGTTTAGCATCATATGTCAATTTCATTATCACCCTATCAAAAGGTGCGTTTGGAATCAAAAGAGGAACCTTGCTAACCAGAAATGATGGGAGGCACTCTTTATTTTAGAATTCAACCACTTAATATCACTAGGAAATGCAATTTAGGATCAGGAACTCTATTGTTTGTTGCAATTGAATGAATTCATGTTATAGATGATTCATGGAAATTGTTTTCATAATGAATATAGTCGTTAAGAAAGAGTCAACAGATAATTTGATGGTGAATGCATCAAAAATTGTACTTGTAACAGGAAGAGGAGCGTAATTAGCTTGAGGTGATTAGAAAGTCCCTTTATTTAGTAATTAAACAAGTTCACATTGGCATGAAATGCAATCCAAGACGAATGACTCATTTGGCTGATGGACACAAACAGATTTGGAGTAATAATGGTGTTAATACTTGTTTGATTTAATTAATATACTTCATTGTTTAGCAACATATGTGAATTTCATTATTGCTTTATCAAAAAGTGTGTTTGGAATCAAAAGCGTCAACTTGCTAACCAGAAATGATGGGAGGTACTCTTTATTTTAAAATTCAACCGATTAATATCACTAACAAATGCAATTTAAGATCAAGAACTCTATTGTTTGTTGCAATTTAATGAATTCATGTTATAGACGATTCATGAAAATTGTTTTCATAATGAATATAGTCCTTAAGAAAGAGTCAACATATAATTTCATGGTCAATCCATGAAAAATAGTTCTTGTAACAAGAAGAGGAGCGTAATTAGCTTAAGGTGTGTGGAAACTCTCATTATTTAGGAATTAATCAAGTTCACATTAGCACGAAATTGAAACTCAGATGAATGACTCCTTTGGCTGATGGATGTAAACAGATTTGGAGTAATAATGGTGTTAATACTTTTTTGATTTAATTAATATACTTCGTTGTTTAGCATCATATGTCAATTTCATTATCACCGTATCAAAAGGTTCGTTTGGAATCAAAAGAGGAGCCTTGCTAACCAGAAATGATGGGAGGTACTCTTTATTTTAGAATTCAACCAATTATTATCAATAAGAAATGCAATTTTAATATCAGGAACTCTATTGTTTGTTGCAATTGAATTGAATTCATGTTATAGACGATTCCATGGAAATTGTTTTCATAGTG
>JBAPLH010001399.1:0-11172 GCA_037897445.1 Ceriops zippeliana | reverse complement strand
GAGTCCTTTGGGTGAAGATACTAGACACATTTAAATTCTCATTAGTGCGTCGACATGTTTGTTTTAATTAATATACTTTGTAATTTAGTTACAAATGTTAATCTAATGATCATTGTGTCAAAAAGTGTGTTTGGGTCCAAAAGACAAGTGTTCCAAACCAGAAATATTCTGTTGGTTATTTTATTTTGGAATTCAACCAATTAACATCAATAAGAAACCCTAATGAAGATCATGAACTCCATTGTTTGATTGTATTGAGTGAATTGTGTAGATATGGCATTTTCTTCTTCATAAATAGAGTTGTTAATAAGGAGACAAAAGATAATTTCATGGTTATTGCATGAAAAATAGTGCTTGTAACAACAAAAGGAGCTTGTTTAGCATAAAGTGAATAGAAGGACTCATTATTTAAGAAATAAACCAATTCACGTTAGTATGAAAAGCAAACTAAGATGAATGAGTCCTTTGGGTGATGAAACTAAACACATTTAAATTTTCAATAGTGCATCGACTTGTTTGTTTGAATTAATATACTATGTAATTTAGTTATAAATGTTAATCTAATGATCATTGTTTCAAAAAATGTGTTTGGGTACAAAAGGCAAGTGTTCCAAACCAGAAATGTTCTGATTGATTGTTTATTTTGGAATTCAACCAATTAGCATCAATAAGAAACCCTAATGAAGATCATAAACCCCATTGTTTGATTTTATTGAATGAATTGTATAGATATGGACATTTTCTTCTCGATAAATAGAGTTGTTAATAAGGAGACAAAAGATAATTTCATGGTTATTGCAACACAAATAGTGCTTATAACAACAAAAGGAGCGTGTTTAGCTTAAAGTGAATAGAAGGACTCATTATTTCGGAGATAAACCACAACTCATTAGTACAAAAAGCAAACTAAGATGAATGAGTCCTTTGGGTGATCAAACTAAACACATTTAAATTTTCAATAGTGCATCGACATGTTTGTTTTAATTAATATACTATGTAATTTAGTTATAGATGTTAATCTAATGATCATTGTGTCAAAAAGTGTGTTTGGGTCGAAAAGACATGTGTTCCAAACCAGAAATGTTCTATTGGTTTGTTTATTTTGGAATTCAACCAATTAACATCAATAAGAAACCCTAATGAAGATCATGAACCCCATTGTTTGATTGTATTGAATGAATTGTACAGATATGGACATTTTCTTCTTCATGAATAGAGTTGTTAATAAGGAGACAAAAGATAATTTCATGGTTATTGCATGAAAAATAGTGCTTGTAACAACAAAAGGAGCTTGTTTAGCATAAAGTGAATAGAAGGACTCATTATTTAGGAAATAAACCAATTCATATTATTATGAAAAGCAAACTAAGATGAATGAGTCCTTTGGGTGACGAGACCAAACACATTTAAATTTTCAATAGTGCATCGACATGTTTGTTTTAATTAATATACTATATAATTTAGTTATAGATGTTAATCTAATGATCATTGTGTCAACAAGTGTGTTTGGGTCCAAAAGACAAGTGTTCCAAACCAGAAATGTTCTGTTGGTTTGTTTATTTTGGAATTCAACCAATTAACATCAATAAGAAACCATAATGAAGATCATGAACCCCATTGTTTGATTGTATTGAATGAATTGTGTAGATATGGCATTTTCTTCTTCATAAATAGAGTTGTTAATAAGGAGACAAAAGATAATTTCACGGTTATTGCATGAAAAATAGTGCTTGTAACAACAAAAGGAGCTTGTTTAGCATAAAGGGAATAGAAGGACTCATTATTTAGGAAATAAACCAATTTACATTAGTACGAAAAGCAAACTAAGATGAATGAGTTCTTTGGGTGATGAAACTAAACACATTTAAATTTCCAATTAACATCAATAAGAAACCCTAATGAAGATCATGAACCCCATTGTTTGATTGTATTGAATGAATTGTATAGATATGGCATTTTCTTCTTGATAAATAGAGTTGTTAATAAGGAGACAAAAGATAATTTCATGGTTATTGCATGAGAAATAGTGCTTGTAACAACAAAAGGAGCATGTTTAGCATAAAGGGAATAGAAGGACTCCTTATTTAGGAAATAAACCAATTCACATTGGTACGAAAAGCAAAATAAGATGAATGAGTCCTTTGGGTGATGAAACTAAACACATTGAAATTTTCAATAGTGCATCGACATGTTTGTTTTAATTAATATACTATGTAATTTACTAATAAATGTTAATCTAATGATCATTGTGTCAAAAAGTGTGTTTGGGTCCAAAAGACAAGTGTTCCAAACCAGAAATGTTCTGATGGATTGTTTATTTTGGAATTCAATCAATTAACATCAATAGGAAACCCTAATGAAGATCATGAACCCCATTGTTTGATTGTATTGAATGAATTGTATAGATATGGCATTTTCTTCGTGATAAATAGAGTTGTTAATAAGGAGACAAAAGATTATTTCATGGTTATTGCATGATAAATAGTGCTTATAACAACAAAAGGAGCTTGTTTAGCATAAAGGGAATAGAAGGACACATTATTTGGGAAATAAACCAATTCACATTAGTACGAAAAGCAAACTAAGATGAATGAGTCCTTTGGGTGAAGATACTAGACACATTTAAATTCTCATTAGTGCGTCGACATGTTTGTTTTAATTAATATACTTTGTAATTTAGTTACAAATGTTAATCTAATGATCATTGTGTCAAAAAGTGTGTTTGGGTCCAAAAGACAAGTGTTCCAAACCAGAAATATTCTGTTGGTTATTTTATTTTGGAATTCAACCAATTAACATCAATAAGAAACCCTAATGAAGATCATGAACTCCATTGTTTGATTGTATTGAGTGAATTGTGTAGATATGGCATTTTCTTCTTCATAAATAGAGTTGTTAATAAGGAGACAAAAGATAATTTCATGGTTATTGCATGAAAAATAGTGCTTGTAACAACAAAAGGAGCTTGTTTAGCATAAAGTGAATAGAAGGACTCATTATTTAAGAAATAAACCAATTCACGTTAGTATGAAAAGCAAACTAAGATGAATGAGTCCTTTGGGTGATGAAAAACTAAACACATTTAAATTTTTCAATAGTGCATCGACTTGTTTGTTTGAGTTAATATACTATGTAATTTAGTTATAAATGTTAATCTAATGATCATTGTTTCAAAAAATGTGTTTGGGTACAAAAGGCAAGTGTTCCAAACCAGAAATGTTCTGATTGATTGTTTATTTTGGAATTCAACCAATTAGCATCAATAAGAAACCCTAATGAAGATCATAAACCCCATTGTTTGATTTTGTTGAATGAATTGTATAGATATGGACATTTTCTTCTCGATAAATAGAGTTGTTAATAAGGAGACAAAAGATAATTTCATGGTTATTGCTACACAAATAGTGCTTATAACAACAAAAGGAGCGTGTTTAGCTTAAAGTGAATAGAAGGACTCATTATTTCGGAGATAAACCACAACTCATTAGTACAAAAAGCAAACTAAGATGAATGAGTCCTTTGGGTGATCAAACTAAACACATTTAAATTTTCAATAGTGCATCGACATGTTTGTTTTAATTAATATACTATGTAATTTAGTTATAGATGTTAATCTAATGATCATTGTGTCAAAAAGTGTGTTTTTGGGTCGAAAAAGACATGTGTTCCAAACCAGAAATGTTCTATTGGTTTGTTTATTTTGGAATTCAACCAATTAACATCAATAAGAAACCCTAATGAAGATCATGAACCCCATTGTTTGATTGTATTGAATGAATTGTACAGATATGGACATTTTCTTCTTCATGAATAGAGTTGTTAATAAGGAGACAAAAGATAATTTCATGGTTATTGCATGAAAAATAGTGCTTGTAACAACAAAAGGAGCTTGTTTAGCATAAAGTGAATAGAAGGACTCATTATTTAGGAAATAAACCAATTCATATTATTACGAAAAGCAAACTAAGATGAATGAGTCCTTTGGGTGACGAGACCAAACACATTTAAATTTTCAATAGTGCATCGACATGTTTGTTTTAATTAATATACTATATAATTTAGTTATAGATGTTAATCTAATGATCATTGTGTCAACAAGTGTGTTTGGGTCCAAAAGACAAGTGTTCCAAACCAGAAATGTTCTGTTGGTTTGTTTATTTTGGAATTCAACCAATTAACATCAATAAGAAACCATAATGAAGATCATGAACCCCATTGTTTGATTGTATTGAATGAATTGTGTAGATATGGCATTTTCTTCTTCATAAATAGAGTTGTTAATAAGGAGATAAAAGATAATTTCACGGTTATTGCATGAAAAATAGTGCTTGTAACAACAAAAGGAGCTTGTTTAGCATAAAGGGAATAGAAGGACTCATTATTTAGGAAATAAACCATTTTACATTAGTACGAAAAGCAAACTAAGATGAATGAGTTCTTTGGGTGATGAAACTAAAGACATTTAAATTTCCAATTAACATCAATAAGAAACCCTAATGAAGATCATGAACCCCATTGTTTGATTGTATTGAATGAATTGTATAGATATGGCATTTTCTTCTTGATAAATAGAGTTGTTAATAAGGAGACAAAAGATAATTTCATGGTTATTGCATGAGAAATAGTGCTTGTAACAACAAAGGAGCATGTTTAGCATAAAGGGAATAGAAGGACTCCTTATTTAGGAAATAAATCAATTCACATTAGTACGAAAAGCAAACTAAGATGAATGAGTCCTTTGGGTGATGAAACTAAACACATTGAAATTTTCAATAGTGCATCGACATGTTTGTTTTAATTAATATACTATGTAATTTACTAATAAATGTTAATCTAATGATCATTGTGTCAAAAAGTGTGTTTGGGTCCAAAAGACAAGTGTTCCAAACCAGAAATGTTCTGATGGATTGTTTATTTTGGAATTCAATCAATTAACATCAATAAGAAACCCTAATGAAGATCATGAACCCCATTGTTTGATTGTATTGAATGAATTGTATAGATATGGCATTTTCTTCTTGATAAATAGAGTTGTTAATAAGGAGACAAAAGATAATTTCATGGTTATTGCATGATAAAATAGTGCTTGTAACAACAAAAGGAGCTTGTTTAGCATAAAGGGAATAGAAGGACTCCTTATTTAGGAAATAAATCAATTCACATTAGTACGAAAAGCAAACTAAGATGAATGAGTCCTTTGGGTGATGAAACTAAACACATTGAAATTTTCAATAGTGCATCGACATGTTTGTTTTAATTAATATACTATGTAATTTACTTACAAATGTTAATCTAATGATCATTGTGTCAAAAAGTGTGTTTGGGTCCAAAAGACAAATGTTCCAAAGAAAAAATGTTCTGTTGGTTTGTTTATTTTGGAATTCAACCAATTAACATCAATAAGAAACCCTAATGAAGATCATGAACCCCATTGTTTGATTGTATTGAATGAATTGTGTAGATATGGCATTTTCTTCTTCATAAATAGAGTTGTTAATAAGGAGACAAAAGATAATTTCACGGTTATTGCATGAAAAATAGTGCTTGTAACAACAAAAGGAGCTTGTTTAGCATAAAGGGAATAGAAGGACTCATTATTTAGGAAATAAACCAATTTACATTAGTACGAAAAGCAAACTAAGATGAATGAGTTCTTTGGGTGATGAAACTAAACACATTTAAATTTCCAATTAACATCAATAAGAAACCCTAATGAAGATCATGAACCCCATTGTTTGATTGTATTGAATGAATTGTATAGATATGGCATTTTCTTCTTGATAAATAGAGTTGTTAATAAGGAGACAAAAAATAATTTTTGGGTTATTGCATGAGAAATAGTGCTTGTAACAACAAAAGGAGCATGTTTAGCATAAAGGGAATAGAAGGACTCCTTATTTAGGAAATAAACCAATTCACATTAGTACGAAAAGCAAAATAAGATGAATGAGTCCTTTGGGTGATGAAAATAAAACACATTGAAATTTTCAATAGTGCATCGACATGTTTGTTTTAATTAATATACTATGTAATTTACTAATAAATTGTTAATCTAATGATCATTGTGTCAAAAAGTGTGTTTGGGTCCAAAAAGAAGTGTTTTTAACCAGAAATGTTCTGATGGATTGTTTATTTTGGAATTCAATCCAATTAACATCAATAGGAAAAGCTAATGAAGATCATGAACCCCATTGTTTGATTGTATTGAAATGAATTGTATAGATATGGACATATTCTTCTTTTCATAATCGAGTTGTTAATAAGGAGACAAAAGATAATTTCATGGTTATTGCATGAAAAATAGTGCTTGTAACAACAAAAGGATCTTGTTTCATAAAAAGAATAGAAGGACTCATTATTAAGGAAATAACCAATTTACATTAGTACGAAAAGCAAAAAAGTTGAATGAGTTCTTGGGTTATTTTAAAATTCACAACCAATTTAACATCAATAAGAAACCCTAATGAAGATCATGAACCCCATTGTTTGATTGTATTGAATGAATTGTATAGATATGGCATTTTCTTCTTGATAAATAGAGTTGTTAATAAGGAGACAAAAGATAATTTCATGGTTATTGCATGAAAAATAGTGCTTGTAACAACAAAAGGAGCTTGTTTAGCATAAAGGGAATAGAAGGACTCATTATTTGGGAAATAAACCAATTCACATTAGTACGAAAAGCAAACTAAGATGAATGAGTCCTTTGGGTGATGAAACTAAACACATTTAAATTCTCAATAGTGCGTCGACATGTTTGTTTTAATTAATATACTTTATAATTTACTTACAAATGTTAATCTAATGATCATTGTGTCAAAAAGTGTGTTTGGGTCCAAAAGACAAATGTTCCAAAGAAAAAATGTTCTGTTGGTTTGTTTATTTTGGAATTCAACCAATTAACATCAATAAGAAACCCTAATGAAGATCATGAACCCCATTGTTTGATTGTATTGAATGAATTGTGTAGATATGGCATTTTCTTCTTCATAAATAGAGTTGTTAATAAGGAGACAAAAGATAATTTCACGGTTATTGCATGAAAAATAGTGCTTGTAACAACAAAAGGAGCTTGTTTAGCATAAAGGGAATAGAAGGACTCATTATTTAGGAAATAAACCAATTTACATTAGTACGAAAAGCAAACTAAGATGAATGAGTTCTTTGGGTGATGAAACTAAACACATTTAAATTTCCAATTAACATCAATAAGAAACCCTAATGAAGATCATGAACCCCATTGTTTGATTGTATTGAATGAATTGTATAGATATGGCATTTTCTTCTTGATAAATAGAGTTGTTAATAAGGAGACAAAAGATAATTTCATGGTTATTGCATGAGAAATAGTGCTTGTAACAACAAAAGGAGCATGTTTAGCATAAAGGGAATAGAAGGACTCCTTATTTAGGAAATAAACCAATTCACATTAGTACGAAAAGCAAAATAAGATGAATGAGTCCTTTGGGTGATGAAACTAAACACATTGAAATTTTCAATAGTGCATCGACATGTTTGTTTTAATTAATATACTATGTAATTTACTAATAAATGTTAATCTAATGATCATTGTGTCAAAAAGTGTGTTTGGGTCCAAAAGACAAGTGTTCCAAACCAGAAATGTTCTGATGGATTGTTTATTTTGGAATTCAATCAATTAACATCAATAGGAAACCCTAATGAAGATCATGAACCCCATTGTTTGATTGTATTGAATGAATTGTATAGATATGGACATATTCTTCTTCATAAATAGAGTTGTTAATAAGGAGACAAAAGATAATTTCATGGTTATTGCATGAAAAATAGTGCTTGTAACAACAAAAGGATCTTGTTTAGCATAAAATGAATAGAAGGACTCATTATTAAGGAAATAAACCAATTTACATTAGTACGAAAAGCAAACTAAGTTGAATGAGTTCTTTGGGTGATGAAACTAAACACATTTAAATTTCCAATTAACATCAATAAGAAACCCTAATGAAGATCATGAACCCCATTGTTTGATTGTATTGAATGAATTGTATAGATATGGCATTTTCTTCTTGATAAATAGAGTTGTTAATAAGGAGACAAAAGATAATTTCATGGTTATTGCATGAAAAATAGTGCTTATAACAACAAAAGGAGCTTGTTTAGCATAAAGGGAATAGAATGACTCATTATTTGGGAAATAAACCAATTCACATTAGTACGAAAAGCAAACTAAGATGAATGAGTCCTTTGGGTGATGAAACTAAACACATTTAAATTCTCAATAGTGCGTCGACATGTTTGTTTTAATTACTATACTTTGTAATTTAGTTACAAATGTTAATCTAATGATCATTGTGTCAAAAAGTGCGTTTGGGTCCAAAAGACAAGTGTTCCAAACCAAAAATGTTCTGTTGGTTTGTTTATTTTGGAATTCAACCAATTAACATCAATAAGAAACCCTAATGAAGATCATGAACCCCATTTTTTGATTGTATTGAATGAATTGTGAAGATATGGCATTTTCTTCTTCATAAATAGAGTTGTTAATAAGGAGACAAAAGATAATTTCATGGTTATTGCATGAAAAATAGTGCTTGTAAAAACAAAAGGAGCTTGTTTATCATAAAGGGAATAGAAGGACTCATTATTTAGGAAATAAACCAATTCACATTAGTACGAAAAGCAAACTAAGATGAATGAGTTCTTTGGGTGATGAAACTAAACACATTTAAATTCTCAATAGTGCGTCGACATGTTTGTTTTAATTACTATACTTTGTAATTTAGTTACAAATGTTAATCTAATGATCATTGTGTCAAAAAGTGCGTTTGGGTCCAAAAGACAAGTGTTCCAAACCAAAAATGTTCTGTTGGTTTGTTTATTTTGGAATTCAACCAATTAACATCAATAAGAAAACCTAATGAAGATCATGAACCCCATTGTTTGATTGTATTGAATGAATTGTATAGATATGGACATTTTCTTCTTGATGAATAGAGTTGTTAATAAGGAGACAAAAGATAATTTCATGGTTATTGCAACAAAAATAGTGCTTGTAACAACAAAAGGGTCATGTTTAGGATAAAGTGAATAGAAGGACTCATTATTTCAGAAATAAACCACTTCACATTAGTACGAAAAGCAAATTAAGATGAATGAGTCCTTTGGGTGATGAAACAAAACACATTTAAATTTCCAATTAACATCGATAAGAAACCCTAATGAAGATCATGAACCCCATTGTTTGATTGTAATGAATGAATTGTATAGATATGGCATTTTCTTCTTGATAAATAGAGTTGTTAATAAGGAGACAAAAGATAATTTCATGGTTATTGCATGAAAAATAGTGCTTGTAACAACAAAAGGAGCTTGTTTAGCATAAAGGGAATAGAACGACTCCTTATTTAGGAAATAAACCAATTCACATTACTACGAAAAGCAAACTAAGATGAATGAGTCCTTTGGGTGATCAAACTAAACACATTTAAATTTTCAATAGTGCATCGACATGTTTGTTTTAATTAATATACTATGTAATTTACTAATAAATGTTAATCTAATGATCATTGTGTCAAAAAGTGTGTTTGGGTCCAAAAGACAAGTGTTCCAAACCAGAAATGTTCTGATGGATTGTTTATTTTGGAATTCAATCAATTAACATCAATAGGAAACCCTAATGAAGATCATGAACCCCATTGTTTGATTGTATTGAATGAATTGTATAGATATGGACATTTTCTTCTTCATAAATAGAGTTGTTAATAAGGAGACAAAAGATAAATTCATGGTTATTGCATGAAAAATAGTGCTTGTAACAACAAAAGGATCTTCTTTAGCATAAAATGAATAGAAGGACTCATTATTAAGGAAATAAACCAATTTACATTAGTACGAAAAGCAAACTAAGATGAATGAGTTCTTTAGGGGATGAAACTAAACACATTTAAATTTTCAATAGTGCGTCGAGATGTTTGTTTTAATTAATATACTATGTAATTTAGTTACAAATGTTAATCTAATGATCATTGTGTCAAAAAGTGTGTTGGGGTCCAAAAGACAAGTGTTCCAAACCAGAAATGTTCTGTTGGATTGTTTATTTTGGAATTCAATCAATTAACATCAATAGGAAACCCTAATGAAGATCATGAGCCCCATTGTTTGATTGTATTGAATGAATTGTATAGATATGGACATTTTCTTCTTGATAAATAGAGTTGTTAATAAGGAGACAAAAGATAATTTCATGGTTATTGCATGAAAAATAGTGCTTGTAACAACAAAAGGATCTTGTTTAGCATAAAATGAATAGAAGGACTCATTATTTAGGAAATAAACCAATTTACATTAGTACGAAAAGCAAACTAAGATGAATGAGTCCTTTGGGTGATCAAACTAAACACTTTTAAATTTTCAATAGTGCATCGACATGTTTGTTTTAATTAATATACTATGTAATTTAGTTATAGATGTTAATCTAATGATCATTGTGTCAAAAAGTGTGTTTGGGTCGAAAAGACATGTGTTCCAAACCAGAAATATTCTGTTGGTTTGTTTATTTTGGAATTCAACCAATTAACATCAATAAGAAACCCCAATGAACATCATGAACCCCATTGTTTGATTGTATTGAATGAATTGTACAGATATGGACATTTTCTTCTTGATGAATAGAGTTGTTAATAAGGAGACAAAAGATAATTTCATGGTTATTGCATGAAAAATAGTGCTTGTAACAACAAAAGGAGCTTGTTTAGCATAAAGTGAATAGAAGGACTCATTATTTAGGAAATAATCCAATTCATATTAGTACGAAAAGCAAACTAAGATGAATGAGTCCTTTGGGTGACGAAACTAAACACATTTAAATTTCCAATTAACATCAATAAGAAACCCTAATGAAGATCATGAACCCCATTGTTTGATTGTATTGAACGAATTGTATAGATATGGCATTTTCTTCTTGATAAATAGAGTTGTTAATAAGGAGACAAAAGATAATTTCATGGTTATTGGAATAAAAATAGTGCTTGTAACAACAAAAGGGTCGTGTTTAGCATAAAGTGAATAGAAGGACTCATTATTTCGCAAATAAACCAATTCACATTATTACGAAAAGCAAACGAAGATGAATGAGTCCTTTGGGTGATGAGACTAAACACATTTAAATTTTCAATAGTGCATCGACATGTCTAT
>JBAPLH010001398.1:0-25853 GCA_037897445.1 Ceriops zippeliana | reverse complement strand
TTTTTGATAAATAGAGTTGTTAATAAGGAGACAAAAAGATAATTTCATGGTTATTGCATGAAAAATAGTGCTTGTAACAACAAAAGGCAGCTTGTTTTAGCATAAAGTGAATAGGACTCATTATTTAGGAAATAAACCACAATTCACATTAGTACGAAAAGCAAACTAAGATGAATGAGTTCTTTGGGTGATGAAACTAAACACATTTAAATTTTCAATAGTGCATCGACTTGTTTGTTTTTAAATTAATATACTAATGTAATTTAGTTTATAAATGTTAATCTAATGATCATTGTGTCAAAAAATGTGTTTGGGTACAAAAGGCAAGTGTTTCCAAACCAGAAAGTGTTCTGATGGATTGTTTATTTTTTGGAATTCAACCAATTAACATCAATATGAAACCCTAATGAACATCATAAATGCCATTGTTTGATTGTATTGAATGAATTGTACAGATATGGACATTTTCTTTTTGATAAATAGAGTTGTTAATAAGGAGACAAAAGATAATTTCATGGTTATTGCATGAAAAATAGTGCTTGTAACAACAAAAGCAGCTTGTTTAGCATAAAGTGAATAGGACTCATTATTTAGGAAATAAACCAATTCACATTAGTACGAAAAGCAAACTAAGATGAATGAGTCCTTTGGGTGATGAAACTAAACACATTGAAATTTTCAATAGTGCATCGACATGTTTGTTTTAATTAATATACTATGTAATTTAGTAATAAATGTTAATCTAATGATCATTGTGTCAAAAAGTGTGTTTGGGTCCAAAAGACAAGTGTTCCAAACCAGAAATGTTCTGTTGGATTGTTTATTTTGGAATTCATCCAATTAACATCAATAAGAAAACCTAATGAAGATCATGAACCCCATTGTTTGGTTCTATTGAATGAATTTTATAGATATGGACATTTTTCTTCTTGATGAAATAGAGTTGTTAATAAGGAGACAAAAGATAAATTTCATGGTTATTGCAACAAAAAATAGTGCTTGTAACAACAAAAGGGTCGTTGTTTAGCATAAAGTGAATAGAAGGACTCATTATTTCGGAAATAAACCACTTCACATTAGTACGAAAAGCAAACTAAGATGAATGAGTCCTTTGGGTGATGAAACTAAACACATTTTAAATTTTTCAACAGTGCATGGACATGTCTGTTTTTTAATTAATATACTATGTAATTTAGTTATAAATGTTAATCTAATGATCATTGTGTCAGAAAAGTGTGTTTTGGGTCCAAAAGACAAGTGTTCCAAACCAAAAAATGTTCTGTTGGTTTGTTTATTTTGGAATTCAACCAATTAACATCAATAGGAAAACCCTAATGAAGATCATGAACCCCATTGTTTGATTGTATTGAATGAATTGTATAGATATGGCATTTTCTTCTTGATAAATAGAGTTGTTAATAAGGAGACAAAAGATAATTTCATGGTGATTGCATGAAAAATAGTGCTTGTAACAACAAAAGGATCTTGTTTAGCATAAAGTGAATAGAAGGACTCATTATTTATGAAATAAACCAATTCACATTAGTACGAAAAGCAAACTAAGATGAATGAGTCCTTTGGGTGATGAAACTAAACACATTGAAATTTTCAATAGTGCATCGACATGTTTGTTTTAATTAATATACTATGTAATTTTAGTTAATAAATGTTAATCTAATGATCATTGTGTCAAAAAGTTGTGTTTGGGTCCAAAAGACAAGTGTTCCAAACCAGAAATGTTCTGTTGGATTGTTTATTTTGGAATTCATCCAATTAACATCAATAAGAAAACCTAATGAAGATCATGAACCCCATTGTTTGGTTCTATTGAATTGAATTTTATAGATATGGACATTTTCTTCTTGATGAAAAACTAGAGTTGTTAAATAAGGAGACAAAAGATAATTTCATGGTTATTGCAACAAAAATAGTGCTTGTAACAACAAAAGGGTCGTGTTTAGCATAAAGTGAATAGAAGGACTCATTATTTCGGAAATAAACCACTTCACATTAGTACGAAAAGCAAACTAAGATGAATGAGTCCTTTGGGTGATGAAACTAAACACATTTAAATTTTCAACAGTGCGTTGACATGTTTGTTTTAATTAATATACTTTGTAATTTAGTTACAAATGTTAATCTAATGATCATTGTGTCAAAAAGTGTGTTTGGGTCCAAAAGACAAGTGTTCCAAACCAGAAATGTTCTGTTGGATTGTTTATTGTGGAATTCAACCAATTAACATCAATAAGAAAACCTAATGAAGATCATGAACCCCATTGTTTGATTCTATTGAATGAATTGTATAGATATGGACATTTTCTTCTTGATGAATAGACTTGTTAATATGGAGACAAAAGATAATTTCATGGTTATTGCAACAAAAATAGTGCGTGTAACAACAAAAGGGGCTCGTGTTTAGCATAAAGTGAATAGAAAGGACTCATTATTTCGGAAATAAACCAATTCACATTAGTACGAAAAGCAAACTAAGATGAATGAGTCCATTGGGTGATGAAACTAAACACATTTAAATTTTCAATAGTGCATCGACATGTCTGTTTTAATTAATATACTATGTAATTTAGTTATAGATGTTAATCTCATGATCATTGTGTCAAAAAGTGTGATTGGGTCCGAAAGACAAGTGTTCCAAACCAGAAATGTTCTGTTGGTTTGTTTATTTTGGAATTCAACCAATTAACATCAATAAGAAACCATAATGACGATCATGAACCCCATTGTTTGATTGTATTGAATGAATTGTATAGATATGGCATTTTCATCTTGATAAATAGAGTTGTTAATAAGGAGACAAAAGATAATTTCATGGTTGTTGCATGAAAAATAGTGCTTGTAACAACAAAAGGAGCTTGTTTAGCATAAAGTGAATAGAAGGACTCATTATTTAGGAAATAAACCAATTCACATTAGTACGAAAAGCATACTAAGATGAATGAGTCCTTTGGGTGATGAAACTAAACACATTTAAATTTTCAATAGTGCATCGACATGTTTATTTTAATTAATATACTAAGTAATTTAGTTATAAACGTTAATCTCATGATCATTGTGTCAAAAAGTGTGTTTGGGTCGAAAAGACAAGTGTTCCAAACCAGAAATATTCTGAGGGATTGTTTATTTTGGAATTCAACCAATTAACATCAATAAGAAAACCTAATGAAGATCATGAACCCCATTGTTTGATTGTATTGAATGAATTGTATAGATATGGACATTTTCTTCTTGATGAATAGAGTTGTTAATAAGGAGACAAAAGATAATTTCATGGTTATTGCAACAAAAATAGTGCTTGTAACAACAAAAGGGTTGTGTTTAGCATAAAGTGAATAGAAGTACTCATTATTTCGGAAATAAACCACTTCACATTAGTACGAAAAGCAAACTAAGATGAATGAGTCCTTTGGGTGATGAAACTAAACACATTTAAATTTTCAATAGTGCATGGACATGTCTGTTTTAATTAATATACTATGTAATTTAGTTATAGATGTTAATCTCGTGATCATTGTGTCAAAAAGTGTGATTGGGTCCGAAACACAAGTGTTCCAAACCAGAAATGTTCTGTTGGTTTGTTTATTTTGGAATTCAACCAATTAACATCAATAAGAAACCCTAATGAAGATCATGAACCCCATTGTTTGACTATATTGAATGAATTGTGTAGATATGGCATTTTCTTCTTCATAAATAGAGTTGTTAATAAGGAGACAAAAGATAATTTCATGGTTATTGCAACAAAAATAGTGCTTGTAACAGCAAAAGGGTCGTGTTTAGCATAAAGTGAATAGAAGGACTCATTATTTCGGAAATAAACCACTTCTCTTTAGTACGAAAAGCAAACTAAGATGAATGAGTCCTCTGGGTGATGAAACTAAACACATTTAAATTTTCAATAGTGCGTCGACATGTTTGTTTTAATTAATATACTTTGTAATTTAGTTACAAATGTTAATCTAATGATCATTGTGTCAAAAAGTGTGTTTGGGTCCAAAAGACAAGTGTTCCAAACCAGAAATGTTCTGTTGGATTGTTTATTTTGGATTTCAACCAATTAACATCAATAAGAAAACCTAATGAAGATCATCAACCCCATTGTTTGATTCTATTGAATGAATTGTATAGATATGGACATTTTCTTCTTGATGAATAGACTTGTTAATAAGGAGACAAAAGATAATTTCATGGTTATTGCAACAAAAATAGTGCTTGTAACAACAAAAGGGTCGTGTTTAGCATAAAGTGAATAGAAGGACTCATTATTTCGAAAATAAACCACTTCACATTAGTACGAAAAGCAAACTAAGATGAATGAGTCCTTTGGGTGATGAAACTAAACACATTTAAATATTCAATAGTGCATTGACATGTCTGTTTTAATTAATACACTATGTAATTTAGTTATAGATGTTAATCTCGTGATCATTGTGTCAAAAAGTGTGTATGGGTCTGAAAGACAAGTGTTCCAAACCAGAAATGTTCTGTTGGTTTGTTTATTTTGGAATTCAACCAATTAACATCAATAAGAAACCCTAATGAAGATTATGAACCCCATTGTTTGATTGTATTGAATGAATTGTGTAGATATGGCATTTTCTTCTTCATAAATAGAGTTGTTAATAAGGAGACAAAAGATAATTTCATGGTTATTGGATCAAAAATAGTGCTTGTAACAACAAAGGAGCTTGTTTAGCATAAAGGGAATAGAAGGACTCATTATTTAGGAAATAAACCAATTCACATTAGTACGAAAAGCAAACTAAGATGAATGAGTCCTTTGGGTGATCAAACTAAACACATTTAAATTTTCAGTAGTGCATCAACATGTTTATTTTAATTAATATACTAAGTAATTTAGTTATAAATGTTAATCTCATGATCATTGTGTTACTAAGATGAATGAGTCCATTGGATGATGAAACTAAACATATTTAAATTTCCAATTAACATCAATAAGAAACCCTAATGAAGATCATGAACCCCATTGTTTGATTGTATTGAATGAATTGAATATATATGGCATTTTCTTCTTGATCAATAGAGTTGTTAATAAGGACACAAAAGATAATTTCATGGTTATTGCATGAAAAATAGTGCTTGTAACAACAAAAGGAGCTTGTTTAGCATAAAGGGAATAGAAGGACTCATTATTTATGAAATAAACCAATTCACATTATTACGAAAAGCAAACTAAGATGAATGAGTCCTTTGGGCGATGAAACTAAACACATTAAAATTTTCAATAGTGCGTCGACATGTTTGTTTTAATTAATATACTATGTTATTTAGTTACAAATGTTAATCTAATGATTATTGTGTCAAAAAGTGTGTTTGGGTCCAAAAGACAAGTGTTCCAAACCAGAAATGTTTTGTTGGTTGTTTATTTTGGAATTCAACCAATTAACATCAATAAGAAAACCTAATGAAGATCATCAACCCCATTGTTTGATTCTATTGAATGAATTGTATAGATATGGACTTTTTCTTCTTGATGAATAGAGTTGTTAATAAGGAGACAAAAGATAATTTCATGGTTATTGCAACAAAAATAGTGCTTGTAACAACAAAAGGGTCGTGTTTAGCATAAAGTGAATAGGACTCATTATTTTGGAAATAAACCACTTCACATTAGTACGAAAAGCAAACTAAGATGAATGTGTCCATTGGATGATGAAGCTAAACACATTTAAATTTTCAATAGTGCATCGACTTGTTTGTTTTAATTAATATACTGTGTAATTTAGTTTTAAATGTTAATCTAATGATCATTGTGACAAAAAATGTGTTTGGGTACAAAAGGCAAGTGTTCCAAACCAGAAATGTTCTGATGGGTTGTTTATTTTGGAATTCAACCAATTAACATCAATAAGAAACCCTAATGAAGATCATAAACCCCATTGTTTGATTGTATTGAATGAATTGTATAGATATGGACATTTTCTTCTCGTTAAATAGAGTTGTTAATAAGGAGACAAAAGATAATTTCATGGTTATTGCATGAAAAATAGTGCTTGTAACAACAAAAGGAGCGTGTTTAGCTTAAAGTGAATAGAAGGACTCATTATTTCGGAGATAAACCACAACTCATTAGTACAAAACGCAAACTAAGATGAATGAGTCCTTTAGGTGATGAAACTAAACACATTTAAATTTTCAATAGTGCATCGACATGTTTGTTTTAGTTAATATACTACGTATTTTAGTTATAAATGTTAATCTCATGATCATTGTGTCAAAAAGTGTGTTTGGGTCCAAAAGACAAGTGTTCCAAACCAGAAATGTTCTGAGGGATTGTTTATTTTGGAATTCAACCAATTAACATCAATAAGAAAACCTAATGAAGATCATGAACCCCATTGTTTGATTCTATTGAATGAATTGTATAGATATGGACATTTTCTTCTTGATGAATAGAGTTGTTAATAAGGAGACAAAAGATAATTTCATGGTTATTTCTACAAAAATAGTGCTTGTAACAACAAAAGGGTCGTGTGTAGCATAAAGTGAAAAGAAGGACTCATTATTTTGGAAATAAACCACTTCACATTAGTACGAAAAGCAAACTAAGATGAATGAGTCCTTTGGGTGATGAAACTAAACACATTTAAATTTTCAATAGTGCATCAACATGTTTGTTTTAATTAATATACTATGTAATTTAGTTATAGATGTTAATCTAATGATCATTGTGTCAAAAATTGTGTTTGGGTCCAACAGAAAAGTGTTCCAAACAAGAAATGTTCTGTTGGTTTGCTTATTTTGGAATTCAACCAATTAACATAAATAAGAAACCCTAATTAAGATCATGAACCCCATTGCTAGATTGTATTGAATGAATTGTATAGATATGGGAATTTTCTTCTTGATAAATAGAGTTGTTAATGAGGAGACAAAAGAGAA
The DNA here is from genome assembly GCA_037897445.1 of Ceriops zippeliana. Lineage (NCBI taxonomy): Eukaryota > Viridiplantae > Streptophyta > Magnoliopsida > Malpighiales > Rhizophoraceae > Ceriops > Ceriops zippeliana. Next base: position 18,932 of record JBAPLH010001398.1, on the reverse strand, counting down.
TTTCATAGTTATTGCATGAAAAATAGTGCTTGTAACAACAAAAGGAGCTTGTTTAGCATAAAGTGAATAGAAGGACTCATTATTTAAGAAATAAACCAATTCACGTTAGTACGAAAAGCAAACTAAGATGAATGAGTCCTTTGGGTGATGAAACTAAACACATTTAAATTTTCAATAGTGCATCGACATGTTTGTTTTAATTAATATAATATGTAATTTAGTTATAAATGTTAATCTAATGATCACCATGTCAAAAAGTGTGTTTGGGTCCAAAAGACAAGTGTTCCAAACCAGACATGTCCTGATGGATTGCTTATTTTGGAATTCAATCCATTAACATCAATAAGAAACCCTAATGAAGATCATGAACCCCATTGTTTGATTCTATTGAATGAATTGTATATATATGGACATTTTCTTCTTGATGAATAGCGTTGTTAATAAGGAGACAAAAGTTAATTTCATAGTTATTGCAACAAAAATAGTGCTTGTAACAACAAAATAAGCGTGTTTAGCATAAAGTGAATAGAAGGACTCATTATTTCGGAAATAAACCACTTCACATTAGTACAAAAAGCAAACTAAGATGAATGAGTCCTTTGGGTGATCAAACTAAACACATTTAAATTTTCAATAGTGCATCGACATGTTTGTTTTAATTAATATACTATGTAATTTAGTTATAGATGTTAATCTAATGATCATTGTGTCAAAAATTGTGTTTGGGTCCAAAAGAAAAGTGTTCCAAACCAGAAATGTTATGTTGGTTTGCTTATTTTGGAATTCAACCAATTAACATCAATAAGAAACCCTAATTAAGATCATGAACCCCATTGCTTGATTGTATTGAATGAATTGTACAGATATGGACATTTTCTTCTTGATGAATAGAGTTGTTAATAAGGAGACAAAAGATAATTTCATGGTTATTGCATGAAAAATAGTGCTTGTAACCACAAAAGGAGCTTTTTTAGCATAAAGTGAATAGAAGGACTCATTATTTAGGAAATAAACCAATTCACATTAGTACGAAAAGCAAACTAAGATGAATGAGTCCATTGGGGGATGAAACTAAACATATTTAAATTTCCAATTAACATCAATAAGAAACCCTAATGAAGATCATGAACCCCATTGTTTGATTGTATTGAATGAATTGAATAGATATGGCATTTTCTTCTTGATAAATAGAGTTGTTAATAAGGACACAAAAGATAATTTCATGGTTATTGCATGAAAAATAGTGCTTGTAACAACAAAAGGAGCTTGTTTAGCATAAAGGGAATAGAAGGACTCATTATTTATGAAATAAACCAATTCACATTAGTACGAAAAGCAAACTAAGATGAATGAGTCCTTTGGGCGATGAAACTAAACACATTAAAATTTTCAATAGTGCGTCGACATGTTTGTTTTAATTTAATATACTATGTTATTTAGTTACAAATGTTAATCTAATGATTATTGTGTCAAAAAGTGTGTTTTGGGTCCAAAAGACAAGTGTTCCAAACCCAGAAATGTTTTGTTGGTTGTTTATTTTGGAATTCAACCAATTAACATCAATAAGAAAACCTAATGAAGATCATGAACCCCATTGTTTGATTCTATTGAATGAATTGCATAGATATGGACTTTTTCTTCTTCATGAATAGAGTTGTTAATAAGGAGACAAAAGATAATTTCATGGTTATTGCAACAAAAATAGTGCTTGTAACAACAAAAGGGTCGTGTTTAGCATAAAGTGAATAGAAGGACTCATTATTTTGGAAATAAACCACTTCACATTAGTACGAAAAGCAAACTAAGATGAATGAGTCCTTTGGGTGATGAAACTTAACACATTTAAATTTTCAATAGTGCATCGACATGTTTGTTTTAATTAATATACAATGTAATTTAGTTATAGATGTTAATCTAATGATCATTGTGTCAAAAATTGTGTTTGGGTCCAACAGAAAAGTGTTCCAAACAAGAAATGTTCTGTTGGTTTGCTTATTTTGGAATTCAACCAATTAACATCAATAAGAAACCCTAATTAAGATCATGAACCCCATTGCTTGATTGTATTGAATGAATTGTACAGATATGGACATTTTCTTCTTGATAAATAGAGTTGTTAATGAGGAGACAAAAGAGAATTTTCATGGTTATTGCATGAAAAATAGTGCTTGTAATAACAAAAGAAGCTTGTTTAGCATAAAGTGAATAGAAGGACTCATTATTTAAGAAATAAACCAATTCACGTTAGTACGAAAAGCAAACTAAGATGAATGCGTCCTTTGGGTGATGAAACTAAACACATTTAAATTTTCAATAGTGCATCGACATGTTTGTTTTAAATTAATATAATATGTAATTTAGTTATAAAAATGTTAATCTAATGATCACTATGTGAAAAAGTGTGTTTGGGTCCAAAAGACAAGTGTTCCAAACCAGAAATGTCCTGATGGATTGTTTATTTTGGAATTCAATCCATTAACATCAATAAGAAACCCTAATGAAGATCATGAGCCCCATTGTTTGATTCTATTGAATGAATTGTATAGATATGGACATTTTCTTCTTGATGAATAGCGTTGTTAATAAGGAGACAAAAGTTAATTTCATGGTTATTGCAACAAAAATAGTGCTTGTAACAACAAAATAAGCGTGTTTAGCATAAAGTGAATAGAAGGACTCCCTATTTCGGAAATAAACCACTTCACATTAGTACAAAAAGCAAACTAAGATGAATGAGTCCTTGGGGTGATCAAACTAAACACATTTAAATTTTCAATAGTGCATCGACATGTTTGTTTTAATTAATATACTATGTAATTTAGTTATAGATGTTAATCTAATGATCATTGTGTCAAAAATTGTGTTTGGGTCCAAAAGAAAACTGTTCCAAACCAGAAATGTTATGTTGGTTTGCTTATTTTGGAATTCAACCGATTAACATCAATAAGAAACCCTAATTAAGATCATGAACCCCACTGCTTGATTGTCTTGAATGAGTTGTACAGATATGGACATTTTCTTCTTGATGAATAGAGTTATTAATAAGGAGACAAAAGATAATTTCATGGTTATTGCATGAATAATAGTGCTTGTAACAACAAAAGGAGCTTGTTTAGCATAAAGTGAATAGAAGGACTCATTATTTAGGAAATAAACCAATTCACATTAGTACGAAAAGCAAACTAAGATGAATGAGTCCATTGGGTGATGAAACTAAACATATTTACATTTCCAATTAACATCAATAAGAAACCCTAATGAAGATCACGAACCCCATTGTTTGATTTTATTGAATGAAGTGAATAGATATGGCATTTTCTTCTTGATAAATAGAGTTGTTAATAAGGAGACAAAAGATAATTTCATGGTTATTGCATGAAAAATAGTGCTTGTAACAACAAAAGGAGCTTCTTTAGCATAAAGGGAATAAAAGGACTCATTATTTAGGAAATAAACCAATTCACATTACGACGAAAAGCAAACTAAGATGAATGAGTCCTTTGGGCGATGAAACTAAACACATTTAAATTTTCCATAGCGCGTCGACATGTTTGTTTTAATTAATATACTATGTTATTTAGTTACAAATGTTAATCTAATGATCACTGTGTCAAAAAGTGTGTTTGGGTCCAAAGACAAGTGTTCCAAACCAGAAATGTTTTGTTGGATTGTTTATTTTGGAATTCAACCAATTATCATCAATAAGAAAACCTAATGAAGATCATGAACCCCATTGTTTGATTCTATTGAATGAATTATATAGATATGGACATTTTCTTCTTGATGAATAGAGTTGTTAATAAGGAGACAAAAGATAATTTCATGGTTATTGCAACAAAAATAATGCTTGTAACAACAAAAGGGTCGTGTTTAGCATAAAGTGAATAGGACTCATTATTTTGGAAATAAACCACTTCACATTTAAATTTTCAATAGTGCATCAACATGTTTGTTTTAGTTAAATTACAATGTAATTTAGTTATAGATGTTAATCTAATGATCATTGTGTCAAAAATTGTGTTTGGGTCCAAAAGAAATGTGTTCCAAACAAGAAATGTTCTGTTGGTTTTCTTATTTTGGAATTCAACCAATTAACATCAATAAGAAACCCTAATTAAGATCATGAACCCCATTGCTTGATTGCATTGAATGAATTGTACAGATGCGGACATTTTCTTCTTGATAAATAGAGTTGTTAATAAGGAGAAAAAAGAGAATTTCATGGTTATTTTATGAAAAATAGTGCTTGTAACAACAAAAGGAGCTTGTTTAGCATAAAGTGAATAGAAGGACTCATTATTTAAGAAATAAACCAATTCACGTTAGTACAAAAAGCAAACTAAGATGAATGAGTCCTTTGGGTGATGAAACTAAACACATTTAAATTTTCAATAGTGCATCGACATGTTTGTTTTAATTAATATACTATGTTATTTAGTTACAAATGTTAATCTAATGATCATTGTGTCAACAAGTGTGTTTGGGTCCAAAGACAAGTGTTCCAAACAAGAAATGTTCTGTTGGTTTGTTTATTTTGGAATTCAACCAATTAACATCAATCAGAAACCCTAATGAACATCATGAACCCCATTGTTTGATTGTATTGAATGAATTGAATAGATATGGCATTTTCTTCTTGATAAATAGAGTTGTTAATAAGGACACAAAAGATAATTTCATGGTTATTGCATGAAAAATAGTGCTTGTAACAACAAAAGGAGCTTGTTTAGCATAAAGGGAATAGAAGGACTCATTATTTATGAAATAAACCAATTCACATTAGTACGAAAAGCAAACTAAGATGAATGAGTCCTTTGGGCGATGAAACTAAACACATTAAAATTTTTAATAGTGCGTCGACATGTTTGTTTTAATTAATATACTATGTTATTTAGTTACAAATGTTAATCTAATGATTATTGTGTCAAAAAGTGTGTTTGGGTCCAAAAGACAAGTGTTCCAAACCAGAAATGTTTTGTTGGTTGTTTATTTTGGAATTCAACCAATTAACATCAATAAGAAAACCTAATGAAGATCATGAACCCCATTGTTTGATTCTATTGAATGAATTGTATAGATATGGACTTTTTCTTCTTGATGAATAGAGTTGTTAATAAGGAGACAAAAGATAATTTCATGGTTATTGCAACAAAAATAGTGCTTGTAACAACAAAAGGGTCGTGTTTAGCATAAAGTGAATAGAAGGACTCATTATTTCGGAAATAAACCACTTCACATTAGTACGAAAAGCAAACTAAGATGAATGAGTCCTTTGGGTGATCAAACTAAACACATTTACATTTTCAATAGTGCATCGACATGTTTGTTTTAATTAATATACTATGTAATTTAGTAATAAATGTTAATCTAATGATCATTGTGTCAAAAAGTGTGTTTGGGTCGAAAAGACAAGTGTTCCAAACCAGAAATGTTCTGATGGATTGTCTATTTTGGAATTCAACCAATTAACATCAATAAGAAACCATAATGAAGATCATGAACCCCATTGTTTGATTGTATTGAATGAATTGTATAGATATGGAATTTTCTTCTTAATAAATAGAGTTGTTAATAAGGAGACAAAAGATTATTTCATGGTTATTGCATGATAAATAGTGCTTATAACAACAAAAGGAGCTTGTTTAGCATAAAGGGAATAGAAGGACACATTATTTGGGAAATAAACCAATTCACATTAGTACGAAAAGCAAACTAAGATGAATGAGTCCTTTGGGTGAAGATACTAGACACATTTAAATTCTCATTAGTGCGTCGACATGTTTGTTTTAATTAATATACTTTGTAATTTAGTTACAAATGTTAATCTAATGATCATTGTGTCAAAAAGTGTGTTTGGGTCCAAAAGACAAGTGTTCCAAACCAGAAATATTCTGTTGGTTATTTTATTTTGGAATTCAACCAATTAACATCAATAAGAAACCCTAATGAAGATCATGAACTCCATTGTTTGATTGTATTGAGTGAATTGTGTAGATATGGCATTTTCTTCTTCATAAATAGAGTTGTTAATAAGGAGACAAAAGATAATTTCATGGTTATTGCATGAAAAATAGTGCTTGTAACAACAAAAGGAGCTTGTTTAGCATAAAGTGAATAGAAGGACTCATTATTTAAGAAATAAACCAATTCACGTTAGTATGAAAAGCAAACTAAGATGAATGAGTCCTTTGGGTGATGAAACTAAACACATTTAAATTTTCAATAGTGCATCGACTTGTTTGTTTGAATTAATATACTATGTAATTTAGTTATAAATGTTAATCTAATGATCATTGTTTCAAAAAATGTGTTTGGGTACAAAAGGCAAGTGTTCCAAACCAGAAATGTTCTGATTGATTGTTTATTTTGGAATTCAACCAATTAGCATCAATAAGAAACCCTAATGAAGATCATAAACCCCATTGTTTGATTGTATTGAATGAATTGTATAGATATGGACATTTTCTTCTCGATAAATAGAGTTGTTAATAAGGAGACAAAAGATAATTTCATGGTTATTGCATGAAAAATAGTGCTTGTAACAACAAAAGGAGCGTGTTTAGCTTAAAGTGAATAGAAGGACTCATTATTTCGGAGATAAACCACAACTCATTAGTACAAAACGCAAACTAAGATGAATGAGTCCTTTAGGTGATGAAACTAAACACATTTAAATTTTCAATAGTGCATCGACATGTTTGTTTTAGTTAATATACTACGTAATTTTAGTTATAAATGTTAATCTCATGATCATTGTGTCAAAAAGTGTGTTTGGGTCCAAAAAGACAAGTGTTCCAAACCAGAAATGTTCTGAGGGATTGTTTATTTTGGAATTCAACCAATTAACATCAATAAGAAAACCTAATGAAGATCATGAACCCCATTGTTTGATTCTATTGAATGAATTGTATAGATATGGACATTTTCTTCTTGATGAATAGAGTTGTTAATAAGGAGACAAAAGATAATTTCATGGTTATTTCTACAAAAATAGTGCTTGTAACAACAAAAGGGTCGTGTGTAGCATAAAGTGAAAAGAAGGACTCATTATTTTGGAAATAAACCACTTCACATTAGTACGAAAAGCAAACTAAGATGAATGAGTCCTTTGGGTGATGAAACTAAACACATTTAAATTTTCAATAGTGCATCAACATGTTTGTTTTAATTAATATACTATGTAATTTAGTTATAGATGTTAATCTAATGATCATTGTGTCAAAAATTGTGTTTGGGTCCAACAGAAAAGTGTTCCAAACAAGAAATGTTCTGTTGGTTTGCTTATTTTGGAATTCAACCAATTAACATAAATAAGAAACCCTAATTAAGATCATGAACCCCATTGCTAGATTGTATTGAATGAATTGTATAGATATGGGAATTTTCTTCTTGATAAATAGAGTTGTTAATGAGGAGACAAAAGAGAATTTCATAGTTATTGCATGAAAAATAGTGCTTGTAACAACAAAAGGAGCTTGTTTTTAGCATAAAGTGAATAGAAGGACTCATTATTTAAGAAATAAAACCAATTCACGTTAGTACGAAAAGCAAACTAAGATGAATGAGTCCTTTGGGTGATGAAACTAAACACATTTAAATTTTCAATAGTGCATCGACATGTTTGTTTTAATTAATATAATATGTAATTTAGTTATAAATGTTAATCTAATGATCACCATGTCAAAAAGTGTGTTTGGGTCCAAAAGACAAGTGTTCCAAACCAGACATGTCCTGATGGATTGCTTATTTTGGAATTCAATCCATTAACATCAATAAGAAACCCTAATGAAGATCATGAACCCCATTGTTTGATTCTATTGAATGAATTGTATATATATGGACATTTTCTTCTTGATGAATAGCGTTGTTAATAAGGAGACAAAAGTTAAATTTCATAGTTATTTGCAACAAAAAAATAGTGCTTGTAACAACAAAATAAGCGTGTTTAGCATAAAGTGAATAGAAGGACTCATTATTTAGGAAATAAACCAATTCACATTAGTACGAAAAGCAAACTAAGATGAATGAGTCCATTGGGGGATGAAACTAAACATATTTAAATTTCCAATTAACATCAATAAGAAACCCTAATGAAGATCATGAACCCCATTGTTTGATTGTATTGAATGAATTGAATAGATATGGCATTTTCTTCTTGATAAATAGAGTTGTTAATAAGGACACAAAAGATAATTTCATGGTTATTGCATGAAAAATAGTGCTTGTAACAACAAAAGGAGCTTGTTTAGCATAAAGGGAATAGAAGGACTCATTATTTATGAAATAAACCAATTCACATTAGTACGAAAAGCAAACTAAGATGAATGAGTCCTTTGGGCGATGAAACTAAACACATTAAAATTTTCAATAGTGCGTCGACATGTTTGTTTTAATTAATATACTATGTTATTTAGTTACAAATGTTAATCTAATGATTATTGTGTCAAAAAGTGTGTTTGGGTCCAAAAGACAAGTGTTCCAAACCAGAAATGTTTTGTTGGTTGTTTATTTTGGAATTCAACCAATTAACATCAATAAGAAAACCTAATGAAGATCATGAACCCCATTGTTTTTGATTCTATTGAATGAATTGCATAGATATGGACTTTTTCTTCTTCATGAATAGAGTTGTTAATAAGGAGACAAAAGATAATTTCATGGTTATTGCAACAAAAATAGTGCTTGTAACAACAAAAGGGTCGTGTTTAGCATAAAGTGAATAGAAGGACTCATTATTTTGGAAATAAACCACTTCACATTAGTACGAAAAGCAAACTAAGATGAATGAGTCCTTTGGGTGATGAAACTTAACACATTTAAATTTTCAATAGTGCATCGACATGTTTGTTTTAATTAATATACAATGTAATTTAGTTATAGATGTTAATCTAATGATCATTGTGTCAAAAATTGTGTGTATTGGGTCCAACAGAAAAGTGTTCCAAACAAGAAATGTTCTGTTGGTTTGCTTATTTTGGAATTCAACCAATTAACATAAATAAGAAACCCTAATTAAGATCATGAACCCCATTGCTAGATTGTATTGAATGAATTGTATAGATATGGGGGATTTTTCTTCTTGATAAATAGAGTTGTTAATGAGGAGACAAAAGAGAATTTCATAGTTATTGCATGAAAAATAGTGCTTGTAACAACAAAAGGAGCTTGTTTAGCATAAAGTGAATAGAAGGACTCATTATTTAAGAAATAAACCAATTCACGTTAGTACGAAAAGCAAACTAAGATGAATGAGTCCTTTGGGTGATGAAACTAAACACATTTAAATTTTCAATAGTGCATCGACATGTTTGTTTTAATTAATATAATATGTAATTTAGTTATAAATGTTAATCTAATGATCACCATGTCAAAAAGTGTGTTTGGGTCCAAAAGACAAGTGTTCCAAACCAGACATGTCCTGATGGATTGCTTATTTTGGAATTGAATCCATTAACATCAATAAGAAACCCTAATGAAGATCATGAACCCCATTGTGTGATTCTATTGAATGAATTGTATATATATGGACATTTTCTTCTTGATGAATAGCATTGTTAATAAGGAGACAAAAGTTAATTTGATAGTTATTGCAACAAAAATAGTGCTTGTAACAACAAAATAAGCGTGTTTAGCATAAAGTGAATAGAAGGACTCATTATTTCGGAAATAAACCACTTCACATTAGTACAAAAAGCAAACTAAGATGAATGAGTCCTTTGGGTGATCAAACTAAACACATTTAAATTTTCAATAGTGCATCGACATGTTTGTTTTAATTAATATACTATGTAATTTAGTTATAGATGTTAATCTAATGATCATTGTGTCAAAAATTGTGTTTGGGTCCAAAAGAAAAGTGTTCCAAACCAGAAATGTTATGTTGGTTTGCTTATTTTGGAATTCAACCAATTAACATCAATAAGAAACCCTAATTAAGATCATGAACCCCATTGCTTGATTGTATTGAATGAATTGTACAGATATGGACATTTTTCTTCTTGATGAATAGAGTTGTTAATAAGGAGACAAAAAGATAATTTCATGGTTATTGCATGAAAAATAGTGCTTGTAACCACAAAAGGAGGAGCTTTTTTAGCATAAAGTGAATAGAAAGGACTCATTATTTAGGAAATAAAACCAATTCACATTAGTACGAAAAAGCAAACTAAGATGAATGAGTCCCATTGGGGGATGAAACTAAACATATTTAAATTTCCAATTAACATCAATAAGAAACCCCTAATGAAGATCATGAACCCCATTGTTTGATTGTATTGAATGAATTGAATAGATATGGCATTTTCTTCTTGATAAATAGAGTTTGTTAATAAGGACACAAAAGATAATTTCATGGTTATTGCATGAAAAATAGTGCTTGTAAACACAAAAGGAGCTTGTTTAGCATAAAGGGAATAGAAGGACTCATTATTTATGAAATAAACCAATTCACATTAGTACGAAAAGCAAACTAAGATGAATGAGTCCTTTGGGCGATGAAACTAAACACATTAAAATTTTCAATAGTGCGTCGACATGTTTGTTTTAATTAATATACTATGTGGTTATTTAGTTACAAATGTTAATCTAATGATTATTGTGTCAAAAAGTGTGTTTGGGTCCAAAAGACAAGTGTTCCAAACCAGAAATGTTTTGTTGGTTGTTTATTTTGGAATTCAACCAATTAACATCAATAAGAAAACCTAATGAAGATCATGAACCCCATTGTTTGATTCTATTGAATGAATTGCATAGATATGGACTTTTTCTTCTTCATGAATAGAGTTGTTAATAAGGAGACAAAAGATAATTTCATGGTTATTGCAACAAAAATAGTGCTTGTAACAACAAAAGGGTCGTGTTTAGCATAAAGTGAATAGAAGGACTCATTATTTTGGAAATAAACCACTTCATATTAGTACGAAAAGCAAACTAAGATGAATGAGTCCTTTGGGTGATGAAACTTAACACATTTCAATTTTCAATAGTGCATCGACATGTTTGTTTTAATTAATATACAATGTAATTTAGTTATAGATGTTAATCTAATGATCATTGTGTCAAAAATTGTGTTTGGGTCCAACAGAAAAGTGTTCCAAACAAGAAATGTTCTGTTGGTTTGCTTATTTTGGAATTCAACCAATTAACATCAATAAGAAACCCTAATTAAGATCATGAACCCCATTGCTTGATTGTATTGAATGAATTGTACAGATATGGACATTTTCTTCTTGATAAATAGAGTTGTTAATGAGGAGACAAAAGAGAATTTCATGGTTATTGCATGAAAAATAGTGCTTGTAATAACAAAAGAAGCTTGTTTAGCATAAAGTGAATAGAAGGACTCATTATTTAAGAAATAAACCAATTCACGTTAGTACGAAAAGCAAACTAAGATGAATGCGTCCTTTGGGTGATGAAACTAAACACATTTAAATTTTCAATAGTGCATCGACATGTTTGTTTTAATTAATATAATATGTAATTTAGTTATAAATGTTAATCTAATGATCACTATGTGAAAAAGTGTGTTTGGGTCCAAAAGACAAGTGTTCCAAACCAGAAATGTCCTGATGGATTGTTTATTTTGGAATTCAATCCATTAACATCAATAAGAAACCCTAATGAAGATCATGAGCCCCATTGTTTGATTCTATTGAATGAATTGTATAGATATGGACATTTTCTTCTTGATGAATAGCGTTGTTAATAAGGAGACAAAAGTTAATTTCATGGTTATTGCAACAAAAATAGTGCTTGTAACAACAAAATAAGCGTGTTTAGCATAAAGTGAATAGAAGGACTCCCTATTTCGGAAATAAACCACTTCACATTAGTACAAAAAGCAAACTAAGATGAATGAGTCCTTGGGGTGATCAAACTAAACACATTTAAATTTTCAATAGTGCATCGACATGTTTGTTTTAATTAATATACTATGTAATTTAGTTATAGATGTTAATCTAATGATCATTGTGTCAAAAATTGTGTTTGGGTCCAAAAGAAAACTGTTCCAAACCAGAAATGTTATGTTGGTTTGCTTATTTTGGAATTCAATCGATTAACATCAATAAGAAACCCTAATTAAGATCATGAACCCCACTGCTTGATTGTCTTGAATGAGTTGTACAGATATGGACATTTTCTTCTTGATGAATAGAGTTATTAATAAGGAGACAAAAGATAATTTCATGGTTATTGCATGAATAATAGTGCTTGTAACAACAAAAGGAGCTTGTTTAGCATAAAGTGAATAGAAGGACTCATTATTTAGGAAATAAACCAATTCACATTAGTACGAAAAGCAAACTAAGATGAATGAGTCCATTGGGTGATGAAACTAAACATATTTACATTTCCAATTAACATCAATAAGAAACCCTAATGAAGATCACGAACCCCATTGTTTGATTTTATTGAATGAAGTGAATAGATATGGCATTTTCTTCTTGATAAATAGAGTTGTTAATAAGGAGACAAAAGATAATTTCATGGTTATTGCATGAAAAATAGTGCTTGTAACAACAAAAGGAGCTTCTTTAGCATAAAGGGAATAAAAGGACTCATTATTTAGGAAATAAACCAATTCACATTACGACGAAAAGCAAACTAAGATGAATGAGTCCCTTGGGCGATGAAACTAAACACATTTAAATTTTCCATAGTGCGTCGACATGTTTGTTTTAATTAATATACTATGTTATTTCGTTACAAATGTTAATCTAATGATCACTGTGTCAAAAAGTGTGTTTGGGTCCAAAGACAAGTGTTCCAAACCAGAAATGTTTTGTTGGATTGTTTATTTTGGAATTCAACCAATTATCATCAATAAGAAAACCTAATGAAGATCATGAACCCCATTGTTTGATTCTATTGAATGAATTGCATAGATATGGACTTTTTCTTCTTCATGAATAGAGTTGTTAATAAGGAGACAAAAGATAATTTCATGGTTATTGCAACAAAAATAGTGCTTGTAACAACAAAAGGGTCGTGTTTAGCATAAAGTGAATAGAAGGACTCATTATTTTGGAAATAAACCACTTCACATTAGTACGAAAAGCAAACTAAGATGAATGAGTCCTTTGGGTGATGAAACTTAACACATTTAAATTTTCAATAGTGCATCGACATGTTTGTTTTAATTAATATACAATGTAATTTAGTTATAGATGTTAATCTAATGATCATTGTGTCAAAAATTGTGTTTGGGTCCAACAGAAAAGTGTTCCAAACAAGAAATGTTCTGTTGGTTTGCTTATTTTGGAATTCAACCAATTAACATAAATAAGAAACCCTAATTAAGATCATGAACCCCATTGCTAGATTGTATTGAATGAATTGTATAGATATGGGAATTTTCTTCTTGATAAATAGAGTTGTTAATGAGGAGACAAAAGAGAATTTCATAGTTATTGCATGAAAAATAGTGCTTGTAACAACAAAAGGAGCTTGTTTAGCATAAAGTGAATAGAAGGACTCATTATTTAAGAAATAAACCAATTCACGTTAGTACGAAAAGCAAACTAAGATGAATGAGTCCTTTGGGTGATGAAACTAAACACATTTAAATTTTCAATAGTGCATCGACATGTTTGTTTTAATTAATATAATATGTAATTTAGTTATAAATGTTAATCTAATGATCACCATGTCAAAAAGTGTGTTTGGGTCCAAAAGACAAGTGTTCCAAACCAGACATGTCCTGATGGATTGCTTATTTTGGAATTCAATCCATTAACATCAATAAGAAACCCTAATGAAGATCATGAACCCCATTGTTTGATTCTATTGAATGAATTGTATATATATATGGACATTTTCTTCTTGATGAATAGCGTTGTTAATAAGGAGACAAAAGTTAATTTCATAGTTATTGCAACAAAAATAGTGCTTGTAACAACAAAATAAGCGTGTTTAGCATAAAGTGAATAGAAGGACTCATTATTTCGGAAATAAACCACTTCACATTAGTACAAAAAGCAAACTAAGATGAATGAGTCCTTTGGGTGATCAAAACTAAACACATTTAAATTTTCAATAGTGCATCGACATGTTTGTTTTAATTAAATATACTATGTAATTTAGTTATAGATGTTAATCTAATGATCATTGTGTCAAAAATTGTGTTTGGGTCCCAAAGAAAAAGTGTTCCAAACCAGAAATGTTATGTTGGTTTGGTGCTTATTTTTGGAATTCAACCAATTAACATCAATAAGAAACCCTAATTAAGATCATGAACCCCATTGCTTGATTGTATTGAATGAATTGTACAGATATGGACATTTTCTTCTTGATGAATAGAGTTGTTAATAAGGAGACAAAAGATAATTTCATGGTTATTGCATGAAAAATAGTGCTTGTAACCACAAAAGGAGCTTTTTTAGCATAAAGTGAATAGAAGGGACTCATTATTTAGGAAAATAAACCAATTCACATTAGTACGAAAAGCAAACTAAGATGAATGAGTCCATTGGGGGATGAAACTAAACATATTTAAATTTCCAATTAACATCAATAAGAAACCCTAATGAAGATCATGAACCCCATTGTTTGATTGTATTGAATGAATTGAATAGATATGGCATTTTCTTCTTGATAAATAGAGTTGTTAATAAGGACACAAAAGATAATTTCATGGTTATTGCATGAAAAATAGTGCTTGTAACAACAAAAGGAGCTTGTTTAGCATAAAGGGAATAGAAGGACTCATTATTTATGAAATAAACCAATTCACATTAGTACGAAAAGCAAACTAAGATGAATGAGTCCTTTGGGCGATGAAACTAAACACATTAAAATTTTCAATAGTGCGTCGACATGTTTGTTTTAATTAATATACTATGTTATTTAGTTACAAATGTTAATCTAATGATTATTGTGTCAAAAAGTGTGTTTGGGTCCAAAAGACAAGTGTTCCAAACCAGAAATGTTTTGTTGGTTGTTTATTTTGGAATTCAACCAATTAACATCAATAAGAAAACCTAATGAAGATCATGAACCCCATTGTTTGATTCTATTGAATGAATTGGATAGATATGGACTTTTTCTTCTTCATGAATAGAGTTGTTAATAAGGAGACAAAAGATAATTTCATGGTTATTGCAACAAAAATAGTGCTTGTAACAACAAAAGGGTCGTGTTTAGCATAAAGTGAATAGAAGGACTCATTATTTTGGAAATAAACCACTTCACATTAGTACGAAAAGCAAACTAAGATGAATGAGTCCTTTGGGTGATGAAACTTAACACATTTAAATTTTCAATAGTGCATCGACATGTTTGTTTTAATTAATATACAATGTAATTTAGTTATAGATGTTAATCTAATGATCATTGTGTCAAAAATTGTGTTTGGGTCCAAAAGAAAAGTGTTTCCAAACAAGAAATGTTCTGTTGGTTTGCTTATTTTGGAATTCAACCAATTAACATCAATAAGAAACCCTAATTAAGATCATGAACCCCATTGCTTGATTGTATTGAATGAATTGTACAGATATGGACATTTTCTTCTTGATAAATAGAGTTGTTAATGAGGAGACAAAAGAGAATTTTCATGGTTATTGCATGAAAAATAGTGCTTGTAACAACAAAAGAAGCTTGTTTAGCATAAAGTGAATAGAAGGACTCATTATTTAAGAAATAAACCAATTCACGTTAGTACGAAAAAGCAAACTAAGATGAATGAGTCCTTTGGGGTGATGAAAAACTAAACACATTTTAAATTTTCAATAGTGCATCGACATGTTTGTTTTAATTAATATAATATGTAATTTAGTTATAAATGTTAATCTAATGATCACTATGTGAAAAAGTGTGTTTGGGTCCAAAAGACAAGTGTTCCAAAACCAGAAATGTCCTGATGGATTGTTTATTTTGGGAATTCAATCCATTAACATCAATAAGAAACCCTAATGAAGATCATGAGCCCCCATTGTTTGATTCTATTGAATGAATTGTATAGATATGGACATTTTCTTCTTGATGAATAGCGTTGTTAATAAGGAGACAAAAGTTAATTTCATGGTTATTGCAACAAAAATAGTGCTTGTAACAACAAAATAAGCGTGTTTAGCATAAAGTGAATAGAAGGACTCCCTATTTCGGAAATAAACCACTTCACATTAGTACAAAAAGCAAACTAAGATGAATGAGTCCTTGGGGTGATCAAACTAAACACATTTAAATTTTCAATAGTGCATCGACATGTTTGTTTTAATTAATATACTATGTAATTTAGTTATAGATGTTAATCTAATGATCATTGTGTCAAAAATTGTGTTTGGGTCCAAAAGAAAACTGTTCCAAACCAGAAAATGTTATGTTGGTTTGCTTATTTTTGAATTCAACCAATTAACATCAATAAGAAACCCTAATTAAGATCATGAACCCCATTGTTTGATTGTCTTGAATGAGTTGTACAGATATGGACATTTTCTTTCTTGATGAATAGAGTTGTTAATAAGGAGACAAAAGATAATTTCATGGTTATTGCATGAATAATAGTGCTTGTAACAACAAAAGGAGCTTTGTTTAGCATAAAGTGAATAGAAGGACTCATTATTTAGGAAATAAACCAATTCACATTAGTACGAAAAGCAAAACTAAGATGAATGAGTCCATTGGGTGATGAAACTAAACATATTTACATTTCCAATTAACATCAATAAGAAACCCTAATGAAGATCACGAACCCCATTGTTTGATTTTATTGAATGAAGTGAATAGATATGGCATTTTCTTTCTTGATAAATAGAGTTGTTAATAAGGAGACAAAAGATAATTTCATGGTTATTGCATGAAAAAATAGTGCTTGTAACAACAAAAGGAGCTTCTTTATAGCATAAAGGGAAATAAAAGGACTTTGACTCATTATTTAGGAAATAAACCAATTCACATTACGACGAAAAGCAAACTAAGATGAATGAGTCCCTTGGGCGATGAAACTAAACACATTTAAATTTTCCATAGTGCGTCGACATGTTTGTTTTAATTAATATACTATGTTATTTCGTTACAAATGTTAATCTAATGATCACTGTGTCAAAAAGTGTGTTTGGGTCCAAAGACAAGTGTTCCAAACCAGAAATGTTTTGTTGGATTGTTTATTTTGGAATTCAACCAATTTATCATCAATAAGAAAACCTAATGAAGATCATGAACCCCATTGTTTGATTCTATTGAATGAATTATATAGATATGGACATTTTCTTCTTGATGAATAGAGTTGTTAATAAGGAGACAAAAGATAATTTCATGGTTATTGCAACAAAAATAGTGCTTGTAACAACAAAAGGGTCGTGTTTAGCATAAAGTGAATAGGACTCATTATTTTGGAAATAAACCACTTCACATTTAAATTTTCAATAGTGCATCAACATGTTTGTTTTAGTTAAATTACAATGTAATTTAGTTATAGATGTTAATCTAATGATCATTGTGTCAAAAATTGTGTTTGGGTCCAAAAGAAATGTGTTCCAAACAAGAAATGTTCTGTTGGTTTTTCTTATTTTGGAATTCAACCAATTTAACATCAATAAGAAACCCTAATTAAGATCATGAACCCCATTGCTTGATTGTATTGAATGAATTGTACAGATGCGGACATTTTCTTCTTGATAAATAGAGTTGTTAATAAGGAGAAAAAAGAGAATTTCATGGTTATTTTATGAAAAATAGTGCTTGTAACAACAAAAGGAGCTTGTTTAGCATAAAGTGAATAGAAGGACTCATTATTTAAGAAATAAACCAATTCACGTTAGTACAAAAAGCAAACTAAGATGAATGAGTCCTTTGGGTGATGAAACTAAACACATTTAAATTTTCAATAGTGCATCGACATGTTTGTTTTAATTAATATACTATGTTATTTAGTTACAAATGTTAATCTAATGATCATTGTGTCAACAAGTGTGTTTGGGTCCAAAGACAAGTGTTCCAAACAAGAAATGTTCTGTTGGTTTGTTTATTTTGGAATTCAACCAATTAACATCAATCAGAAACCCTAATGAACATCATGAACCCCATTGTTTGATTGTATTGAATGAATTGAATAGATATGGCATTTTCTTCTTGATAAATAGAGTTGTTAATAAGGACACAAAAGATAATTTCATGGTTATTGCATGAAAAAATAGTGCTTGTAACAACAAAAGGAGCTTGTTTAGCATAAAGGGAATAGAAGGACTCATTATTTATGAAATAAACCAATTCACATTAGTACGAAAAGCAAACTAAGATGAATGAGTCCTTTGGGCGATGAAACTAAACACATTAAAATTTTCAATAGTGCGTCGACATGTTTGTTTTAATTAATATACTATGTTATTTAGTTACAAATGTTAATCTAATGATTATTGTGTCAAAAAGTGTGTTTGGGTCCAAAAGACAAGTGTTCCAAACCAGAAATGTTTTGTTGGTTGTTTATTTTGGAATTCAACCAATTAACATCAATAAGAAAACCTAATGAAGATCATGAACCCCATTGTTTGATTCTATTGAATGAATTGTATAGATATGGACTTTTTCTTCTTGATGAATAGAGTTGTTAATAAGGAGACAAAAGATAATTTCATGGTTATTGCAACAAAAATAGTGCTTGTAACAACAAAAGGGTCGTGTTTAGCATAAAGTGAATAGAAGGACTCATTATTTCCGAAATAAACCACTTCACATTAGTACGAAAAGCAAACTAAGATGAATGAGTCCTTTGGGTGATCAAACTAAACACATTTACATTTTCAATAGTGCATCGACATGTTTCTTTTAATTAATATACTATGTAATTTAGTAATAAATGTTAATCTAATGATCATTGTGTCAAAAAGTGTGTTTGGGTCGAAAAGACAAGTGTTCCAAACCAGAAATGTTCTGATGGATTGTCTATTTTGGAATTCAAACCAATTAACATCAAATAAGAAACCATAATGAAGATC
>JBAPLH010001397.1:0-19077 GCA_037897445.1 Ceriops zippeliana | reverse complement strand
TCGATTTAAATCCGTCAGTCAAAGGAGTCATTCATCATGGTTTGCATTCCGTAGAAATGTGAACTCGTTTAATTCTGAAATAATAAGACATTCTATTCACCTCCTGTGAATTAAGCTCCTCTTATTGTTACCAAGACTATTTTTGATGCAACAACTTTCAAATTACATTTTGCTTCTTCCTTAATGACTATATTCATTATGAGAAATATGCCCATGGACCATCTATCACATGAGTTCATTCAATTTAAGAAACAATGGATTGCTTGATCTTGAATTTTATTTCTTATTGATATTAATTGTGGAATTCAAAATAAGAGAGTGCCTCCCACCAATTCTCTTTAGCAATGCTCCTTTTTTGACTCCAAACACACTTTTTGATACATTGATCATGAAATTAACACGTGTAGCTAAACAACCTACCATATTGATTGAATCAAACAAGCATAAACACCATTAAACTGTAAATCCATTTAAATCCGTCAGTCAAAGGAGTCATTCATCATGGTTTGCATTCCGTAGAAATGTGAACTCGTTTAATTCTGAAATAATAAGACATTCTATTCACCTCCTGTGAATTAAGCTCCTCTTATTGTTACCAAGACTATTTTTCATGCAACAACTTTCAAATTACATTTTGCTTCTTCCTTAATGACTATATTCATTATGAAAAATATGCCCATGAACCATCTATCACATGAGTTCATTCAATTTAATAAACAATGGATTGCTTGATCTTGAATTTTATTTCTTATTGATATTAATTGTGGAATTCAAAATAAGAGAGTGCCTCCCACCAATTCTCTTTAGCAATGCTCCTTTTTTGACTCCAAACACACTTTTTGATACATTGATCATGAAATTAACACGTGTAGCTAAACAACCTACCATATTGATTGAATCAAACAAGCATAAACACCATTAAACTGTAAATCCATTTAAATCCGTCAGACAAAGGAGTCATTCATCATGGTTTGCATTCCGTACAAATGTGAACTCGTTTAATTCTGAAATAATAAGACATTCTATTCACCTCCTGTGAATTAAGCTCCTCTTATTGTTACCAAGACTATTTTTCATGCAACAACTTTCAAATTACATTTTGCTTCTTCCTTAATGACTATATTCATTATGAAAAAAATGCCCATGGACCATCTATCACATGAATTCATTCAATTGAACAAACAATGTAGTGCTTGATGTTGAATTTCATTTCTTATTGATATTAATTGTTGAATTCAAAATAAGAGAGTGCCTCCCACCAATTCAATTTAGCAATGCTCCTCTTTTGACTCCAAACACACTTTTTGATACATTGATCATGAAATTAACACGTGTAGCTAAACAACCTACCATATTGATTGAATCAAACAAGCATAAACACCATTAAAACTGTAAATCCATTTAAATCCGTCAGTCAAAGGAGTCATTCATCATGGTTTGCATTCCGTACAAATGTGAACTGGTTTAATTCTGAAATAATAAGACATTCTATTCACCTCCTGTGAATTAAGCTCCTCTTATTGTTACCAAGACTATTTTTCATGCAACAACTTTCAAATTACATTTTGCTTCTTCCTTAATGACTATATTCATTATGAAAAATATGCCCATGGGACCATCTATCACATGAGTTCATTCAATTTAACAAACAATGGATTGCTTGATCTTGAATTTTATTTCTTATTGATATTAATTGTGGAATTCAAAATAAGAGAGTGCCTCCCACCAATTCTCTTTAGCAATGCTCCTTTTTTGACTCCAAACACACTTTTTGATACATTGATCATGAAATTAACACGTGTAGCTAAACAACCTACCATATTGATTGAATCAAACAAGCATAAACACCATTAAAACTCTAAATCCATTTAAATCCGTCAGTCAAAGGAGTCATTCATCATGGTTTGCATTCCGTACAAATGTGAACTCGTTTAATTCTGAAATAATAAGACATTCTATTCACCTCCTGTGAATTAAGCTCCTCTTATTGTTACCAAGACTATTTTTCATGCAACAACTTTCAAATTACATTTTGCTTCTTCCTTAATGACTATATTCATTATGAAAAAAATGCCCATGGACCATCTATCACATGAATTCATTCAATTGAACAAACAATGTAGTGCTTGATCTTGAATTTCATTTCTTATTGATATTAATTGTGGAATTCAAAATAAGAGAGTGCCTCCCACCAATTCTCTTTAGCAATGCTCCTTTTTTGACTCCAAACACACTTTTTGATACATTGATTATGAAATTAACACGTGTAGCTAAACAACCTACCATATTGATTGAATCAAACAAGCATAAACACCATTAAACTGTAAATCCATTTAAATCCGTCAGTCAAAGGAGTCATTCATCATGGTTTGCATTCCGTACAAATGTGAACTCGTTTAATTCTGAAATAATAAGACATTCTATTCACCTCCTGTGAATTAAGCTCCTCTTATTGTTACCAAGACTATTTTTCATGCAACAACTTTCAAATTACATTTTGCTTCTTCCTTAATGACTATATTCATTATGAAAAAAATGCCCATGGACCATCTATCACATGAATTCATTCAATTGAACAAACAATGTAGTGCTTGATGTTGAATTTCATTTCTTATTGATATTAATTGTTGAATTCAAAATAAGAGAGTGCCTCCCACCAATTCAATTTAGCAATGCTCCTCTTTTGACTCCAAACACACTTTTTGATACATTGATCATGAAATTAACACGTGTAGCTAAACAACCTACCATATTGATTGAATCAAACAAGCATAAACACCATTAAAACTGTAAATCCATTTAAATCCGTCAGTCAAAGGAGTCATTCATCATGGTTTGCATTCCGTACAAATGTGAACTGGTTTAATTCTGAAATAATAAGACATTCTATTCACCTCCTGTGAATTAAGCTCCTCTTATTGTTACCAAGACTATTTTTCATGCAACAACTTTCAAATTACATTTTGCTTCTTCCTTAATGACTATATTCATTATGAAAAAATTGCACTGGACCATCTATCACATGAGTTCATTCAATTTAACAAAACAATGGATTGCTTGATCTTGAATTTTATTTCTTATTGATATTAATTGTGGAATTCAAAATAAGAGAGTGCCTCCCACCAATTCTCTTTAGCAATGCTCCTTTTTTGACTCCAAACACACTTTTTGATACATTGATCATGAAATTAACACGTGTAGCTAAACAACCTACCATATTGATTGAATCAAACAAGCATAAACACCATTAAACTGTAAATCCATTTAAATCCGTCAGTCAAAGGAGTCATTCATCATGGTTTGCATTCCGTACAAATGTGAACTCGTTTAATTCTGAAATAATAAGACATTCTATTCACCTCCTGTGAATTAAGCTCCTCTTATTGTTACCAAGACTATTTTTCATGCAACAACTTTCAAATTACATTTTGCTTCTTCCTTAATGACTATATTCATTATGAAAAAAATGCCCATGGACCATCTATCACATGAATTCATTCAATTGAACAAACAATGTAGTGCTTGATCTTGAATTTCATTTCTTATTGATATTAATTGTGGAATTCAAAATAAGAGAGTGCCTCCCACCAATTCAATTTAGCAATGCTCCTTTTTTGACTCCAAACACACTTTTTTTGATACATTGATCATGAAATTAACACGTGTAGCTAAACAACCTACCATATTGATTGAATCAAACAAGCATAAACACCATTAAAACTGTAAATCCATTTAAATCCGTCAGTCAAAGGAGTCATTCATCATGGTTTGCATTCCGTACAAATGTGAACTGGTTTAATTCTGAAATAATAAGACATTCTATTCACCTCCTGTGAATTAAGCTCCTCTTATTGTTACCAAGACTATTTTTCATGCAACAACTTTCAAATTACATTTTGCTTCTTCCTTAATGACTATATTCATTATGAAAAAAATGCCCATGGACCATCTATCACATGAATTCATTCAATTTAACAAACAATGGATTGCTTGATCTTGAATTTTATTTCTTATTGATATTAATTGTGGAATTCAAAATAAGAGAGTGCCTCCCACCAATTCTCTTTAGCAATGCTCCTCTTTTGACTCCAAACACACTTTTTGATACATTGATCATGAAATTAACACTTGTAGCTAAACAACCTACCCTATTGATTGAATCAAACAAGCATAAACACCATTAAAAAACTGTAAATCCATTTAAATCCGTCAGTCAAAGGAGTCATTCATCATGGTTTGCATTCCGTACAAATGTGAACTCGTTTAAATTCTGAAATAATAAGACATTCTATTCACCTCCTGTGAATTAAGCTCCTCTTATTGTCACCAAGACTATTTTTCATGTAACAACTTTCAAATTACATTTTGCTTCTTCCTTAATGACTATATTCATTATGAAAAAAATGCTCATGGACCATCCATCACATGAATTCATTCAATTGAACAAACAATGTAGTGCTTGATCTTGAATTTTATTTCTTATTGATATTAATTGTGGAATTCAAAATAAGAGAGTGCCTCCCACCAATTCTCTTTAGCAATGCTCCTCTTTTGACTCCAAACACACTTTTTGATACATTGATCATGAAATTAACACGTGTAGCTAAACAACCTACCATATTGATTGAATCAAACAAGCATAAACACCATTAAACTGTAAATCCATTTAAATCCGTCAGTCAAAGGAGTCATTCATCATGGTTTGCATTCCGTACAAATGTGAACTCGTTTAATTCTGAAATAATAAGACATTCTATTCACCTCCTGTGAATTAAGCTCCTCTTATTGTTACCAAGACTATTTTTCATGCAACAACTTTCAAATTACATTTTGCTTCTTCCTTAATGACTATATTCATTATGAAAAAAATGCCCATGGACCATCTATCACATGAATTCATTCAATTGAACAAACAATGTAGTGCTTGATCTTGAATTTCATTTCTTATTGATATTAATTGTGGAATTCAAAAATAAGAGAGTGCCTCCCACCAATTCTCTTTAGCAATGCTCCTTTTTTGACTCCAAACACACTTTTTGATACATTGATCATGAAATTAACACGTGTAGCTAAACAACCTACCATATTGATTGAATCAAACAAGCATAAACACCATTAAAACTGTAAATCCATTTAAATCCGTCAGTCAAAGGAGTCATTCATCATGGTTTGCATTCCGTACAAATGTGAACTCGTTTAATTCTGAAATAATAAGACATTCTATTCACCTCCTGTGAATTAAGCTCCTCTTATTGTTACCAAGACTATTTTTCATGCAACAACTTTCAAATTACATTTTGCTTCTTCCTTAATGACTATATTCATTATGAAAAATATGCCCATGGACCATCTATCACATGAATTCATTCAATTGAACAAACAATGGAGTGCTTGATCTTGAATTTCATTTCTTATTGATATTAATTGTGGAATTCAAAATAAGAGAGTGCCTCCCACCAATTCTCTTTAGCAATGCTCCTTTTTTGACTCCAAACACACTTTTTGATACATTGATCATGAAATTAACACGTGTAGCTAAACAACCTACCATATTGATTGAATCAAACAAGCATAAACACCATTAAACTGTAAATCCATTTAAATCCGTCAGTCAAAGGAGTCATTCATCATGGTTTGCATTCCGTACAAATGTGAACTCGTTTAATTCTGAAATAATAAGACATTCTATTCACCTCCTGTGAATTAAGCTCCTCTTATTGTTACCAAGACTATTTTTCATGCAACAACTTTCAAATTACATTTTGCTTCTTCCTTAATGACTATATTCATTATGAAAAAAATGCCCATGGACCATCTATCACATGAATTCATTCAATTGAACAAACAATGTAGTGCTTGATGTTGAATTTCATTTCTTATTGATATTAATTGTTTGAATTCAAAATAAGAGAGTGCCTCCCACCAATTCAATTTAGCAATGCTCCTCTTTTTGACTCCAAACACACTTTTTGATACATTGATCATGAAATTAACACGTGTAGCTAAACAACCTACCATATTGATTGAATCAAACAAGCATAAACACCATTAAAACTGTAAATCCATTTAAATCCGTCAGTCAAAGGAGTCATTCATCATGGTTTGCATTCCGTACAAATGTGAACTGGTTTAATTCTGAAATAATAAGACATTCTATTCACCTCCTGTGAATTAAGCTCCTCTTATTGTTACCAAGACTATTTTTCATGCAACAACTTTCAAATTACATTTTGCTTCTTCCTTAATGACTATATTCATTATGAAAAATATGCCCATGGACCATCTATCACATGAGTTCATTCAATTTAACAAACAATGGATTGCTTGATCTTGAATTTTATTTCTTATTGATATTAATTGTGGAATTCAAAATAAGAGAGTGCCTCCCACCAATTCTCTTTAGCAATGCTCCTTTTTTGACTCCAAACACACTTTTTGATACATTGATCATGAAATTAACACGTGTAGCTAAACAACCTACCATATTGATTGAATCAAACAAGCATAAACACCATTAAAACTGTAAATCCATTTAAAATCCGTCAGTCAAAGGAGTCATTCATCATGGTTTGCATTCCGTACAAATGTGAACTCGTTTTAATTCTGAAATAATAAGACATTTCTATTCACCTCCTGTGAATTAAGCTCCTCTTATTGTTACCAAGACTATTTTTCATGCAACAACTTTCAAATTACATTTTGCTTCTTCCTTAATGACTATATTCATTATGAAAAAAATGCCCATGGACCATCTATCACATGAATTCATTCAATTGAACAAACAATGGTAGTGCTTGATCTTGAATTTCATTTCTTATTGATATTAATTGTGGAATTCAAAATAAGAGAGTGCCTCCCACCAATTCTCTTTAGCAATGCTCCTTTTTTGACTCCAAACACACTTTTTGATACATTGATCATGAAATTAACACGTGTAGCTAAACAACCTACCATATTGATTGAATCAAACAAGCATAAACACCATTAAAACTGTAAATCCATTTAAATCCGTCAGTCAAAGGAGTCATTCATCATGGTTTGCATTCCGTACAAATGTGAACTGGTTTAATTCTGAAATAATAAGACATTCTATTCACCTCCTGTGAATTAAGCTCCTCTTATTGTTACCAAGACTATTTTTCATGCAACAACTTTCAAATTACATTTTGCTTCTTCCTTAATGACTATATTCATTATGAAAAATATGCCCATGGACCATCTATCACATGAGTTCATTCAATTTAACAAACAATGGATTGCTTGATCTTGAATTTTATTTCTTATTGATATTAATTGTGGAATTCAAAATAAGAGAGTGCCTCCCACCAATTCTCTTTAGCAATGCTCCTTTTTTGACTCCAAACACACTTTTTGATACATTGATCATGAAATTAACACGTGTAGCTAAACAACCTACCATATTGATTGAATCAAACAAGCATAAACACCATTAAACTGTAAATCCATTTAAATCCGTCAGTCAAAGGAGTCATTCATCATGGTTTGCATTCCGTACAAATGTGAACTCGTTTAATTCTGAAATAATAAGACATTCTATTCACCTCCTGTGAATTAAGCTCCTCTTATTGTTACCAAGACTATTTTTCATGCAACAACTTTCAAATTACATTTTGCTTCTTCCTTAATGACTATATTCATTATGAAAAAAATGCCCATGGACCATCTATCACATGAATTCATTCAATTGAACAAACAATGTAGTGCTTGATGTTGAATTTCATTTCTTATTGATATTAATTGTTGAATTCAAAATAAGAGAGTGCCTCCCACCAATTCAATTTAGCAATGCTTTTTTTTTCACTCCAAACACACTTTTTGATACATTGATCATGAAATTAACACGTGTAGCTAAACAACCTACCATATTGATTGAATCAAACAAGCATAAACACCATTAAAACTGTAAATCCATTTAAATCCGTCAGTCAAAGGAGTCATTCATCATGGTTTGCATTCCGTACAAATGTGAACTGGTTTAATTCTGAAATAATAAGACATTCTATTCACCTCCTGTGAATTAAGCTCCTCTTATTGTTACCAAGACTATTTTTCATGCAACAACTTTCAAATTACATTTTGCTTCTTCCTTAATGACTATATTCATTATGAAAAAATATGCCCATGGACCATCTATCACATGAGTTCATTCAATTTAAACAAACAATGGATTGCTTGATCTTGAATTTTATTTCTTATTGATATTAATTGTGGAATTCAAAATAAGAGAGTGCCTCCCACCAATTCTCTTTAGCAATGCTCCTTTTTTGACTCCAAACACACTTTTTGATACATTGATCATGAAATTAACACGTGTAGCTAAACAACCTACCATATTGATTGAATCAAACAAGCATAAACACCATTAAACTGTAAATCCATTTAAATCCGTCAGTCAAAGGAGTCATTCATCATGGTTTGCATTCCGTACAAATGTGAACTCGTTTAATTCTGAAATAATAAGACATTCTATTCACCTCCTGTGAATTAAGCTCCTCTTATTGTTACCAAGACTATTTTTCATGCAACAACTTTCAAATTACATTTTGCTTCTTCCTTAATGACTATATTCATTATGAAAAAAATGCCCATGGACCATCTATCACATGAATTCATTCAATTGAACAAACAATGTAGTGCTTGATCTTGAATTTCATTTCTTATTGATATTAATTGTGGAATTCAAAATAAGAGAGTGCCTCCCACCAATTCTCTTTAGCAATGCTCCTTTTTTGACTCCAAACACACTTTTTGATACATTGATTATGAAATTAACACGTGTAGCTAAACAACCTACCATATTGATTGAATCAAACAAGCATAAACACCATTAAAACTGTAAATCCATTTAAATCCGTCAGTCAAAGGAGTCATTCATCATGGTTTGCATTCCGTACAAATGTGAACTCGTTTAATTCTGAAATAATAAGACATTCTATTCACCTCCTGTGAATTAAGCTCCTCTTATTGTTACCAAGACTATTTTTCATGCAACAACTTTCAAATTACATTTTGCTTCTTCCTTAATGACTATATTCATTATGAAAAAAATGCCCATGGACCATCTATCACATGAATTCATTCAATTGAACAAACAATGTAGTGCTTGATGTTGAATTTCATTTCTTATTGATATTAATTGTTGAATTCAAAATAAGAGAGTGCCTCCCACCAATTCAATTTAGCAATGCTCCTCTTTTGACTCCAAACACACTTTTTGATACATTGATCATGAAATTAACACGTGTAGCTAAACAACCTACCATATTGATTGAATCAAACAAGCATAAACACCATTAAAACTGTAAATCCATTTAAATCCGTCAGTCAAAGGAGTCATTCATCATGGTTTGCATTCCGTACAAATGTGAACTGGTTTAATTCTGAAATAATAAGACATTCTATTCACCTCCTGTGAATTAAGCTCCTCTTATTGTTACCAAGACTATTTTTCATGCAACAACTTTCAAATTACATTTTGCTTCTTCCTTAATGACTATATTCATTATGAAAAAATATGCCCATGGACCATCTATCACATGAGTTTCATTCAATTTAACAAACAATGGATTGCTTGATCTTGAATTTTATTTCTTATTGATATTAATTGTGGAATTCAAAATAAGAGAGTGCCTCCCACCAATTCTCTTTAGCAATGCTCCTTTTTTGACTCCAAACACACTTTTTGATACATTGATCATGAAATTAACACGTGTAGCTAAACAACCTACCATATTGATTGAATCAAACAAGCATAAACACCATTAAACTGTAAATCCATTTAAATCCGTCAGTCAAAGGAGTCATTCATCATGGTTTGCATTCCGTACAAATGTGAACTCGTTTAATTCTGAAATAATAAGACATTCTATTCACCTCCTGTGAATTAAGCTCCTCTTATTGTTACCAAGACTATTTTTCATGCAACAACTTTCAAATTACATTTTGCTTCTTCCTTAATGACTATATTCATTATGAAAAAAATGCCCATGGACCATCTATCACATGAATTCATTCAATTGAACAAACAATGTAGTGCTTGATCTTGAATTTCATTTCTTATTGATATTAATTGTGGAATTCAAAATAAGAGAGTGCCTCCCACCAATTCTCTTTAGCAATGCTCCTTTTTTGACTCCAAACACACTTTTTGATACATTGATTATGAAATTAACACGTGTAGCTAAACAACCTACCATATTGATTGAATCAAACAAGCATAAACACCATTAAAAACTGTAAATCCATTTAAATCCGTCAGTCAAAGGAGTCATTCATCATGGTTTGCATTCCGTACAAATGTGAACTCGTTTAATTCTGAAATAATAAGACATTCTATTCACCTCCTGTGAATTAAGCTCCTCTTATTGTTACCAAGACTATTTTTCATGCAACAACTTTCAAATTACATTTTGCTTCTTCCTTAATGACTATATTCATTATGAAAAAAATGCCCATGGACCATCTATCACATGAATTCATTCAATTGAACAAACAATGTAGTGCTTGATGTTGAATTTCATTTCTTATTGATATTAATTGTTGAATTCAAAATAAGAGAGTGCCTCCCACCAATTCAATTTAGCAATGCTCCTCTTTTGACTCCAAACACACTTTTTGATACATTGATCATGAAATTAACACGTGTAGCTAAACAACCTACCATATTGATTGAATCAAACAAGCATAAACACCATTAAAACTCTAAATCCATTTAAATCCGTCAGTCAAAGGAGTCATTCATCATGGTTTGCATTCCGTACAAATGTGAATTGGTTTAATTTTGAAATAATAAGACATTCTATTCACCTCCTGTGAATTAAGCTCCTCTTATTTTTACCAAGACTATTTTTGATGCAATAACTTTCAAATTACATTTTGCTTCTTCCTTAATGACTATATTCATTATGAAAAAAATGCCCATGGACCAACTATCACATGAGTTCATTCAATTTAACAAAACAATGGATTGCTTGATCTTGAATTTTATTTCTTATTGATATTAATTGTGGAATTCAAAATAAGAGAGTGCCTCCCACCAATTCTCTTTAGCAATGCTCCTCTTTTGACTCCAAACACACTTTTTGATACATTGATCATGAAATTAACACGTGTAGCTAAACAACCTACCATATTGATTGAATCAAACAAGCAAAAACACCATTAAAACTCTAAATCCATTTAAATTCCTCAGTCAAATGAGTCATTCATCATGGTTTGCATTCCGTACAAATGTGAACTGGTTTAATTCTGAAATAATAAGACATTCTATTCACCTCCTGTGAATTAAGCTCCTCTTATTGTTACCAAGACTATTTTTCATGCAACAACTTTCAAATTACATTTTGCTTCTTCCTTAATGACTATATTCATTATGAAAAAAATGCCCATGGACCATCTATCACATGAATTCATTCAATTGAACAAACAATGTAGTGCTTGATGTTGAATTTCATTTCTTATTGATATTAATTGTTGAATTCAAAATAAGAGAGTGCCTCCCACCAATTCAATTTAGCAATGCTCCTCTTTTGACTCCAAACACACTTTTTGATACATTGATCAAGAAATTAACGCGTGTAGCGAAACAACCTACCATATTGATTGAATTAAACAAGCATAAACACCATTAAAACTCTAAATCCATTTAAATCCCGTCCGTCGGTCAAAGGAGTCATTTATCATGGTTTGCATTCCGTACAAATGTGAACTGGTTTAATTCTGAAATAATAAGACATTCTATTCACCTCCTGTGAATTAAGCTCCTCTTATTGTTACCAAGACTATTTTTCATGCAACAACTTTCAAATTACATTTTGCTTCTTCCTTAATGACTATATTCATTATGAAAAATATGCCCATGGACCATCTATCACATGAGTGCATTCAATTTAACAAACAATGGATTGCTTGATCTTGAATTTTATTTCTTATTGATATTAATTATGGAAATCAAAATAAGAGAGTGCCTCCCACCAATTCTCTTTAGCAATGCTCCTCTTTTGACTCCAAACACACTTTTTGATACATTGATCATGAAATTAACACGTGTAGCTAAACAACCTACCATATTGATTGAATCAAACAAGCATAAACACCATTAAAACTCTAAATCCATTTAAATCCGTCAGTCAAAGGAGTCATTCATCATGGTTTACATTCCGTACAAATGTGAATTGGTTTAATTCTGAAATAATAAGACATTCTATTCACGTCTGGTGAATTAAGCTCCTCTTATTGTTACCAAGACTATTTTTCATGCAACAACTTTCAAATTACATTTTGCTTCTTCCTTAATGACTATATTCATTATGAAAAAAATGCCCATGGACCATCTATCACATGAATTCATTCAATTGAACAAACAATGTAGTGCTTGATGTTGAATTTCATTTCTTATTGATATTAATTGTTGAATTAAAAATAAGAGAGTGCCTCCCACCATTTCTCTTTAGCAATGCTCCTCTTTTGACTCCAAACACACTTTTTGATACATTGATCAAGAAATTAACACGTGTAGCTAAACAACCTACCATATTGATTGAATTAAACAAGCATAGACACCATTAAAACTGTAAATCCATTTAAATCCGTCAGTCAAAGGAGTCATTCATCATGGTTTGCATTCCGTACAAATGTGAACTGGTTTAATTATGAAATAATAAGACATTCTATTCACCTTCTGTGAATTAAGCTCCTCTTATGGTTACCAAGACTATTTTTCATGTAATAACTTTCAAAATACATTTTGCTTCTTCCTTAATGACTATATTCGTTATGAAAAATATGCCCATGGACCATCTATCACATGAGTTCATTCAATTTAACAAAAAATGGATTGCTTGATCTTGAATTTTATTTCTTATTGATATTAATTGTGGAATTCCAAATAAGAGAGTGCCTCCCACCATTTCTCTTTAGCAATGCTCCTCTTTTGACTCCAAACACACTTTTTGATACATTGATCATGAAATTAACATGTGTGGCCAAACAACATATCATATTGATTGAACCAAACAAGTATAAACACCATTAAAACTCTCAATCCATTTAAATCCATCAGTCAAAGGAATGATCCATCATGGTTTGAATTCCGTACAAATGTGAACTCGTTTAATTCTGAAATAACAAGACATTCTCTTCACCTCCTGTGAATTCGGCTACTCTAATTGTTACCAAGACTATTTTTCATGCAATAACTTTCAAATTACATTTTGCTTCTTCCTTAATGACTATATTTATTATTATGAAAAAAATGCTCATGGACCGTCTATCACATGAATTCATTCAATTTAACAAACAATGGATGTGCTTGATCTTGAATTTCATTTCTTATTGATATTAATTGTTGAATTCAAAATAAGAGAGTGCCTCCCACCAATTCTCTTTAGCAATGCTCCTCTTTTGACTCCAAACACACTTTTTGATACATTGATCATGAAATTAACACGTGTAGCTAAACAACCTACCATATTGATTGAATCAAACAAGCATAAACACCATTAAAAACTCTAAATCCATTTAAATTCGTCAGTCAAAGGAGTCATTCATTATGGTTTGCATTCCGTACAAATGTGAACTGGTTTAATTCTGAAATAATAAGACATTCTATTCACCTCCTGTGAATTAAGCTCCTCTTATTGTTACCAAGACTATTTTTTCATGCAATAAATTTCAAATTACATTTTGCTTCTTCCTTAATGACTATATTCATTATGAAAAAATATGCCCATGGACCATCTATCACATGAGTTCATTCAATTTAACAAACAATGGATTGCTTGATCTTGAATTTTATTTCTTATTGATATTAATTGTGGAATTCCAAATAAGAGAGTGCCTCCCACCATTTCTCTTTAGCAATGCTCCTCTTTTGACTCCAAACACACTTTTTGATACATTGATCATGAAATTAACATGTGTGGCCAAACAACATATCATATTGATTGAACCAAACAAGTATAAACACCATTAAAACTCTCAATCCATTTAAATCCATCAGTCAAAGGAATGATCCATCATGGTTTGAATTCCGTACAAATGTGAACTCGTTTAATTCTGAAATAACAAGACATTCTCTTCACCTCCTGTGAATTCGGCTACTCTAATTGTTACCAAGACTATTTTTCATGCAATAACTTTCAAATTACATTTTGCTTCTTCCTTAATGACTATATTTATTATGAAAAAAATGCCCATGGACCGTCTATCACATGAATTCATTCAATTTAACAAACAATGGTGTGCTTGATCTTGAATTTCATTTCTTATTGATATTAATTGTTGAATTCAAAATAAGAGAGTGCCTCCCACCAATTCTCTTTAGCAATGCTCCTCTTTTGACTCCAAACACACTTTTTGATACATTGATCATGAAATTAACACGTGTAGCTAAACAACCTACCATATTGATTGAATCAAACAAGCATAAACACCATTAAAACTCTAAATCCATTTAAATTCGTCAGTCAAAGGAGTCATTCATTATGGTTTGCATTCCGTACAAAAGTGAACTGGTTTAATTCTGAAATAATAAGACATTCTATTCACCTCCTGTGAATTAAGCTCCTCTTATTGTTACCAACACTATTTTTCATGCAATAAATTTTCAAATTACATTTTGCTTCTTCCTTAATGACTATATTCATTATGAAAAATATGCCCATGGACCATCTATCACATGAGTTCATTCAATTTAACAAACAATGGATTGCTTGATCTTGAATTTTATTTCTTATTGATATTAATTGTGGAATTCCAAATAAGAGAGTGCCTCCCACCATTTCTCTTTAGCAATGCTCCTCTTTTGACTCCAAACACACTTTTTGATACATTGATCATGAAATTAACATGTGTGGCCAAACAACATATCATATTGATTGAACCAAACAAGTATAAACACCATTAAAACTCTCAATCCATTTAAATCCATCAGTCAAAGGAATGATCCATCATGGTTTGCATTCCGTACAAATGTGAACTCGTTTAATTCTGAAATAACAAGACATTCTCTTCACCTCCTGTGAATTCGGCTACTCTAATTGTTACCAAGACTATTTTTCATGCAATAACTTTCAAATTACATTTTGCTTCTTCCTTAATGACTATATTTATTATGAAAAAAATGCCCATGGACCGTCTATCACATGAATTCATTCAATTTAACAAACAATGGAGTGCTTGATCTTAAATTTTCATTTCTTATTGATATTAATTGTTGAATTCAAAATAAGCGAGTGCCTCCCACCAATTCACTTTAGCAATACTCCTCTTTTGACTCCAAACACACTTTTTGATACATTGATCATGAAATTAACACGTGTAGCTAAACAACCTACCATATTGATTGAATCAAACAAGCATAAACACCATTAAAACTCTAAATCCAATTAAATTCGTCAGTCAAAGGAGTCATTCATCATGGTTTGCATTCCGTACAAATGTGAACTGGTTTAATTCTGAAATAATAAGACATTCTATTCACCTTCTGTGAATTAAGCTCCTCTTATGGTTACCAAGACTATTTTTCATGTAATAACTTTCAAAATACATTTTGCTTCTTCCTTAATGACTATATTCGTTATGAAAAATATGCCCATGGACCATCTATCACATGAGTTCATTCAATTTAACAAACAATGGATTACTTGATCTTGAATTTTATTTCTTATTGATATTAATTGTGGAATTGCAAATAAGAGAGTGCCTCCCACCATTTATCTTTAGCAATGCTCCTCTTTTGACTCCAAACACACTTTTTGATACATTGATCATGAAATTAACACGTGTGGCTAAACAACCTACCATATTTGATTGAATCAAACAAGTATAAACACATTTAAAACTCTAAATCCATTTAAATCCGTCAGTCAAAGGAGTCATTCATCATGGTTTGAATTCCGTACAAATGTGAACTGGTTTAATTCTTAAATAATAAGACATTCTATTCACCTCCTGTGAATTAAGCTCCTCTTATTGTTACCAAGACTATTTTTCATGCAATAACTTTCAAATTACATTTTGCTTCTTCATTAATGACTATATTCATTATGAAAAATATGCCCATGGACCATCTATCACATGAGTTCATTCAATTTAACAAACAATAGATAGCTTGATCTTGAATTTTATTTCTTATTGATATTAATTGTGGAATTCAAAATAAGAGAGTGCCTCCCACCAATTCTCATTAGCAATGCTCCTCTTTTGACTCCAAACACACTTTTTGATACATTGATCATGAAATTAACACGTGTAGCTAAACAACCTACCATATTGATTGAATCAAACAAGCATAAACACCATTAAAACTCTAAATCCATTTAAATTCGTCAGTCAAAGGAGTCATTCATTATGGTTTGCATTCCGTACAAAAGTGAACTGGTTTAATTCTGAAATAATAAGACATTCTATTCACCTCCTGTGAATTAAGCTCCTCTTATTGTTACCAACACTATTTTTCATGCAATAAATTTCAAATTACATTTTGCTTCTTCCTTAATGACTATATTCATTATGAAAAATATGCCCATGGACCATCTATCACATGAGTTCATTCAATTTAACAAACAATGGATTGCTTGATCTTGAATTTTATTTCTTATTGATATTAATTGTGGAATTCCAAATAAGAGAGTGCCTCCCACCATTTCTCTTTAGCAATGCTCCTCTTTTGACTCCAAACACACTTTTTGATACATTGATCATGAAATTAACATGTGTGGCCAAACAACATATCATATTGATTGAACCAAACAAGTATAAACACCATTAAAACTCTCAATCCATTTAAATCCATCAGTCAAAGGAATGATCCATCATGGTTTGCATTCCGTACAAATGTGAACTCGTTTAATTCTGAAATAACAAAACATTCTCTTCACCTCCTGTGAATTCGGCTACTCTAATTGTTACCAAGACTATTTTTCATGCAATAACTTTCAAATTACATTTTGCTTCTTCCTTAATGACTATATTTATTATGAAAAAAATGCCCATGGACCGTCTATCACATGAATTCATTCAATTTAACAAACAATGGAGTGCTTGATCTTAAATTTCATTTCTTATTGATATTAATTGTTGAATTCAAAATAAGCGAGTGCCTCCCACCAATTCACTTTAGCAATACTCCTCTTTTGACTCCAAACACACTTTTTGATACATTGATCATGAAATTAACACGTGTAGCTAAACAACCTACCATATTGATTGAATCAAACAAGCATAAACACCATTAAAACTCTAAATCCAATTAAATTCGTCAGTCAAAGGAGTCATTCATCATGGTTTGCATTCCGTACAAATGTGAACTGGTTTAATTCTGAAATAATAAGACATTCTATTCACCTTCTGTGAATTAAGCTCCTCTTATGGTTACCAAGACTATTTTTCATGTAATAACTTTCAAAATACATTTTGCTTCTTCCTTAATGACTATATTCGTTATGAAAAATATGCCCATGGACCATCTATCACATGAGTTCATTCAATTTAACAAACAATGGATTACTTGATCTTGAATTTTATTTCTTATTGATATTAATTGTGGAATTGCAAATAAGAGAGTGCCTCCCACCATTTATCTTTAGCAATGCTCCTCTTTTGACTCCAAACACACTTTTTGATACATTGATCATGAAATTAACACGTGTGGCTAAACAACCTACCATATTGATTGAATCAAACAAGTATAAACACCATTAAAACTCTAAATCCATTTAAATCCGTCAGTCAAAGGAGTCATTCATCATGGTTTGAATTCCGTACAAATGTGAACTGGTTTAATTCTTAAATAATAAGACATTCTATTCACCTCCTGTGAATTAAGCTCCTCTTATTGTTACCAAGACTATTTTTCATGCAATAACTTTCAAATTACATTTTGCTTCTTCATTAATGACTATATTCATTATGAAAAATATGCCCATGGACCATCTATCACATGAGTTCATTCAATTTAACAAACAATAGATAGCTTGATCTTGAATTTTATTTCTTATTGATATTAATTGTGGAATTCAAAATAAGAGAGTGCCTCCCACCAATTCTCATTAGCAATGCTCCTCTTTTGACTCCAAACACACTTTTTGATACATTGATCATGAAATTAACACGTGTAGCTAATCAACCTACCATATTGATTGAATCAAACAAGCATAAACACCATTAAAACTCTAAATCCATTTAAATCCGTCGGTCAAAGGAGTCATTCATCATGGTTTGCATTCCGTACAAATGTGAACTGGTTTAGTTCTGAAATAATAAGACATTCTATTCACCTCTTGTGAATTAAGCTCCTCTTATTGTTACCAAGACAATTTTTCTTGCAATAACTTTCACATTACATTTCACTTCTTCCTTAATGACTATATTCATTATGAAACAAATCCCATGGACCGTCTATCACATGAATTCATTCAATTTAACAAACAATGGAGTGCTTGATCTTGAATTTCATTTCTTATTGATATTAATTGTTGAATTCAAAATAAGGGAGTGCCTCCCACCAATTCTCTTTAGCAATGCTCCTCTTTTGACTCCAAACACACTTTTTGATACATTGATGATGAAATTAACACGTGTAGCTAAACAACCTACCATATTGATTGAATCAAACAAGCATAAACACCATTAAAACTCTAAATCCATTTAAATTCGTCAGTCAAAGGAGTCATTCATCGTGATTTGCATTCCGTACAAATGTGAACTGGTTTAATTCTGAAATAATAAGACATTCTATTCACCACCTATGAATTAAGCTCCTCTTATTGTTACCAAGACTATTTTTCATGCAATAACTTTCAAATTACATTTTGCTTCTTCCTTAATGACTATATTCATTATGAAAAATATGCCCATGGACCATCTATCACATGAGTTCATTCAATTTAACAAACAATGGATTGCTTGATTTTGAATTTTATTTCTTATTGATATTAATTGTGGAATTCCAAATAAAAGAGTGCCTCCCACCCATTTCTCTTTAGCAATGCTCCTCTTTTGACTCCAAACACACTTTTTGATACATTGATCATGAAATTTACATGTTTGGCTAAA
>JBAPLH010001396.1:0-128914 GCA_037897445.1 Ceriops zippeliana | reverse complement strand
TATAGATGGTCTATGGGCATTTTTTTTTTATAATGAATATAGTTATTAAGAAAGAATCAAAAGTTAATTTCAAGGTTATTGGATGAAAAATAGTCCTGGTAACAACAAGAGGAGCCTAATTAACACGAGGTGATTAGAAATTCTCATTATTTAGGAATTAAACCAGTTAACATTTGGACGAAATGGAAACTGTGATGAATGACATCTTTAGTTGATGGATTTATATAGAATTGGATATTTATTGGTGTTTATGTTTGTTTGATTCAATTAATATACTAGGTTGTTTAACCACATGAGTTATATTTCATGATCAATGTACCAAAAAATATGTTCGGAATCAAAAGAGGAAACTTGATAACCAGAAATGATGGGAGGAACTCTCTATTTTTGAATTCTATAATTATATCGATAAGAAATGCAATTCAAAATCAAGAACTCCATTGTTTGTTAAATTGAATGAATTCATGTAATTGATGGTCCACGGGCATTTTTGTCAAAATGAAAATATTTATCATGAAAGAAACAAAAGTTAATTTCAAGATTATTGCATGAAAAATAGTCCTGGTAACAACAGTAGGAGTCTAATTAACATGAGGTGATTAGAAATTCTCATTATTTAGGAATTAAACCAGTAAACATTTGTACGAAATGCAAACCAAGAAGAATGGCACCATTATATGATGGATTTAAATAGATTTGGAGTTTTATTGATGTTTATAAATGCTTGATTCAATTAATATACTAGGTTGTTTAGCCACATGTGTTATATTTCATGATCAATGTATGAAAAAGTGTGTTTGGAAT
Source organism: Ceriops zippeliana (assembly GCA_037897445.1). Taxonomy (NCBI): domain Eukaryota; kingdom Viridiplantae; phylum Streptophyta; class Magnoliopsida; order Malpighiales; family Rhizophoraceae; genus Ceriops; species Ceriops zippeliana. The sequence goes on along the minus strand of JBAPLH010001396.1, from coordinate 128,110 downwards.
CAAAAGAGGAAACTTGCTAACCAAAAATGATGCAAGGAGCTCTCTATTTTTGAATTCAACAATTAATATCTACAAGAAATGCAATTCAAAATCTAGGACTCCATTGTTTGTTAAATTGAATGAATTCATCTTATAGATGGTCTATGGGCATTTTTTTCGTAATGAATATAGTTATTAAGAAAGAATCAAAAGTTAATTTCAAGGTTATTGGATGAAAAATAGTCCTGGTAACAACAAGAGGGGCCTAATTAACACGAGGTGATTAGAAATTCTCATTATTTAGGAATTAAACCAGTTAACATTTGGATGAAATGGAAACCGTGATGAATGGCACCTTTGGTTGATGGATTTATATAGATTTGGATTTTTATTGGTGTTTATGCTTGTTTAATTCAATTAATATACTAGGTTGTTTAACCACATGAGTTATATTTCATGATCAATGTATCAAAAAATATGTTCGGAAGGAAAAGAGGAAACTTGATAACCAGAAATGATGGGAGGAACTCTCTATTTTTGAATTCCATAAATATATCGATAAGAAATGCAATTCAAAATCAAGAACTCCATTGTTTGTTAAATTGAATGAATTCATGTAATTGATGGTCCACGGGCATTTTTGTCAAAATGAAAATATTTATCATGAAAGAAACAAAAGTTAATTTCAAGATTATTGCATGAAAAATAGTCATGGTAATAACAAGAGGAGCCTAATTAACACGAGGTGATTAGAAATTCTCATTATTTAGGAATTAAACCAGTTAACATTTGTACCAATTGCAAACCATGAAGAATGGCACCTTTAGATGATGGATTTAAATAGATTTGGAGTTTTATTGATATTTATACATGTTTGATTCAATTAATATACTATGTTGTTTAGCCACATGTGTTATATTTCATGATCAATGTATCAAAAAGTGTGTTTGGAATCAAAAGAGGAAACTTGCTAACGAAAAATGATGCGAGGAACTCTCTATTTTTGAATTCAACAATTAATATCGATAAGAAATGCAATTCAAAATCAAGGTCTCCATTGTCTGTTAAATTGAATGAATTCATCTTATAGATGGTCTATGGGCATTCTTTTCCTAATGAATATAGTTATTAAGAAAGAATCAAAAGTTAATTTCAAGGTTATTGCATGAAAAATAGTCCTGGTAACAACAAGAGGAGCCTAATTAACACGAGGTGATTAGAAATTCTCATTATTTAGGAATTAAACTAGTTAACATTTGGACGAAATGGAAATCGTGATGAATGGCACCTTTGGTTGATGGATTTATATAGATTTGGATTTTTATTGGTGTTTATGCTTGTTTGATTCGATTAATATACTAGGTTGTTTAACCACATGAGTTATATTTCATGATCAATGTACCAAAAAATATGTTCGGAATCAAAAGAGGAAACTTGATAACCAGAAATGATGGGAGGAACTCTCTATTTTTGAATTCTATAATTATATCGATAAGAAATGCAATTCAAAATCAAGAACTCCATTGTTTGTTAAATTGAATGAATTCATGTAATTGATGGTCCACGGGCATTTTTGTCAAAATGAAAATATTTATCATGAAAGAAACAAAAGTTAATTTCAAGATTATTGCATGAAAAATAGTCCTGGTAACAACAAGTAGGAGTCTAATTAACATGAGGTGATTAGAAATTCTCATTATTTAGGAATTAAACCAGTTAATACATTTGTACGAAATGCAAACCAAGAAGAATGGCACCATTATATGATGGATTTAAATAGATTTGGAGTTTTATTGATGTTTATAAATGCTTGATTCAATTAATATACTAGGTTGTTTAGCCACATGTGTTATATTTCATGATCAATGTATGAAAAAGTGTGTTTGGAATCAAAAGAGGAAACTTGCTAACCAAAAATGATGCGAGGAGCTCTCTATTTTTGAATTCAACAATTAATATCTACAAGAAATGCAATTCAAAATCTAGGACTCCATTGTTTGTTAAATTGAAAGAATTCATCTTATAGATGGTCTATGGGCACGTTTTTCATAATGAATATAGTTATTAAGAAAGAATCAAAAGTTAATTTCAAGGTTATTGGATGAAAAATAGTCCTGGTAACAACAAGAGGAGCCTAATTAACACGAGGTAATTAGAAATTCTCATTATTTAGGAATTAAACAAGTTAACATTTGGACGAAATGGAAACCTTGATGAATGGCACCTTTGGTTGATGGATTTATATAGATTTGGATTTTTATTGGTGTTTATGCTTATTTGATTCAATTAATATACTAGGTTGTTTAACCACATGAGTTATATTTCATGATCAATGTATCAAAAAATATGTTCGGAATCAAAAGAGGAAACTCGATAACCAGAAATGATGGGAGGAACTCTCTATTTTTGAATTCTATAATTAATATCGATAAGAAATGCAATTCAAAATCAAGAACTCCATTGTTTGTTAAATTGAATGAATTCATGTAATTGATGGTCCACGGGCAGTTTTGTCAAAATGAAAATATTTATCATGAAAGAGATTAAAGTTAATTTCAAGATTATTGCATGAAAAATAGTCCTGGTAACAACAAGAGGAGCCTAATTAACACGAGGTGATTAGAAATTCTCATTATTTAGGAATTAAACCAGTTAACATTTGTACGAAATTCAAACCATGCAGAATGGCACATTTAGATGATGGATTTAAATAGATTTGGAGTTTTATTGATATTTATACATGTTTGATTCAGTTAATATACTAGGTTGTTTAGCCACATGTGTTATATTTCATGCTCAATGTATCAAAAAGTGGCTTCGGAATCAAAAGAGGAAACTTGCTAACCAAAAATGATGCGAGGAACTCTCTATATTTGAATTCAACAATTAATATCTATAAGAAATTCAATTCAAAATCAAGGACTCCATTGTTTGTTAAATTGAAAGAATTCATCTTATAGATGGTCCACATGCATATTTTTCATAATGAATATAGTTATTAAGAAAGAATCAAAAGTTAATTTCAAGGTTATTGGATGAAAAATAGTCCTGGTAGCAACAAGAGGAGCCTAATTAACACGAGATGATTAGAAATTCTCATTATTTAGGAATTAAACCAGTTAACATTTGGACGAAATGGAAACCGTGATGAATGGCACCTTTCATTGATGGATTTATATAGATTTGGATTTTTATTGGTGTTTATGTTTGTTTGATTCAATTAATATACTAGGTTGTTTAACCACATGAGTTATATTTCATGATCAATGTATCAAAAAATATGTTCAGAATCAAAAGAGGGAACTTGATAACCAGAAATGATGGGAGGAACTCTCTATTTTTGAATTCTATAATTATATCGATAAGAAATGCAATTCAAAATCAAGAACTCCATTGTTTGTTAAATTGAATGAATTCATGTAATTGATGGTCCACAGGCATTTTTGTCAAAATTAAAATATTTGTCATTAAAGAAACAAAAGTTAATTTCAAGATTATTGCATGAAAAATAGTCCTGGGAACAACAAGACGAGCCTAATTAACACGAGGTGATTAGAAATTCTCATTATTTAGGAATTAAACCAGTTAACATTTGGACGAATCGGAAACCGTGATGAATGGCACCTCTGGTTGATGGATTTATATAGATTTGGATTTTTATTGGTGTTTATGCTTGTTTGATTCAATTAATATACTAGGTTGTTTAACCACATGTGTTATATTTCATTATCAATGTATCAGAAATTGGCTTTAGAATAAAAAGAGGAGCGTTGTTAACCAAAAATGATGCGAGGAACTCTCTATTTTTGAATTCAACAATTAATATCGATAAGAAAAGTAATTCAAAATCAAGGACTCCATTGTCTGTTAAATTGAAAGAATTCATCTTATAGATGGTCTATGGGCATGTTTTTCATAATGAATATAGTTATTAAGAAAGAATCAAAAGTTAATTTCAAGGTTATTGGATGAAAAATAGTCCTGGTAACAACAAGAGGAGCCTAATTAACACGAGGTGATTAGAAATTCTCATTATTTAGGAATTAAACCATTTAACATTTGGACGAAATGGAAACCGTGATGAATGGCACCTTTAGTTGATGGATTTATATAGATTTAGATTTTTATTGGTGTTTATGTTTGTTTGATTCAATTAATATACTAGGTTGTTTAACCACATGAGTTATATTTCATGATCAATGTATAAAAAAAATATGTTCAGAATCAAAAGAGGAAACTTGATAACCAGAAATGATGGGAGGAATTCTCTATTTTTGAATTCTATAATTAATATCGATAAGAAATGTAATTCAAAATCAAAAACTCCATTGTTTGTTAAATTGAATGAATTCATGTAATTGATGGTCCACGGACATTTTTGTCAAAATGAAAATATTTATCAGGAAAGAAACAAAAGTTAATTTCAAGATTATTGCATGAAAAATAGTCCTGGTAACAACAAGTGGAGCCTAATTAACACGAGGTGATTAGAAATTCTCATTATTTAGGAATTAAACCAGTAAACATTTGTACGAAATGCAAACCATGCAGAATGGCACCTTTAGATGATGGATTTAAATAGATTTGGAGTTTTATTGATATTTATACATGTTTGATTCAATTAATATACTAGGTTGTTTAGCCACATGTGTTATATTTCATGCTCAATGTATCAAAAAGTGGCTTTGGAATCAAAAGTGGAAACTTGCTAACCAAAAATGATGCGAGGAACTCTCTATTTTTGAATTCAACAATTAATATCTATAAGAAATGCAATTCAAAAACAAGGACTCCATTGTTTGTTAAATTGAATGAATTCATCTTATAGATGGTCTATGGGCATTTTTTTTTTTGATAATGAATATAGTTATTCAGAAAGAATCAAAAGTTAATTTAAAGGTTATTGGATGAAAAATAGTCCTGGTAACAACAAGAGGAGCCTAATTAACACGAGGTGATTAGAAATTCTCATTATTTAGGAATTAAATCAGTTAACATTTGGACGAAATGGAAACCGTGATGAATGGCGCCTTTGGTTGATGGATTTATATAGATTTGGATTTTTATTGATGTTTATGCTTGTTTGATTCAATTAATATACTAGGTTGTTTAACCACATGAGTTATATTTCATGATCAATGTATCAAAAAATATGTTCGGAATCAAAAGAGGAAACTTGATAACCAGAAATGATGGGAGGAACTCTCTATTTTTGAATTCTATAATTAATATCGATAAGAAATGCAATTCAAAATCAAGAACTCCATTGTTTGTTAAATTGAATGAATTCATGTAATTGATGGTCCACGGGCATTTTTGTCAAAATGAAAATATTTATCATGAAAGAAACAAAAGTTAATTTCAAGATTATTGCATGAAAAATAGTCCTGGTAACAACAAGTGGAGCCTAATTAACACGAGGTGATTAGAAATTCTCATTATTTAGGAATTAAACCAGTAAACATTTGAACGAAATGCAAACCATGCAGAATGGCACCTTTAGATGATGGATTTAAATAGATTTGGAGTTTTATTGATATTTATACATGTTTGATTCAATTAATATACTAGGTTGTTTAGCCACATGTGTTATATTTCATGCTCAATGTATCAAAAAGTGGCTTTGGAATCAAATGAGGAAACTTGCTAACCAAAAATGATGCGAGGAACTCTCTATTTTTGAATTCAACAATTAATATCTATAAGAAATTCAATTCAAAATCAAGGACTCCATTGTTTGTTAAATTGAATGAATTCATCTTATAGATGGTCTATGGGCATTTTTTTCATAATGAATATAGTTATTAAGAAAGAATCAAAAGTGAATTTCAAGGTTATTGTATGAAACATAGTCCTGGTAACAACAAGAGGAGCCTAATTAATCCGAGGTGATTAGAAATTCTCATTATTTAGGAATTAAACCAGTTAACATTTGTACGAAATGCAAACCATGCAGAATGGCACCTTTAGATGATGGATTTAAATAGATTTGGAGTTTTATTGATATTTATACATGTTTGATTCAATTAATATACTAGGTTGTTTAAACACATGTGTTATATTTCATGATCAATGTATCAAAAAGTGTGTTTGGAATGAAATGAGGAAATTTGCTAACCAAAAATGATGCGAGGAACTCTTTATTTTTGAATTCAACAATTAATATCGATAAGAAAAGCAATTCAAAATCAAGGACTCCATTGTCTGTTAAATTGAAAGAATTCATCTTATAGATGGTCTATGGGCATGTTTTTCATAATGAATATAGTTATTAAGAAAGAATCAAAAGTTAAATTCAAGGTTATTGGATGAAAAATAGTCCTGGTAACAACAAGAGGAGCCTAATTAACACGAGGTGATTAGAAATTCTCATTATTTAGGAATTAAACTACTTAACATTTGGATGAAATGGAAACCGTGATGAATGGCACCTTTGGTTGATGGATTTATATAGATTTGGATTTTTATTGGTGTTTATGCTTGTTTGATTCAATTAATATACTAGGTTGTTTAACCACATGAGTTATATTTCATGATCAATGTATCAAAAAATATGTTCGGAATCAAAAGAGGAAACTTGATAACCAGAAATGATGGGAGGAACTCTCTATTTTTGAATTCTATAATTAATATCGATAAGAAATGCAATTCAAAATCAAGAACTCCATTGTTTGTTAAATTGAATGAATTCATGTAATTGATGGTCCACGGGCATTTTTGTCAAAATGAAAATATTTATCATGAAAGAGACAAAAGTTAATTTCAAGATTATTGCATGAAACATAGTCCTGGTAACAACAAGAGGAGCCTAATTAACACGAGGTGATTAGAAATTCTCATTATTTAGGAATTAAACCAGTTAACATTTGTACAAAATGCAAACCATGCAGAATGGCACATTTAGATGATGGATTTAAATAGATTTGGAGTTTTATTGATATTTATACATGTTTGATTCAATTAATATACTAGGTTGTTTAGCCACATGTGTAATATTTCATGCTCAATGTATCAAAAACTGGCTTTGGAATCAAAAGAGGAAACTTGCTAACCAAAAATGATGCGAGGAACTCTCTATTTTTGAATTCAACAATTAATATCTATAAGAAATTCAATTCAAAATCAAGGACTATATTGTTTGTTAAAATGAATGAATTCATCTTATAGATGGTCTATGGGCATTTTTTTTTTTGATAATGAATATAGTTATTAAGAAAGATTCAAAAGATAATTTCAAGGTTATTGGATGAAAAATTGTCCTGGTAACAATAAGAGGAGCCTAATTAACACGAGGTGATTAGAAATTCTCATTATTTAGGAATTAAACCTGTTAACATTTGGACGAAATGGAAACCGTGATGAATGGCACCTTTGGTTGATGGATTTATATAGATTTGGATTTTTATTGGTGTTTATGCTTGTTTCATTTAATTAATATACTAGGTTGTTTAACCACATGAGTTATATTTCATGATCAATGTATAAAAAAATATGTTCTGAATCAAAAGAGGAAACTTGATAACCAGAAATGGTGGGAGGAACTCTCTATTTTTGAATTCTATAATTAATATCGATAAGAAATGCAATTCAAAATCAAGAACTCCATTGTTTGTTAAATTGAATGAATTCATGTAATTGATGGTCCACGGGCATTTTTGTCAAAATGAAAATATTTATCATGAAAGAAACAAAAGTTAATTTCAAGATTATTGCATGAAAAATAGTCCTGGTATCAACAAGTGGAGCCTAATTAACACGAGGTGATTAGAAATTCTCATTATTTAGGAATTAAACCAGTTAACATTTGTACGAAATGCAAACCATGAAGAATGACACCTTTACATGATGGATTTAAATAGATTTGGAGTTTTATTGATGTTTATACATGTTTGATTTAATTAATATACTAGGTTGTTTAGCCACATGTGTTATATTTCATGATCAATGTATCAAAAAGTGAGTTTGGAATCAAAAGAGGAAAATTGCTAACCAAAAATGATGCGAGGAACTCTCTATTTTTGAATTCAACAATTAATATCTATAAGAAATGCAATTCAAAAACAAGGACTCCATTGTTTGTTAAATTGAATGAATTCATCTTATAGATAGTCTATGGGCATTTTTTTTTTTGATAATGAATATAGTTTTTAAGGAAGAATCAAAAGTTAATTTCAAGGTTATTGGATGAAAAATAGTCCTGGTAACAACAAGAGGAGCCTAATTAACACGAGGTGATTAGAAATTCTCATTATTTAGGAATTAAACCCGTTAACATTTGTACGAAATGCAATCCATGCAGAATGACACCTTTAGATGATCGATTTAAATAGATTTGGAGTTTTATTGATATTTATAATGTTTGATTCAATTAATATACTAGGTTGTTTAGCCACATGTGTTATATTTCATGCTCAATCTATCAAAAAGTGGCTTTGGAATCAAAAGAGGAAACTTGCTAACCAAAAATGATGCGAGGAACTCTCTATTTTTGAATTCAATAATTAATATCTATAAGAAATTCAATTCAAAATCAAGGACGCCATTGTTTGTTAAATTGAATGAATTCATCTTATAGATGGTCTATGGGCATTTTTTTCATAATGAATATAGTTATTAAGAAAGAATCAAAAGTTAATTTCAAGGTTATGGCATGAAAAATAGTCCTAGTAACAACAAGAGGAGCCTAATTAACATGAGGTGATTAGAAATTCTCATTATTTAGGAATTAAACCAGTTAACATTTGGACGAAATGGAAACCGTGATGAATGGCACCTTTGGTCGATGGATTTAAATAGATTTGGATTTTTATTGGTGTTTATGCTTGTTCGATTCAATTAATATACTAGGTTGTTTAACCACATGTGTTATATTTCATGATCAATGTATCAAAAAATGTGTTTGGAATCAAAAGAGGAAACTTGATAACCAGAAATGATAGGGGAAACTCTCTATTTTTAAATTCTATAATTAATATCAATAAGAAATGCAATTCAAAATGCAGGACTCCATTGTTTGTTAAATTGAATGAATTCATGTAATTGATGGTCCACGGGCATTTTTTTCATAATGAATATAGTTATTAGGAAAGAAACAAAAGTTAATTTCAAGGTTATTGCAGGAAAAATAGTCCAGGTAACAACAAGAGGAGCCTAATTAACACGAGTTGATTAGAAATTCTCATTATTTAGGAATTAAACCAGTTAACATTTGTACGAAATGCAAACCATGAAGAATGGCACCTTTAGATGATGGATTTAAATAGATTTGGAGTTTTATTGATGTTTATACATGTTTGATTCAATTAATATACTAGGTTGTTTAGCCACATGAGTTATATTTCATGCTCAATGTATCAAAAAGTGGCTTTGGAATCAAAAGATAAAACTTGCTAACCAAAAATGATGCGAGGAACTCTCTATTTTTGAATTCAACAATTAATATCTATAAGAAATTCAATTCAAAATCATGGATTCCATTGTTTGTTAAATTGAATAAATTCATCTTATAGATGGTCTATGGGCATTTTTTTCATAATGAATATAGTTATTAAGAAAGAATCAAAAGTTAATTTCAAGGTTATTGCATGAAAAATAGTCCTGGTAACAACAAGAGGAGCCTAATTAACATGAGGCGTTTAGAAATTCTCATTATTTAATAATTAAACCAGTTAACATCTGTACGAAATGCAAACCGTGATGAATGGCACCTTTAGTTGATGGATTTAAATAGATTTGGATTTTTATTGGTGTTTATGCTTGTTGGATTAAATTAATATACTAGGTTGTTTAACCACATGAGTTATATTTCATGATCAATGTATCAAAAAATATGTTCGGAATCAAAAGAGGAAACTTGATAACCAGAAATGATGGGAGGAACTCTCTATTTTTGAATTCAACAATTAATAGCTATAAGAAATGCAATTCAAAATCAAGGACTCCATTGTTTGTTAAATTGAATGAATTCATGTAATTGATGGTCCACATGCATATTTTTCATAATGAATATAGTTATTAGGAAAGAAAAAAAAGTTAATTTCAAGGTTATTGCATGAAAAATAGTCCTGGTAACAACAAGAGGTGCCTAATTAACACGAGGTGATTAGAAATTCTCATTATTTAGGAATTAAACCAGTTAACATTTGGACGAAATGGAAACCGTGATGAATGGCACCTTTGGTTGATGGATTTATATAGATTTGGATTTTTATTGGTGTTTATGCTTGTTTGATTCAATTAATATACTAGGTTGTTTAACCATACGTGTTATATTTCATCATCAATGTATGAAAAAGTGGCTTCGGAATCAAAAGAGGAGCCTTGTTAACCAAAAATGATGCGAGGAACTCTCTATTTTTGAATTCAACAACTAATATCAATAAGAAATGCAATTCAAAATCAACGACTCCATTGTTTGTTAAATTGAATGAATTCATGTAATTGATGGTCCACGTGCATATTTTTCATAATGAATATAGTTATTAGGAAAGAAAAAAAAGTTAATTTCAAGGTTATTGCATGAAAAATAGTCCTGGTAACAACAAGAGGAGCCTAATTAACACTAGGTGATTAGAAATTCTCATTATTTAACAATAAAACCAGTTAAAATTTGTACGAAATGCAAACCACGAAGAATGACACCTTTAGATGACGGATTTAAATAGATTTCGAGTTTTATTGATGTTTATACATGTTTGATTCAATTAATATACTAGGTTGTTTAGCCACATGTGTTATATTTCATGATCAATGTATCAAAAAGTGTGTTTGGAATCAAAAGAGGAAACTTGCAAACCAAAAATGATGCGAGGAACTCTCTATTTTTGAATTCAACAATTAATATCTATAGGAAATGCAATTCAAAATCAACGACGCCATTGTTTGTTAAATTGAATGAATTCATGTAATTGATGGTCCACGGGCTTTTTTGTCAAAATGAAAATATTTATCATGAAAGAAACAAAAGTTAATTTCAAGATTATTGCATGAAAAATAGTCCTGGTAACAACAAGTGGAGCCTAATTAACATGAGGTGATTAGAAATTCTCATTATTTAATAATTAAACCAGTTAACATCTGTACGAAATGCAAACTATGATGAATGGCACCTTTGGTTGATGGATATAAATAGATTTGGATTTTTATTGGTGTTTATGCTTGTTTGATTCAATTAATATACCAGGTTGTTTAACCACATGAGTTATATTTCATGATCAATGTATCAAAAAATATGTTCGGAATCAAAAGAGGAAACATGATAACCAGAAATGATGGGAGGAACTCTCTATTTTTGAATTCTATAATTAATATCGATAAGAAATGCAATTCAAAATCAAGATCTCCATTATTTGTTAAATTGAATGAATTCATGTAATTGATGGTCCACGGGCATTTTGGTCAAAATGAAAATATTTATCATGAAAGAAACAAAAGTTAATTTCAAGATTATTGCATGAAAAATAGTCCTGGTAACAACAAGAGGAGCGTAATTAACACGAGGTGATTAGAAATTCTCATTATTTAGGAATTAAACTAGTTAACATGTGGACGAAATGGAAACCGTGATGAATGGCACCTTTGGTTGATGGATTTATAGAGATTTGGATTTTTATTGGTGTTTATGCTTGTTTGATTCAATTAATATACTAGGTTGTTTAACCACATGTGTCATATTTCATTATCAATGTATCAAAAAGTGGCTTTGGAATCAAAAGAGGAGCCTTGTTAACCAAAAATGATGCGAGGAACTCTCTATTTTTGAATTCAAAAACTAATATCAATAAGAAATACAATTCAAAATGAACGACTACATTGTTTGTTAAATTGAATGAATTCATGTAATTGATGGTCCACGTGCATATTTTTCATAATGAATATAGTTATTAGGAAAGAAACAAAAGTTAATTTCAAGGTTATTGCATGAAAAATAGTCCTGGTAACAACAAGAGGAGCCTAATTAACATGAGGTGATTAGAAATTCTCATTATTTAGGAATTAAACCAGTTAACAATTGGAGGAAATGGAAACCGTGATGAATGGCACCTTTGGTTGATGGATTTAAATAGATTTGGATTTTTATTGGTGTTTATGCTTGTTGGATTAAATTAATATACTAGGTTGTTTAACCACATGAGTTATATTTCATGATCAATGTATCAAAAAATATGTTCGGAATCAAAAGAGGAAACTTGATAACCAGAAATGATGGGAGGAACTCTCTATTTTTGAATTCAACAATTAATAGCTATAAGAAATGCAATTCAAAATCAAGGACTCCATTGTTTGTTAAATTGAATGAATTCATGTAATTGATGGTCCACATGCATATTTTTCATAATGAATATAGTTATTAGGAAAGAAAAAAAAGTTAATTTCAAGGTTATTGCATGAAAAATAGTCCTGGTAACAACAAGAGGTGCCTAATTAACACGAGGTGATTAGAAATTCTCATTATTTAGGAATTAAACCAGTTAACATTTGGACGAAATGGAAACCGTGATGAATGGCACCTTTGGTTGATGGATTTATATAGATTTGGATTTTTATTGGTGTTTATGCTTGTTTGATTCAATTAATATACTAGGTTGTTTAACCATACGTGTTATATATTTCATCATCAATGTATGAAAAAAGTGGCTTCGGAATCAAAAGAGGAGCCTTGTTAACCAAAAATGATGCGAGGAACTCTCTATTTTTGAATTCAACAACTAATATCAATAAGAAATGCAATTCAAAATCAACGACTCCATTGTTTGTTAAATTGAATGAATTCATGTAATTGATGGTCCACGTGCATATTTTTCATAATGAATATAGTTATTAGGAAAGAAAAAAAAGTTAATTTCAAGGTTATTGCATGAAAAATAGTCCTGGTAACAACAAGAGGAGCCTAATTAACATGAGGTGATTAGAAATTCTCATTATTTAATAATTAAACCAGTTAACATCTGTACGAAATGCAAACCGTGATGAATGGCACCTTTGGTTGATGGATTTAAATAGATTTGGATTTTTGTTGGTGTTTAGGTTTGTTTGATTCAATTAGTATACTAGGTTGTTTAACAACATGAGTTATATTTCATCATCAATGTATCAAAAAATATGTTCGGAAACAAAAGAGGAAACTTGATAACCAGCAATAATGGGAGGAAAACTCTATTTTTGACTTCTCTAATTAATATCGATAAGAAATGCATTTCAAAATCAACAACTCCATTGTTCGTTAAATTGAATGAATTCATGTAATTGATGGTCCACGGGCATTTTTTTCATAATGAATATAGTTATTAAGAGAGAAACAAAAGTTCTTTTCAAGGTTATTGCATGGAAAATAGTGCTGGTAACAACAAAAGGAGCCTAATTAACATGAGGTGATTAGAGATTCTCATTATTTAGGAATTAAACCAGTTAACATGTGAACGAAATGGAAACCGTGATGAATGGCACCTTTGGTTGATGGATTTATATAGATTTGGATTTTTATTGGTGTTTATGCTTGTTTGATTCAATTAATATACTACGTTGTTTAACCACATGTGTTATATTTTATGATCAATCTATCAAAAAAGGTGTTTGGAATCAAACGAGGAAACTTGATAACCAGAAATGATAGGAGGAACTCTCTATTTTTGAATTCTATAATTAATATCAATAAGAAATCCAATTCAAAATCAAGGACTCCATTGTTTGTTAAATTGAATGAATTCATGTAATTGATGGTCCACGAGCATTTTTTTCATAATGAATATAGTTATTAAGAGAGAAACAAAAGTTCTTTTCAAGGTTATTGGATGGAAAATAGTGCTGGTAACAACAAGAGGAGCCTAATTAACATGAGGTGATTAGAAATTCTCATTATTTAATAATTAAACCAGTTAACATCTGTACGAAATGCAAACCGTGATGAATCGCACCTTTGGTTGATGGATTTAAATAGATTTGGATTTTTATTGGTGTTTATGCTCGTTTGATTCAATTAATATACTAGGTTTTTTAACCACATGTGTTATATTTCATGATCAATGTATCAAAAAATGTGTTTGGAATCAAAAGAGGAAACTTGATAACCAGAAATGATAGGACGAACACTCTATTTTTGAATTCTATAATTAATATCAATAAGAAATGCAATTCAAAATCAAGGACTCCATTGTTTGTTAAATTGAATGAATTCATGTAATTGATGGTCCACGGGCATTTTTTTCATAATGAATATAGTTATTAAGAGAGAAACAAAAGTTCTTTTCAAGGTTATTGCATGGAAAATAGTCATGGTAACAACAAGAGGAGCCTAATTAACATGAGGTGATTAGAAATTCTCATTATTTAATAATTAAACCAGTTAACATCTGTACGAAATGCAAATCGTGATGAATGGCACCTTTGGTTGATGGATTTAAATAGATTTGGATTTTTGTTGGTGTTTATGCTTGTTTGATTCAATTAATATACTAGGTTGTTTAACCACATGAGTTATATTTCATGATCAATGTATCAAAAAATATGTTCAGAATCAAAAGAGGAAACTTGATAACCAGAAATGATGGGAGGAACTCTCTAGTTTTGAATTCTATAATTAATATCGATAAGAAATGCAATTCAAAATCAAGGACTCCATTGTTTGTTAAAGTGAATGAATTCATCTTATAGATGGTCTATGGGCATTTTTTTCATAATGAATATAGTTATTAAGAAACAATCAAAAGTTAATTTCAAGGTTATTGCATGAAAAAATAGTCCTGGTAACAACAAGAGGAGCCTAATTAACATGAGGTGATTAGAAATTCTCATTATTTAGGAATTAAACCAGTTAACATTTAGACGAAATGGAAACCGTGATGAATGGCACCTTTGGTTGATGGATTTAAATAGATTTGGATTTTTATTGGTGTTTATGCTCGTTTGATTCAATTAATATACTAGGTTCTTTAACCACATGTGTTATATTTGATGATCAATGTATCAAAAAATGTGTTTGGAATCAAAAGAGGAAACTTGATAACCAAAAATGATAGGAGGAACTCTCTATTTTTGAATTCTATAATTAATATCAATAAGAAATGCAATTCAAAATCAAGGACTCCATTGTTTGTTAAATTGAATGAATTCATGTAATTGATGGTCCACGGGCATTTTTTTCATAATGAATATAGTTATTAAGAGAGAAACAAAAGTTCTTTTCAAGGTTATTGCATGGAAAATAGTCATGGTAACAACAAGAGGAGCCTAATTAACATGAGGTGATTAGAAATTCTCATTATTTAATAATTAAACCAGTTAACATCTGTACGAAATGCAAACCGTGATGAATGGCACCTTTGGTTGATGGATTTAAATAGATTTGGATTTTTGTTGGTGTTTATGCTTGTTTAATTCAATTAATATACTAGGTCGTTTAACAACATGAGTTATATTTCATCATCAATGTATCAAAAAATATGTTCGGAAACAAAAGAGGAAACTTGATAACCAGCAATAATGGGAGGAAAACTCTATTTTTGACTTCTCTAATTAATATCGATAGGAAATGCATTTCAAAATCAAGAACTCCATTGTTTGTTAAATTGAATGAATTCATGTAATTGATGGTCCACGGGCATTTTTTTCATAATGAATATAGTTATTAAGAGAGAAACAAAAGTTCTTTTCAAGGTTATTGCATGGAAAATAGTGCTGGTAACAACAAAAGGAGCCTAATTAACATGAGGTGATTAGAGATTCTCATTATTTAGGAATTAAACCAGTTAACATGTGAACGAAATGGAAACCGTGATGAATGGCACCTTTGGTTGATGGATTTATATAGATTTGGATTTTTATTGGTGTTTATGCTCGTTTGATTCAATTAAGATACTAGGTTGTTTAACCACATGTGTTATATTTCATGATCAATGTATCAAAAAAGGTGTTTGGAATCAAACGAGGAAACTTGATAACTAGAAATGATAGGAGGAACTCTCTATTTTTGAATTCTATAATTAATATCAATAAGAAATCCAATTCAAAATCAAGGACTCCATTGTTTGTTAAATTGAATGAATTCATGTAATTGATGGTCCACGGGCATTTTTTTCATAATGAATATAGTTATTAAGAGAGAAACAAAAGTTCTTTTCAAGGTTATTGCATGGAAAATAGTGCTGGTAACAACAAGAGGAGCCTAATTAACATGAGGTGATCAGAAATTCTCATTATTTAATAATTAAACCAGTTAACATCTGTACGAAATGCAAACCGTGATGATGAATGGCACCTTTGGGTTGATGGATTTAAATAGATTTGGATTTTTATTGGTGTTTATGCTTGTTTGATTCAATTAATATACTAGGTTGTTTAACCACATGTGTTATATTTCAGGATCAATGTATCAACAAATGTGTTTGGAATCAAAAGAGGAAACTTGATAACCAGAAATGATGGGAGGAACTCTCTATTTTTGAATTCTATAATTAATATCAATAAGAAATGCAATTCAAAATCAAGGACTCCATTGTTTGTTAAATTGAATGAATTCATGTAATTGATGGTCCACGGGCATTTTTTTCATAATGAATATAGTTATTAAGAGAGAAACAAAAGTTCTTTTCAAGGTTATTGCATGGAAAATAGTCATGGTAACAACAAGAGGAGCCTAATTAACATGAGGTGATTAGAAATTCTCATTATTTAATAATTAAACCAGTTAATATCTGTACGAAATGCAAACCGTGACGAATGGCACATTTGGTTGATGGATTTAAATAGATTTGGATTTTTATTGGTGTTTATGCTTGTTTGATTCAATTAATATACTAGGTTGTTTAACCACATGTGTTATATTTCATGATCAATGTATCAAAAAATGTGTTTGGAATCAAAAGAGGAAACTTGATAACCAGAAATGATAGGAGGAACTCTCTATTTTTGAATTCTATACTTAATATCAATAAGAAATGCAATTCAAAATCAAGGACTCCATTGTTTGTTAAATTGAATGAATTCATGTAATTGATGGTCAACGGGCATTTTTTTCATAATGAATATAGTTATTAAGAGAGAAACAAAAGTTCTTTTCAATTTTATTGCATGGAAAATAGTGCTGGTAACAACAAGAGGAGCCTAATTAACATGAGGTGATTAGAAATTCTCATTATTTAATAATTAAACCAGTTAACATCTATACGAAATGCAAACCGTGATGAATGACACCTTTGGTTGATGGATTTAAATAGATTTGGATTTTTATTGGTGTTTATGCTTCTTTGATTCAATTAATATACTAGGTTGTTTAACCACATGAGTTATATTTCATGATCAATGTATCAAAAAATATGTTCGGAATCAAAAGAGGAAACTTCATAACCAGAAATGATGGGAGGAACTCTCTATTTTTGAATTCTATAATTAATATCGATAAGAAGTGCAATTCAAAATCAAGGACTCCATTGTTTGTTAAATTGAATGAATTCATCTTATAGATGGTCTATGGGCATTTTTTTCATAATGAATATAGTTATTAAGAAACAATCAAAAGTTAATTTCAAGGTTATTGCATGAAAAAATAGTCCTGGTAACAACAAGAGGAGCCTAATTAACATGAGGTGATTAGAAATTCTCATTATTTAGGAATTAAACCAGTTAACATTTGGACGAAATGGAAACCGTGATGAATGGCACCTTTGGTTGATGGATTTAAATAGATTTGGATTTTTATTGGTGTTTATGCTCGTTTGATTCAATTAATATACTAGGTTGTTTAACCACATGTGTTATATTTCATGATCAATGTATCAAAAAATGTGTTTGGAATCAAAAGAGGAAACTTGATAACCAGAAATGATAGGAGGAACTCTCTATTTTTGAATTCTATAATTAATATCAATAAGAAATGCAATTCAAAATCAAGGACTCCATTGTTTGTTAAAGTGAATGAATTCATGTAATTGATGGTCCACCTGCATTTTTTTCATAAAGAATATAGTTATTAAGAGAGAAACAAAAGTTCTTTTCAAGGTTATTGCATGGAAAATAGTCATGGTAACAACAAGACGAGCCTAATTAACATGAGGTGATTAGAAATTCTCATTATTTAATAATTAAACCAGTTGACATCTGTACGAAATGCAAACCGTGATGAATGGCACCTTTGGTTGATGGATTTAAATAGATTTGGATTTTTGTTGGTGTTTATGCTTGTTTGATTCAATTAATATACTAGGTTGTTTAACAACATGAGTTATATTTCATCATCAATGTATCAAAAAATATGTTCGTAAATAAAAGAGGAAACTTGATAACCAGCAATAATGGGAGGAAAACTCTATTTTTGACTTCTCTAAATAATATCGATAAGAAATGCAATTCAAAATCAAGGACTCCATTGTTTGTTAAAGTGAATGAATTCATCTTATAGATGGTCTATGGGCATTTTTTTCATAATGAATATAGTTATTAAGAAACAATCAAAAGTTAATTTCAAGGTTATTGCATGAAAAAATAGTCCTGGTAACAACAAGAGGAGCCTAATTAACATGAGGTGATTAGAAATTCTCATTATTTAGGAATTAAACCAGTTAACATTTAGACGAAATGGAAACCGTGATGAATGGCACCTTTGGTTGATGGATTTAAATAGATTTGGATTTTTATTGGTGTTTATGCTCGTTTGATTCAATTAATATACTAGGTTGTTTAACCACATGTGTTATATTTCATGATCAATGTATCAAAAAATGTGTTTGGAATCAAAAGAGGAAACTTGATAACCAGAAATGATAGGAGGAACTCTCTATTTTTTAATTCTATAATTAATATCAATAAGAAATGCAATTCAAAATCAAGGACTCCATTGTTTGTTAAATTGAATGAATTCATGTAATTGATGGTCTACGGGCATTTTTTTCATAATGAATATAGTTATTAAGAGAGAAACAAAAGTTCTTTTCAAGGTTATTGCATGGAAAATAGTGCTGGTAACAACAAGAGGAGCCTAATTAACATGAGGTGATTAGAAATTCTCATTATTTAATAATTAAACCAGTTAACATCTGTACGAAATGCAAACTGTGATGAATGGCACCTTTGGTTGATGGATTTAAATAGATTTGGATTTTTATTGGTGTTTATGCTTCTTTGATTCAATTAATATACTAGATTGTTTAACCACATGAGTTATATTTCATGATCAATGTATCAAAAAATATGTTCGGAATCAAAAGAGGAAACTTGATAACCAGAAATGATGGGAGGAACTCTCTATTTTTGAATTCTATAATTAATATCGATAAGAAATGCAATTCAAAATCAAGAACTCCATTGTTTGTTAAAATGAATGAATTCATGTAATTGATGGTCCACGGGCATTTTTGTCAAAATGAAAATATTTATCATGAAAGAAACAAAAGTTAATTTCAAGATTATTGCATGAAAAATAGTCCTGGTAACAACAAGTGGAGCCTAATTAACACGAGGTGATTAGAAATTCTCATTATTTAGTAATTAAACCAGTTAACATTTGGACGAAATGGAAACCGTGATGAATGGCACCTTTGGTTGATGGATTTATATAGATTTGGATTTTTATTGGTGTTTATGCTTCTTTTATTCAATTAATATAGTAGGTTGTTTAACCACATGAGTTATATTTCATGATCAATGTATCAAAAAATATGTTCGGAATCAAAAGAGGAAACTTGATAACCAGAAATGATGGGAGGAACTCTCTATTTTTGAATTCTATAATTAATATCGATAAGAAATGCAATTCAAAATCAAGAACTCCATTGTTTGTTAAATTGAATGAATTCATGTAATTGATGGTCCACGGGCATTTTTGCCAAAATGAAAATATTTATCATGAAAGAAACAAAAGTTAATTTCAAGATTATTGCATGAAAAATAGTCCTGGTAACAACAAGAGGAGCCTAATTAACACGAGGTGATTAGAAATTCTCATTATTTTGGAATTAAACCAGTTAACATTTGGACGAAATGGAAACCGTGATGAATGGCACCTTTGGTTGATGGATTTATATAGATTTGGATTTTTATTTGTGTTTATGATTGTTCGATTCAATTAATATACTAGGTTGTTTAACCACATGTGTTATATTTCATTATCAATGTATCAAAAAGTGGCTTTGGAATCCAAAGTGGAGCCTTGTTAACCAAAAATGATGCGAGGAACTCTCTATTTTTGAATTCAGCAACTAATATCAATAAGAAATGCAATTCAAAATCAACGACTCCATTGTTTGTTAAATTGAATGAATTCATGTAATTGATGGTCCACGTGCATATTTTTCATAATGAATATAGTTATTAGGAAAGAAAAAAAAGTTAATTTCAAGGTTATTGCATGAAAAATAGTTCTAGTAACAACAAAAGGAGCCTAATTAACACTAGGTGATTAGAAATTCTCATTATTTAGGAATGAAACCAGTTAACATTTGTACGAAATGCAAACCATGAAGAATGGCACCTTTAGATGATGGATTTTAATAGATTTGGAGTTTTATTGATGTTTATACATGTTTGATTCAATTAATATACTATGTTGTTTAGCCACATGTGTTATATTTCATGATCAATGTATCAAAAAGTGTGTTTGGAATCAAAAGAGGAAACTTGCTAACCAAAAATGATGCGAGGAACTCTCTATTTTTGAATTCAACAATTAATATCTATAAGAAATGCAATTCAAAATCAAGGACTCCATTGTTTGTTAAATTGAATGAATTCATCTTATAGATGGTCTATGGGCATTCTTTTCCTAATGAATATAGTTATTAAGAAAGAATCAAAAGTTAATTTCAAGGTTATTGCATGAAAAATAGTCCTGGTAACAACAAGAGGAGCCTAATTAACACGAGATGATTAGAAATTGTCATTATTTAGGAATTAAACCAGTTAAAATTTGTACGAAATGCAAACCATGAAGAATGGCACCTTTAGATGACAGATTTAAATAGATTTGGAGTTTTATTGATGTTTATACATGTTTGATTCAATTAATATACAAGGTTGTTTAGCCACATGTGTTATATTTCATGATCAATGTATCAAAAAGTGTGTTTGGAATCAAAAGAGGAAACTTGCTAACCAGAAATGATGCGAGGAACTCTCTATTTTTGAAATCAACAATTAATATCTATAAGAGATGCAATTCAAAATCAAGGACTCCATTGTTTGTTAAATTGAATGAATTCATCTTATAGATGGTCTATGGGCATTTTTTTCATAATGAATATAGTTATTAAGAAACAATCAAAAGTTAATTTCAATGTTATTGCATGAAAAAATAGTCCTGGTAACAACAAGAGGAGCCTAATTAACATGAGGTGATTACAAATTCTCATTATTTAGGAATTAAACCATTTAACATTTGGACGAAATGGAAACCGTGATGAATGGCACCTTTGGTTGATGGATTTAAATAGATTTGGATTTTTATTGGTGTTTATGCTCGTTTGATTCAATTAATATACTAGGTTCTTTAACCACATGTGTTATATTTCATGATCAATGTATCAAAAAATGTGTTTGGAATCAAAAGAGGAAACTTGATAACCAGAAATGATAGGAGGAACTTTCTATTTTTCAATTCTATAATTAATATCAATAAGAAATGCAATTCAAAATCAAGGACTCCATTGTTTGTTAAATTGAATGAATTCATGTAATTCATGGTCCACGGGCATTTTTTTCATAATGAATAAAGTTATTAAGAGAGAAACAAAAGTTCTTTTCAAGGTTATTGCATGGAAAATAGTGCTGGTAACAACAAGAGGAGCCTAATTAACATGAGGTGATTAAAAATTCTCATTATTTAATAATTAAACCAGTTAACATCTGTACGAAATGCAAACCGTGATGAATGGCACCTTTGGTTGATGGATTTAAATAGATTTGGATTTTTATTGGTGTTTATGGTTGTTTGATTCAATTAATATACTAGGTTGTTTAACCACATGAGTTATATTTCATCATCAATGCATCAAAAAATATGTTCGGAATCAAAAGAGGAAACTTGATAACCAGAAATGATGGGAGGAACTCTCTATTTTTGACTTCTCTAATTAATATCGATAAGAAATGCATTTCAAAATCAAGAACTCCATTGTTTGTTAAATTGAATGAATTCATGTAATTAATGGTCCAAGGGCATTTTTGTCAAAATGAAAATATTTATCATGAAAGAAACAAAAGTTAATTTCAAGATTATTGCATGAAAAATAGTCCTGATAACAACAAAAAGAGCCTAATTAACACGAGGTGATTAGAAATTCTCATTATTTAGGAATTAAACCAGTTAACATGTGGACGACATGCAAATCGTGATGAATGGCACCTTTGGTTGATGGATTTATATAGATTTGGATTTTTATTGGTGTTTATGCTTGTTTGATTCAATTAATATACTAGGTTGCTTAACCACATGTGTTATATTTCATGATCAATGTATCAAAAAATGTGTTTGGAATCAAAAGAGGAAACTTGATAACCAGAAATGATGGGAGGAACTCTCTATTTTTGAATTCTATAAATAATATGAATAAGAAATGCAATTCAAAATCAAGGACTCCATTGTTTGTTAAATTGAATGAATTCATGTAATTGATGGTCCACGAGCATTTTTTTCATAATGAATATAGTTATTAAGAGAGAAACAAAAGTTCTTTTCAAGGTTATTGCATGGAAAATAGTGCTGGTAACAACAAGAGGAGCCTAATTAACATGAGGTGATTAGAAATTCTCATTATTTAATAATTAAACCAGTTAACATCTGTACGAAATGCAAACCGTGATGAATGGCACCTTTGGATGATGGAATCAAATAGATTTGGATTTTTATTGGTGTTTATGCTTGTTTGATTCAATTAATATACTAGGTTGTTTAACCACATGTGTTATATTTCATGATCAATGTATCAAAAAATGTGTTTGGAATCAAAAGAGGAAACTTGATAACCAGAAATGATAGCAGGAACTCTCTATTTTTGAATTCTATAATTAGTATGAATAAGAAATGCAATTTGAAATCAAGGACTCCATTGTTTGTTAAATTGAATGAATTCATGTAATTGATGGTCCACAGGCATTTTTTTCATAATGAATGTAGTTATTAAGAGAGAAACAAAAGTTCTTTTCAAGGTTATTGCATGGAAAATAGTGCTGGCAACAACAAGAGGAGCCTAATTAACATGAGGTGATTAGAAATTCTCATTATTTAATAATTAAACCAGTTAACATCTGTACGAAATGCAAACCGTGATGAATGGCACCTTTGGTTGATGGATTTAAATAGATTTGGATTTTTATTGGTGTTTATGCTTCTTTGATTCAATTAATATACTAGGTTGTTTAACCACATGAGTTATATTTCAAGATCAATGTATCAAAAAATATGTTCGAAATCAAAAGAGGAAACTTGATAACCAGAAATGATGGGAGGAACTCTCTATTTTTGAATTCTATAATTAATATCGATAAGAAATGCAATTCAAAATCAAGAACTCCATTGTTTGTTAAATTGAATGAATTCATGTAGTTGATGGTCAACGGGCATTTTTGTCAAAATGAAAATATTTATCATGAAAGAAACAAAAGTTAATTTCAAGATTATTGCAGGAAAAATAGTCCTGGTAACAACAAGTGGGGCCTAATTAACACGAGGTGATTACAAATTCTCATTATTTAGGAATTAAACCAGTTAACATTTGTATGAAATGCAAACCATGAAGAATGACACTTTTAGATGATGGATTTAAATAGATTTGGAGTTTTATTGATGTTTATACATGTTTGATTCAATTAATATACTAGGTTGTTTAGCCACATGTGTTATATTTCATGTTCAATGTATCAAAAAGTGTGTTTGGAATCAAAAGAGGAAACTTGCTAACCAAAAATGATGCGAGGAACTCTATATTTTTGAATTCAACAATTAATATCTATAAGAAATGCAATTCAAAATCAAGAACTCCATTGTTTGTTAAATTGAATGAATTCATCTTATAGATGGTCTATGGGCATTTTTTTCGAAATGAATATAGTTATTAAGAAAGAATCAAAAGTTCATTTCAAGGTTATTGCATGAAAAATAGTCCTGGTAACAACAAGAGGAGCCTAATTAACACGAGGTGATTAGAAATTCTCATTATTTATGAATTAAACCAGTTAACATTTGGACGAAATGGAAACCGTGATGAATAGCACCTTTGGGTGATGGATTTAAGTAGATTTGGATTTTTATTGGTGTTTATGCTTGTTTGATTCATTTAATATACTAGGTTGTTTAACCACATGTGTTATATTTCATGATCAATGTATCAAAAAGTGTGTTTAGAATCAAAAGAGGAAACTTGCTAACCAAAAATGATGCGAGGAACTCTCTATTTTTGAATTCAACAATTAATATCTATAAGAAATGCAATTCAGAATCAAGGACTCCATTGTTTGTTAAATTGAATGAATTCATATTATAGATGGTCTATGGGCATTTTTTTCATAATGAATATAGTTACTAAGAAAGAATCAAAAGTTAATTAAAAGGTTATTGCATGAAAAAGTCCTGGTAACAACAAGAGGAGCCAAATAAACATGAGGTGATTAGAAATTCTCATTATTTAGGAATTAAACCAGTTAACATTTGGACGAAATGGAAACCGTGATGAATGGCACCTTTGGTGGATGGATTTAAATAGATTTTGATTTTTATTGGTGTTTATGCTTGTTTGATTCAATTAATATACTAGGTTGTTTAACCACATGTGTTATATTTCATGATCAATGTATCAAAAAATGTGTTTGGAATCAAAAGAGGAACCTTGATAACCAGAAATGATAGGAGGAACTCTCTATTTTTGAATTCTATAATTAATATTAATAAGAAATGCAATTCAAAATCAAGGACTCCATTGTTTGTTAAATTGAATGAATTCATGTAATTGATGGTCCACGGGCATTTTTTTCATAATGAATATAGTTTTTGAGAGAGAAACAAAAGTTCTTTTCAAGGTTATTGCATGGAAAATAGTGATGGTAACAACAAGAGGAGCCTAATTAACATGAGGTGATTAGAAATTCTCATTATTTAATAATTAAACCAGTTAACATCTATACGAAATGCAAACCGTGATGAATGGCACCTTTCGTTGATGGATTTAAATAGATTTGGATTTTTATTGGTGTTTATGCTTCTTTGATTCAATTAATATACTAGGTTGTTTAACCACATGAGTTATATTTCATCATCAATGCATCAAAAAATATGTTCGGAATCAAAAGAGGAAACTTGATAACCAGAAATGATGAGAGGAACTCTCTATTTTTGACTTCTCTAATTAATATCGATAAGAAATGCATTTCAAAATCAAGAACTCCATTGTTTGTTAAATTGAATGAATTCATGTAATTGATGGTCCACGGGCATTTTTCTCAAAATGAAAATATTTATCATGAAAGAAACAAAAGTTAATTTCAAGATTATTGCATGAAAAATAGTCCTGGTAACAACAAAAAGAGCCTAATTAACACGAGGTGATTAGAAATTCTCATTATTTAGGAATTAAACCAGTTAACATGTGGACGAAATGGAAATCGTGACGAATGGCACCTTTGGTTGATGGATTTAAATAGATTTGGATTTTTATTGGTGTTGATGCTTGTTTGATTCAATTAATATACTAGGTTGTTTAACCACATGTGTTATATTTCATGATCAATGTATCAAAAAATGTGTTTGGAATCAAAAGAGGAAACTTGATAACCAAAAATGATAGGAGGAACTCTCTATTTTTGAATTCTATAATTAATATCAATAAGAAATGCAATTCAAAATCAAGGACTCCATTGTTTGTTAAATTGAATGAATCCATGTAATTGATGGTCCACAGGCATTTTTTTCATAATGAATATAGTTATTAAGAGAGAAACAAAAGTTCTTTTCAAGGTTATTGCATGGAAAATAGTCCTGGTAACAACAAGAGGAGCCTAATTAACATGAGGTGATTAGAAATTCTCATTACTTAATAATTAAACCAGTTAACATCTGTACGAAATTCAAACCGTGATGAATGGCACCTTTGGTTGATGGATTTAAATAGATTTGGATTTTTATTGGTGTTTATACTTGTTTGATTCAATTAATATACTAGGTTGTTTAACAACATGAGTTATATTTCATCATCAATGTATCAAAAAATATGTTCAGAATCAAAAGAGGAAACTTGATAACCAGCAATGATGGGAGGAACTCTCTATTTTTGACTTCTCTAATTAATATCGATAAGAAATGCATTTCAAAATCAAGAACTCCATTATTCGTTAAATTGAATGAATTCATGTAATTGATGGTCCACGGGCATTTTTTTCATAATGAATATAGTTATTAAGAGAGAAACAAAAGTTCTTTTCAAGGTTATTGCATGGAAAAATAGTGCTGGTAACAACAAAAGGAGCCTAATTAACACGAGGTGATTAGAAATTCTCATTATTTGGGAATTAAACCAGTTAACAAGTGGACGAAATGGAAACCGTGATGAATGGCACCTTTCGTTGATGGATTTATATAGATTTGGATTTTTATTGGTGTTTATGCTTGTTTGATTCAATTAATATACTAGGTTGTTTAACCACATGTGTTATATTTCATGATCAATGTATCAAAAAAATGTGTTTGGAATCAAAAGAGAGGAAACTTGATAACCAGAAATGATAGGAGGAACTCTCTATTTTTGAATTCTATAATTAATATCAATAAGAAATGCAATTCAAAATCAAGGATCAAGGACTAAATTGTTTGTTAAATTGAATGAATTCATGTAATTGATGGTCCACGGGCATTTTTTTCATAATGAATATAGTTATTAAGAGAGAAACAAAAGTTCTTTTCAAGGTTATTGCATGGAAAATAGTGCTAGTAACAACAAGAGGAGCCTAATTAACATGAGGTGATTAGAAATTCTCATTATTTAGGAATTAAACCAGTTAACATTTGGACGAAATGCAAACCGTGATGAATGGCACCTTTGATTGATGGCTTTAAATAGATTTGGATTTTTATTGGTGTTTATGCTTGTTTGATTCAAATAATATACTAGGTTGTTTAACCACATGTGTTATATTTCATAATCAATGTATCAAAAAATGTGTTTGGAATCAAAAGAGGAAACTTGATAACCAGAAATGATGGGAGGAACTCTCTATTTTTGAATTCTATAAATAATATGAATAAGAAATGCAATTCAAAATCAAGGACTCCATTGTTTGTTAAATTGAATGAATTCATGTAATTGATGGTCCACGAGCATTTTTTTCATAATGAATATAGTTATTAAGAGAGAAACAAAAGTTCTTTTCAAGGTTATTGCATGGAAAATAGTGCTGGTAACAACAAGAGGAGCCTAATTAACATGGGGTGATTAGAAATTCTCATTATTTAATAATTAAACCAGTTAACATCTGTACGAAATGCAAACCGTGATGAATGGCACCTTTGGATGATGGAATCAAATAGATTTGGATTTTTATTGGTGTTTATGCTTGTTTGATTCAATTAATATACTAGGTTGTTTAACCACATGTGTTATATTTCATGATCAATGTATCAAAAAATGTGTTTGGAATCAAAAGAGGAAACTTGATAACCAGAAATGATAGGAGGAACTCTCTATTTTTGAATTCTATAATTAATATGAATAAGAAATGCAATTTGAAATCAAGGACTCCATTGTTTGTTAAATTGAATGAATTCATGTAATTGATGGTCCACGGGCATTTTTTTTTTCATAATGAATGTAGTTATTATTAAGAGAGAAACAAAAGTTCTTTTCAAGGTTATTGCATGGAAAATAGTGCTGGTAACAACAAGAGGAGCCTAATTAACATGGGGTGATTGGAAATTCTCATTATTTAATAATTAAACCAGTTAACATCTGTACGAAATGCAAACCGTGATGAATGGCACCTTTGGATGATGGAATCAAATAGATTTGGATTTTTATTGGTGTTTATGCTTGTTTGATTCAATTAATATACTAGGTTGTTTAACCACATGAGTTATATTTCATCATCAATGCATCAAAAAATATGTTCGGAATCAAAAGAGGAAACTTGATAACCAGAAATGATGAGAGGAACTCTCTATTTTTGACTTCTCTAATTAATATCGATAAGAAATGCATTTCAAAATCAAGAACTCCATTGTTTGTTAAATTGAATGAATTCATGTAATTGATGGTCCACGGGCATTTTTCTCAAAATGAAAATATTTATCATGAAAGAAACAAAAGTTAATTTCAAGATTATTGCATGAAAAATAGTCCTGGTAACAACAAAAAGAGCCTAATTAACACGAGGTGATTAGAAATTCTCATTATTTAGGAATTAAACCAGTTAACATGTGGACGAAATGGAAATCGTGACGAATGGCACCTTTGGTTGATGGATTTAAATAGATTTGGATTTTTATTGGTGTTTATGCTTGTTTGATTCAATTAATATACTAGGTTGTTTAACCACATGTGTTATATTTCATGATCAATGTATCAAAAAATGTGTTTGGAATCAAAAGAGGAAACTTGATAACCAAAAATGATAGGAGGAACTCTCTATTTTTGAATTCTATAATTAATATCAATAAGAAATGCAATTCAAAATCAAGGACTCCATTGTTTGTTAAATTGAATGAATTCATGTAATTGATGGTCCACAGGCATTTTTTTCATAATGAATATAGTTATTAAGAGAGAAACAAAAGTTCTTTTCAAGGTTATTGCATGGAAAATAGTCCTGGTAACAACAAGAGGAGCCTAATTAACATGAGGTGATTAGAAATTCTCATTACTTAATAATTAAACCAGTTAACATCTGTACGAAATTCAAACCGTGATGAATGGCACCTTTGGTTGATGGATTTAAATAGATTTGGATTTTTATTGGTGTTTATACTTGTTTGATTCAATTAATATACTAGGTTGTTTAACAACATGAGTTATATTTCATCATCAATGTATCAAAAAATATGTTCAGAATCAAAAGAGGAAACTTGATAACCAGCAATGATGGGAGGAACTCTCTATTTTTGACTTCTCTAATTAATATCGATAAGAAATGCATTTCAAAATCAAGAACTCCATTGTTCGTTAAATTGAATGAATTCATGTAATTGATGGTCCACGGGCATTTTTTTCATAATGAATATAGTTATTAAGAGAGAAACAAAAGTTCTTTTCAAGGTTATTGCATGGAAAATAGTGCTGGTAACAACAAAAGGAGCCTAATTAACACGAGGTGATTAGAAATTCTCATTATTTGGGAATTAAACCAGTTAACAAGTGGACGAAATGGAAACCGTGATGAATGGCACCTTTCGTTGATGGATTTATATAGATTTGGATTTTTATTGGTGTTTATGCTTGTTTGATTCAATTAATATACTAGGTTGTTTAACCACATGTGTTATATTTCATGATCAATGTATCAAAAAATGTGTTTGGAATCAAAAGAGGAAACTTGATAACCAGAAATGATAGGAGGAACTCTCTATTTTTGAATTCTATAATTAATATCAATAAGAAATGCAATTCAAAATCAAGGACTAAATTGTTTGTTAAATTGAATGAATTCATGTAATTGATGGTCCACGGGCATTTTTTTCATAATGAATATAGTTATTAAGAGAGATACAAAAGTTCTTTTCTAGGTTATTGCATGGAAAATAGTGCTAGTAACAACAAGAGGAGCCTAATTAACATGAGGTGATTAGAAATTCTCATTATTTAGGAATTAAACCAGTTAACATTTGGACGAAATGCAAACCGTGATGAATGGCACCTTTGATTGATGGCTTTAAATAGATTTGGATTTTTATTGGTGTTTATGCTTGTTTGATTCAAATAATATACTAGGTTGTTTAACCACATGTGTTATATTTCATGATCAATGTATCAAAAAATGTGTTTGGAATCAAAAGAGGAAACTTGATAACCAGAAATGATGGGAGGAACTATCTATTTTTGAATTCTATAAATAATATGAATAAGAAATGCAATTCAAAATCAAGGACTCCATTGTTTGTTAAATTGAATGAATTCATGTAATTGATGGTCCACGAGCATTTTTTTCATAATGAATATAGTTATTAAGAGAGAAACAAAAGTTCTTTTCAAGGTTATTGCATGGAAAATAGTGCTGGTAACAACAAGAGGAGCCTAATTAACATGGGGTGATTAGAAATTCTCATTATTTAATAATTAAACCAGTTAACATCTGTACGAAATGCAAACCGTGATGAATGGCACCTTTGGATGATGGAATCAAATAGATTTGGATTTTTATTGGTGTTTATGCTTGTTTGATTCAATTAATATACTAGGTTGTTTAACCACATGTGTTATATTTCATGATCAATGTATCAAAAAATGTGTTTGGAATCAAAAGAGGAAACTTGATAACCAGAAATGATAGCAGGAACTCTCTATTTTTGAATTCTATAATTAATATGAATAAGAAATGCAATTTGAAATCAAGGACTCCATTGTTTGTTAAATTGAATGAATTCATGTAATTGATGGTCCACGGGCATTTTTTTCATAATGAATGTAGTTATTAAGAGAGAAACAAAAGTTCTTTTCAAGGTTATTGCATGGAAAATAGTCCTGGTAACAACAAGAGGAGCCTAATTAACATGAGGTGATTAGAAATTCTCATTATTTAATAATTAAACCAGTTAACATCTGTACGAAATGCAAACCGTGATGAATGGCACCTTTGGTTGATGGATTTAAATAGATTTGGATTTTTATTGGTGTTTATGCTTCTTTGATTCAATTAATATACTAGGTTGTTTAACCACATGAGTTATATTTCAAGATCAATGTATCAAAAAATATGTTCGAAATCAAAAGAGGAAATTTGATAACCAGAAATGATGGGAGGAACTCTCTATTTTTGAATTCTATAATTAATATCGATAAGAAATGCAATTCAAAATCAAGAACTCCATTGTTTGTTAAATTGAATGAATTCATGTAGTTGATGGTCAACGGGCATTTTTGTCAAAATGAAAATATTTATCATGAAAGAAACAAAAGTTAATTTCAAGATTATTGCATGAAAAATAGTCCTGGTAACAACAAGTGGGGCCTAATTAACACGAGGTGATTAGAAATTCTCACTATTTAGGAATTAAACCAGTTAACATTTGTATGAAATGCAAACCATGAAGAATGACACTTTTAGATGATGGATTTAAATAGATTTGGAGTTTTATTGATGTTTATACATGTTTGATTCAATTAATATACTAGGTTGTTTAGCCACATGTGTTATATTTCATGTTCAATGTATCAAAAAGTGTGTTTGGAATCAAAAGAGGAAACTTGATAACCAGAAATGATAGGAGGAACTCTCTATTTTTGAATTCTATAATTAATATGAATAAGAAATGCAATTCAAAATCATGGACTCCATTGTTTGTTGAATTGAATGAATTCATGTAATTGATGGTCCACGGGCATTTTTTTCATAATGAATATAGTTATTAAGAGAGAAACAAAACTTCTTTTCAAGGTTATTGCATGGAAAATAGTCCTCGTAACAACAAGAGGAGCCTAATTAACATGAGGTGATTAGAAATTCTCATTATTTAATAATTAAACCAGTTAACATCTGTACGAAATGGAAACCGTGATGAACGGCACCTTTGGTTGATGGATTTAAATTGATTTGGATTTTTATTGGTGTTTATGCTTGTTTGATTCAATTAATATACTAGGTTGTTTAACCACATGTGTTATATTTCATGATCAATGTATCAAAAAATGTGTTTGGAATCAAAAGAGGAAACTTGATAACCAGAAATGATAGGAGGAACTCTCTCTTTTTGAATTCTATAATTAATATCAATAAGAAATGCAATTCAAAATCAAGGACTCCATTGTTTGTTAAATTGAATGAATTCATGTAATTGATGGTCCACGGGCATTTTTTTCATAATGAATATAGTTATTAAGAGAAAAACAAAAGTTCTTTTCAAGGTTATTGCATGGAAAATAGTCCTGGTAACAACAAGAGGAGCCTAATTAACATAAGGTGATTAGAAATTCTCATTATTTAATAATTAAACCAGTTAACATCTGTACGAAATGCAAACCGTGATGAATGGCACCTTTGGTTGATGGATTTAAATAGATTTTGATTTTTATTGGTGTTTATGCTTCTTTGATTCAATTAATATACTAGATTGTTTAACCACATGAGTTATATTTCATGATCAATGTATAAAAAAATCTGTTTGGAATCAAAAGAGGAAACTTGATAACCAGAAATGATAGGAGGAACTCTCTATTTTTGAATTCTATAATTAATATGAATAAGAAATGCAATTCAAAATCATGGACTCCATTGTTTGTTGAATTGAATGAATTCATGTAATTGATGGTCCACGGGCATTTTTTTCATAATGAATATAGTTATTAAGAGAGAAACAAAACTTCTTTTCAAGGTTATTGCATGGAAAATAGTGATGGTAACAACAAGAGGAGCCTAATTAACATGAGGTGATTAGAAATTCTCATTATTTAATAATTAAACCAGTTAACATCTGTACGAAATGCAAACTGTGATGAATGGCACCTTTGGTTGATGGATTCAAATAGATTTGGATTTTTATTGGTGTTTATGCTTGTTTGATTCAATTAATATACTAGGTTGTTTAACCACATGTGTTATATTTCATGATCAATGTATCAAAAAATGTGTTTGGAATCAAAAGAGGAAACTTGATAACCAGAAATGATAGGAGGAACTCTCTATTTTTGAATTCTATAATTAATATGAATAAGAAATGCAATTCGAAATCAAGGACTCCATTGTTTGTTAAATTGAATGAATTCATGTAATTGATGGTGCACGGGCATTTTT
Source organism: Ceriops zippeliana (assembly GCA_037897445.1). Taxonomy (NCBI): domain Eukaryota; kingdom Viridiplantae; phylum Streptophyta; class Magnoliopsida; order Malpighiales; family Rhizophoraceae; genus Ceriops; species Ceriops zippeliana. The sequence continues at coordinate 95,227 of JBAPLH010001396.1, read as the reverse complement.
TTCCGAATGAATATAGTTATTAAGAGAGAAACAAAAGTTCTTTTCAAGGTTATTGCATGGAAAATAGTCCTGGTAACAACAAGAGAAGCCTAATTAACATGAGGTGATTAGAAATTCTTATTATTTAATAATTAAACCAGTTAACATCTGTACGAAATGAAACCGTGATGAATGGCACCTTTGGTTCATGGATTTAAATAGATTTAGATTTTTATTGGTGTTTATGCTTCTTTGATTCAATTAATATACTAGGTTGTTTAACCACATGAGTTATATTTCATGATCAATGTATCAAAAAATATGTTCGGAATCAAAAGAGGAAACTTGATAACCAGAAATGATGGGAGGAACTCTCTATTTTTGAATTCTATAATTAATATCAATAAGAAATGCAATTCAAAATCAAGAACTCCATTGTTTGTTAAATTGAATGAATTCATGTAATTGATGGTCCATGGGCATTTTTGTCAAAATGAAAATATTTATCATGAAAGAAACAAAGGTTAATTTCAAGATTATTGCATGAAAAAGAGTCCTAGTAACAACTAGTGGAGCCTAATTAACACGAGGTGATTAGAAATTCTCATTATTTAGGAATTAAACCAGTTATCATTTGTATGAAATGCAAACCATGAAGAATGGCACCTTTAGATGATGGATTTAAATAGATTTGGAGTTTTATTGATGTTTATACATGTTTGATTCAATTAATATACTAGGTTGTTTAGCCACATGTGTTATATTTCATGTTCAATGTATCAAAAAGTGTGTTTAGAATCAAAAGAGGAAACTTGCTAACCAAAAATGATGCGAGGAACTCTCTATTTTTGAATTCAACAATTAATATCTATAAGAAATGCAATTCAGAATCAACGACTCCATTGTTTGTTAAATTGAATGAATTCATATTATAGATGGTCTATGGGCATTTTTTTCATAATGAATATAGTTATTAAGAAATAATCAAAAGTTAATTAAAATGTTATTGCATGAAAAAGTCCTGGTAACAACAAGAGGAGCCAAATAAACATGAGGTGATTAGAAATTCTCATTATTTAGGAATTAAACCAGTTAACATTTGGACGAAATGGAAACCGTGATGAATGGCACCTTTGGTCGATGGATTTATATAGATTTGGATTTTTATTGGTGTTTATGCTTGTTTGATTCAATTAATATACTAGGTTGTTTAACCACATGTGTTATATCTCATGATCAATGTATCAAAAAATGTGTTTGGAATCAAAAGAGGAAACTTGATAACCAGAAATGATAGGAGGAACTCTCTATTTTTGAATTCTATAATTAATATCAATAAGAAATTCAATTCAAAATCAAGGACTCCATTGTTTGTTAAATTGAATGAATTCATGTAATTGATGGTCCACGGGCATTTTTTTTTCATAATGAATATAGTTATTAAGAGAGAAACAAAAGTTCTTTTCAAGGTTATTGCATGGAAAATAGTGCTGGTAACAACAAGAGGAGCCTAATTAACATGAGGTGATTAGAATTTCTCATTATTTAATAATTAAACCAGTTACATCTGTACGAAATGCAAACCGTGATGAATGGCACCTTTGGTTGATGGATTTAATTAGATTTGGATTTTATTGGTGTTTATGCTTGTTTGATTCAATTAATATACTCGGTTGTTTAACCACATGTGTTATATTTCATGATCAATGTATCAAAAAATGTGTTTGGAATCAAAAGAGGAAACTTGATAACCAGAAATGATAGGAGGAACTCTCTATTTTTGAATTCTATAATTAATATCAATAAGAAATGCAATTCAAAATCAAGGACTCCATTGTTTGTTAAATTGAATGAATTCATGTAATTGATGGTCCAGGGGCATTTTTTTCATAATGAATATAGTTATTAAGAGAGAAACAAAAGTTCTTTTCAAGGTTATTGCATGGAAAATAGTCCTGGTAACAACAAGAGGAGCCTAATTAACACGAGGTGATTAGAAATTCTCATTATTTAATAATTAAACCAGTTAACATCTGTACGAAATGCAAACCGTGATGAATGGAACCTTTGCTTGATGGATTTAAATAGATTTGGATTTTTATTGGTGTTTATGCTAGTTTGATTCAATTAATATACTAGGTTGTTTAACCACATGTGTTATATTTCATGATCAATGTATCAAAAAATGTGTTTGGAATCAAAAGAGGAAACTTGATAACCAGAAATTATAGGAGGAACTCTCTATTTTTGAATTTTATAATTAATATCAATAAGAAATGCAATTCAAAATCAAGGACTTCATTGTTTGTTAAATTGAATGAATTCATGTAATTGATGGTCCACGGGCATTTTTTTCATAATGAATATAGTTATTAAGAGAGAAACAAAAGTTCTTTTCAAGGTTATTGCATGGAAAATAGTCCTGGTAACAACAAGAGGAGCCTAATTAACATGAGGTGATTAGAAATTCTCATTATTTAATAATTAAACCAGTTAACATCTGTACGAAATTCAAACCGTGATGAATGGCACCTTTCGTTGATGGATTTAAATAGATTTGGATTTTTATTGGTGTTTATGCTTGTTTGATTCAATTAATATACTAGGTTGTTTAACAACATGAGTTATATTTCATCATCAATGTATTAAAAAATATGTTCGGAATCAAAAGAGGAAACTTGATAACCAGCAATGATGGGAGGAACTCTCTATTTTTGACTTCTCTAATTAATATCGATAAGAAATGCATTTCAAAATCAAGAACTCCATTGTTCGTTAAATTGAATGAATTCATCTAATTGATGGTCCACGGGCATTTTTTTCATAATGAATATAGTTATTAAGAGAGAAACAAAAGTTTCTTTTCAAGGTTATTGCATGGAAAAATAGTGCTGGTAACAACAAAAGGAGCCTAATTAACACGAGGTGATTAGAAATTCTCATTATTTAGGAATTAAACCAGTTAACATTTGGACGAAATGGAAACCGTGATGAATGGCACCTTTGGTCGATGGATTTATATAGATTTGGATTTTTATTGGTGTTTATGCTTGTTTGATTCAATTAATATACTAGGTTGTTTAACCACATGTGTTATATTTCATGATCAATGTATCAAAAAATGTGTTTGGAATCAAAAGAGGAAACTTGATAACCAGAAATGATAGGAGGAACTCTCTATTTTTTAATTCTATAATTAATATCAATAAGAAATTCAATTCAAAATCAAGGACTCCATTGTTTGTTAAATTGAATGAATTCATGTAATTGATGGTCCACGGGCATTTTTTTCATAATGAATATAGTTATTAAGAGAGAAACAAAAGTTCTTTTCAAGGTTATTGCATGGAAAATAGTGCTGGTAACAACAAGAGGAGCCTAATTAACATGAGGTGATTAGAATTTCTCATTATTTAATAATTAAACCAGTTACATCTGTACGAAATGCAAACCGTGATGAATGGCACCTTTGGTTGATGGATTTAAATAGATTTGGATTTTATTGGTGTTTATGCATGTTTGATTCAATTAATATACTAGGTTGTTTAACCACATGTGTTATATTTCATGATCAATGGATCAAAAAATGTGTTTGGAATCAAAAGAGGAAACTTGATAACCAGAAATGATAGGAGGAACTCTCTATTTTTGAATTTTATAATTAATATCAATAAGAAATGCAATTCAAAATTAAGGACTCCATTGTTTGTTAAATTGAATGAATTCATGTAATTGATGGTCCAGGGGCATTTTTTTCATAATGAATATAGTTATTAAGAGAGAAACAAAAGTTCTTTTCAAGGTTATTGCATGGAAAATAGTCCTGCTAACAACAAGAGGAGCATAATTAACACGAGGTGATTAGAAATTCTCATTATTTAATAATTAAACCAGTTAACATCTGTACGAAATGCAAACCGTGATGAATGGAACCTTTGGTTGATGGATTTAAATAGATTTGGATTTTTATTGGTGTTTATGCTAGTTTGATTCAATTAATATACTAGGTTGTTTAACCACATGTGTTATATTTCATGATCAATGTATCAAAAAATGTGTTTGGAATCAAAAGAGGAAACTTGATAACCAGAAATTATAGGAGGAACTCTCTATTTTTGAATTCTATAATTAATATCAATAAGAAATGCAATTCAAAATCAAGGACTTCATTGTTTGTTAAATTCAATGAATTCATGTAATTGATGGTCCACGGGCATTTTTTTCATAATGAATATAGTTATTAAGAGAGAAACAAAAGTTCTTTTCAAGGTTATTGCATGGAAAATAGTCCTGTTAACAACAAGAGGAGCCTAATTAACATGAGATGATTAGAAATTCTCATTATTTAATAATTAAACCAGTTAACATCTGTACGAAATTCAAACCGTGATGAATGGCACCTTTGGTTGATGGATTTAAATAGATTTGGATTTTTATTGGTGTTTATGCTTGTTTGATTCAATTAATATACTAGGTTGTTTAACAACATGAGTTATATTTCATCATCAATGTATTAAAAAATATGTTCGGAATCAAAAGAGGAAACTTGATAACCAGCAATGATGGGAGGAACTCTCTATTTTTGACTTCTCTAATTAATATCGATAAGAAATGCATTTCAAAATCAAGAACTCCATTGTTCGTTAAATTGAATGAATTCATCTAATTGATGGTCCACGGGCATTTTTTTCATAATGAATATAGTTATTAAGAGAGAAACAAAAGTTCTTTTCAAGGTTATTGCATGGAAAATAGTGCTGGTAACAACAAGAGGAGCCTAATTAACATGAGGTGATTAGAATTTCTCATTATTTAATAATTAAACCAGTTACATCTGTACGAAATGCAAACCGTGATGAATGGCACCTTTGGTTAATGGATTTAAATAGATTTGGATTTTATTGGTGTTTATGCTTGTTTGATTCAATTAATATACTAGGTTGTTTAACCACATGTGTTATATTTCATGATCAATGGATCAAAAAATGTGTTTGGAATCAAAAGAGGAAACTTGATAACCAGAAATGATAGGAGGAACTCTCTATTTTTGACTTCTCTAATTAATATCGATAAGAAATGCATTTCAAAATCAAGAACTCCATTGTTCGTTAAATTGAATGAATTCATCTAATTGATGGTCCACGTGCATTTTTTTCATAATGAATATAGTTATTAAGAGAGAAACAAAAGTTCTTTTCAAGGTTATTGCATGGAAAATAGTACTGGTAACAACAAAAGGAGCCTAATTCACACGAGGTGATTAGAAATTCTCATTATTTGGGAATTAAACCAGTTAACAAGTGGACGAAATGGAAACCGTGATGAATGGCACCTTTGGTCGATGGATTTATATAGATTTGGATTTTTATTGGTGTTTATGCTTGTTTGATTCAATTAATATACTAGGTTGTTTAACCACATGTGTTATATTTCATGATCAATGTATCAAAAAATGTGTTTGGAATCAAAAGAGGAAACTTGATAACCAGAAATGATAGGAGGAACTCTCTATTTTTGACTTCTCTAATTAATATCGATAAGAAATGCATTTCAAAATCAAGAACTCCATTGTTCGTTAAATTGAATGAATTCATCTAATTGATGGTCCACGTGCATTTTTTTCATAATGAATATAGTTATTAAGAGAGAAACAAAAGTTCTTTTCAAGGTTATTGCATGGAAAATAGTACTTGTAACAACAAAAGGAGCCTAATTAACACGAGGTGATTAGAAATTCTCATTATTTGGGAATTAAACCAGTTAACAAGTGGACGAAATGCAAACCGTGATGAATGGAACCTTTGGTTGATGGATTTAAATAGATTTGGATTTTATTGGTGTTTATGCTTCTTTGATTCAATTAATATACTAGATTGTTTAACCACATGAGTTATATTTCATGATCAATGTATCAAAAAATATGTTCGGAATCAAAAGAGGAAACTTGATAACAAGAAATGATGGGAGGAACTCTCTATTTTTGAATTCTATAATTAATATCAATAAGAAATTCAATTCAAAATCAAGGACTCCATTGTTTGTTAAATTGAATGAATTCATGTAATTGATGGTCCACGGGCATTTTTTTCATAATGAATATAGTTATTAAGAGAGAAAGAAAAGTTCTTTTCAAGGTTATTGCATGGAAAATAGTGCTGGTAACAACAAGAGGAGCCTAATTAACATGAGGTGATTAGAATTTCTCATTATTTAATAATTAAACCAGTTACATCTGTACGAAATGCAAACCGTGATGAATGGAACCTTTGGTTGATGGATTTAAATAGATTTGGATTTTATTGGTGTTTATGCTTCTTTGATTCAATTAATATACTAGATTGTTTAACCACATGAGTTATATTTCATGATCAATGTATCAAAAAATATGTTCGGAATCAAAAGAGGAAACTTGATAACAAGAAATGATGGGAGGAACTCTCTATTTTTGAATTCTATAATTAATATCGATAAGAAATGCAATTCAAAATCAAGGACTCCATTGTTTGTTAAATTGAATGAATTCATCTTATAGATGGTCTATGGGCATTTTTTTCATAATGAATATAGTTATTAATAAACAATCAAAAGTTAATTTCAAGGTTATTGCATGAAAAAATAGTCCTGGTAAGAACAAGAGGAGCCTAATTAACATGAGGTGATTAGAAATTCTCATTATTTAGGAATTAGACCAGTTAACATTTGGACGAAATGGAAACCGTGATGAATGGCACCTTTGGTTGATGGATTTAAATAGATTTGGATTTTTATTGGTGTTTATGCTCGTTTGATTCAATTAATATACTAGGTTCTTTAACCACATGTCTTATATTTCATGATCAATGTATCAAAAAATGTGTTTGGAATCAAAAGAGGAAACTTGATAACTAGAAATGATAGGAGGAACTCTCTATTTTTGAATTCTATAATTAATATCAATAAGAAATGCAATTCAAAATCAAGGACTCCATTTTTTGTTAAATTGAATGAATTCATGTAATTGATGGTATACGGGCATTTTTTTCATAATGAATATAGTTATTAAGAGAGAAACAAAAGTTCTTTTCAACGTTATTGTATGGAAAATAGTCCTGGTAACAACAAGAGGAGCCTAATTAACATGAGGTGATTAGAAATTCTCATTATTTAATAATTAAACCAGTTAACATCTGTACGAAATGCAAACCGTGATGAATGGCACCTTTGGTTGATGGATTTAAATAGATTTGGATTTTTATTGGTGTTTATGCTTCTTTGATTCAATTAATATACTAGATTGTTTAACCACATGAGTTATATTTCATGATCAATGTATCAAAAAATATGTTCGGAATCAAAAGAGGAAACTTGATAACCAGAAATGATGGGAGGAACTCTCTATTTTTGAATTCTATAATTAATATCGATAAGAAATGCAATTCAAAATCAAGAACTCCCTTGTTTGTTAAATTGAATGAATTCATGTAATTGATGGTCCACGGGCATTTTTTTCATAATGAATATAGTTATTAAGAGAGAAACAAAAGTTCTTTTCAAGGTTATTGCATGGAAAATAGTGCTGGTAACAACAAGAGGAGCCTAATTAACATGAGGTGATTAGAAATTCTCATTATTTAATAATTAAACCAGTTAACATCTGTACGAAATGCAAACCGTGATGAATGGCACCTTTGGTTGATGGATTTAAATAGATTTGGATTTTTATTGGTGTTTATGCTTGTTTGATTCAATTAATATACTAGGTTGTTTAACAACATGAGTTATATTTCATCATCAATGTATTAAAAAATATGTTCGGAATCAAAAGAGGAAACTTGATAACCAGCAATGATGGGAGGAACTCTCTATTTTTGACTTCTCTAATTAATATCGATAAGAAATGCATTTCAAAATCAAGAACTCCATTGTTCGTTAAATTGAATGAATTCATCTAATTGATGGTCCACGGGCATTTTTTTCATAATGAATATAGTTATTAAGAGAGAAACAAAAGTTCTTTTCAAGGTTATTGCATGGAAAATAGTGCTGGTAACAACAAAAGGAGCCTAATTAACACGAGGTGATTAGAAATTCTCATTATTTGGGAATTAAACCAGTTAACAAGTGGACGAAATGGAAACCGTGATGAATGGCACCTTTGGTCGATGGATTTATATAGATTTGGATTTTTATTGGTGTTTATGCTTGTTTGATTCAATTAATATACTAGGTTGTTTAACCACATGTGTTATATTTCATGATCAATGTATCAAAAAATGTGTTTGGAATCAAAAGAGGAAACTTGATAACCAGAAATGATAGGAGGAACTCTCAATTTTTGAATTCTATAATTAATATCAATAAGAAATGCAATTCAAAATCAAGGACTCCATTGTTTGTTAAATTGAATGAATTCATGTAATTGATGGTCCACGAGCATTTTTTTCATAATGAATATAGTTATTAAGAGAGAAACAAAAGTTCTTTTCAAGGTTATTGCATGGAAAATAGTGCTGGTAACCACAAAAGGAGCCTAATTAACACGAGGTGATTAGAAATTCTCATTATTTGGGAATTAAACCAGTTAACAAGTGGACGAAATGGAAACCGTGATGAATGGCACCTTTGGTCGATGGATTTATATAGATTTGGATTTTTATTGGTGTTTATGCTTGTTTGATTCAATTAATATACTAGGTTGTTTAACCACATGTGTTATATTTCATGATCAATGGATCAAAAAATGTGTTTGGAATCAAAAGAGGAAACTTGATAACCAGAAATGATAGGAGGAACTCTCTATTTTTGAATTTTATAATTAATATCAATAAGAAATGCAATTCAAAATTAAGGACTCCATTTTTTGTTAAATTGAATGAATTCATGTAATTGATGGTCCATGGGCATTTTTTTCATAATGAATATAGTTATTAAGAGAGAAACAAAAGTTCTTTTCAAGGTTATTGCATGGAAAATAGTCCTGGTAACAACAAGAGGAGCATAATTAACACGAGGTGATTAGAAATTCTCATTATTTAATAATTAAACCAGTTAACATCTGTACGAAATGCAAACCGTGATGAATGGCACCTTTGGTTGATGGATTTAAATAGATTTGGATTTTTATCGGTGTTTATGCTTCTTTGATTCAATTAATATACTAGATTGTTTAACCACATGAGTTATATTTCATGATCAATGTATCAAAAAATATGTTCGGAATCAAAAGAGGAAACTTGATAACCAGAAATGATGGGAGGAACTCTCTATTTTTGAATTCTATAATTAATATCGATAAGAAATGCAATTCAAAATCAAGAACTCCCTTGTTTGTTAAATTGAATGAATTCATGTAATTGATGGTCCACGGGCATTTTTTTCATAATGAATATAGTTATTAAGAGAGAAACAAAAGTTCTTTTCAAGGTTATTGCATGGAAAATAGTGCTGGTAACAACAAGAGGAGCCTAATTAACATGAGGTGATTAGAAATTCTCATTATTTAATAATTAAACCAGTTAACATCTGTACGAAATGCAAACCGTGATGAATGGCACCTTTGGTTGATGGATTTAAATAGATTTGGATTTTTATTGGTGTTTATGCTTGTTTGATTCAATTAATATACTAGGTTGTTTAACAACATGAGTTATATTTCATCATCAATGTATTAAAAAATGTGTTCGGAATCAAAAGAGGAAACTTGATAACCAGCAATGATGGGAGGAACTCTCTATTTTTGACTTCTCTAATTAATATCGATAAGAAATGCATTTCAAAATCAAGAACTCCATTGTTCGTTAAATTGAATGAATTCATCTAATTGATGGTCCACGGGCATTTTTTTCATAATGAATATAGTTATTAAGAGAGAAACAAAAGTTCTTTTCAAGGTTATTGCATGGAAAATAGTGCTGGTAACAACAAAAGGAGCCTAATTAACACGAGGTGATTAGAAATTCTCATTATTTGGGAATTAAACCAGTTAACAAGTGGACGAAATGGAAACCGTGATGAATGGCACCTTTGGTCGATGGATTTATATAGATTTGGATTTTTATTGGTGTTTATGCTTGTTTGATTCAATTAATATACTAGGTTGTTTAACCACATGTGTTATATTTCATGATCAATGTATCAAAAAATGTGTTTGGAATCAAAAGAGGAAACTTGATAACCAGAAATGATAGGAGGAACTCTCAATTTTTGAATTCTATAATTAATATCAATAAGAAATGCAATTCAAAATCAAGGACTCCATTGTTTGTTAAATTGAATGAATTCATGTAATTGATGGTCCACGAGCATTTTTTTCATAATGAATATAGTTATTAAGAGAGAAACAAAAGTTCTTTTCAAGGTTATTGCATGGAAAATAGTGCTGGTAACCACAAAAGGAGCCTAATTAACACGAGGTGATTAGAAATTCTCATTATTTGGGAATTAAACCAGTTAACAAGTGGACGAAATGGAAACCGTGATGAATGGCACCTTTGGTCGATGGATTTATATAGATTTGGATTTTTATTGGTGTTTATGCTTGTTTGATTCAATTAATATACTAGGTTGTTTAACCACATGTGTTATATTTCATGATCAATGGATCAAAAAATGTGTTTGGAATCAAAAGAGGAAACTTGATAACCAGAAATGATAGGAGGAACTCTCTATTTTTGAATTTTATAATTAATATCAATAAGAAATGCAATTCAAAATTAAGGACTCCATTTTTTGTTAAATTGAATCAATTCATGTAATTGATGGTCCATGGGCATTTTTTTCATAATGAATATAGTTATTAAGAGAGAAACAAAAGTTCTTTTCAAGGTTATTGCATGGAAAATAGTCCTGGTAACAACAAGAGGAGCATAATTAACACGAGGTGATTAGAAATTCTCATTATTTAATAATTAAACCAGTTAACATCTGTACGAAATGCAAACCGTGATGAATGGAACCTTTGGTTGATGGATTTAAATAGATTTGGATTTTTATTGGTGTTTATGCTTGTTTGATTCAATTAATATACTAGGTTGTTTAACCACATGTGTTATATTTCATGATCAATGTATCAAAAAATGTGTTTGGAATCAAAAGAGGAAACTTGATAACCAGAAATGATAGGAGGAACTCTCAATTTTTGAATTTTATAATTAATATCAATAAGAAATGATTTTCAAAATCAAGGACTCCATTGTTTGTTAAATTGAATGAATTCATGTAATTGATGGTCCACGACCATTTTTTTCATAATGAATATAGTTATTAAGAGAGAAACAAAAGTTCTTTTCAAGGTTATTGCATGGAAAATAGTCCTGGTAACAACAAGAGGAGCCTAATTAACATGAGGTGATTAGAAATTCTCATTATTTAATAATTAAACCAGTTAACATCTGTACGAACTGCAAACCGTGATGAATGGCACCTTTGGTTGATGGATTTAAATAGATTTGGATTTTTATTGGTGTTTATGCTTGTTTGATTCAATTAAGATACTAGGTTGTTTAACCACATGTGTTATATTTCATGATCAATGTATCAAAAAATGTGTTTGGAATCAAAAGAGGAAATTTGATAACCAGAAATGATGGGAGGAACTCTCTATTTTTGAATTCTATAATTAATATCAATAAGAAATGCAATTCAAAATCAAGGACTCCATTGTTTGTTAAATTGAATGAATTCATGTAATTGATGGTCCACGGCCATTTTTTTCATAATGAATATAGTTATTAAGAGAGAAACAAAAGTTCTTTTCAAGGTTATTGCATGGAAAATAGTCCTGGTAACAACAAGAGGAGCCTAATTAACATGAGGTGATTAGAAATTCTCATTATTTAATAATTAAACCAGTTAACATCTGTACGAACTGCAAACCGTGATGAATGGCACCTTTGGTTGATGGATTTAAATAGATTTGGATTTTTATTGGTGTTTATGCTTGTTTGATTCAATTAAGATACTAGGTTGTTTAACCACATGTGTTATATTTCATGATCAATGTATCAAAAAATGTGTTTGGAATCAAAAGAGGAAACTTGATAACCAGAAATGATAGGAGGAACTCTCTATTTTTGAATTCTATAATTAATATCAATAAGAAATGGAATTCAAAATCAAGGACTCCATTGTTTGTTAAATTGAATCAATTCATTTAATTGATGGTCCATGGGCATTTTTTTCATAATGAATATAGTTATTAAGAAACAATCAAAAGTTAATTTCAAGGTTATTGCATGAAAAAATAGTCCTGGTAACAACAAGAGGAGCCAAATTAACATGAGGTGATTAGAAATTCTCATTATTTAGGAATTAAACCAGTTAACATTTGGACGAAATGGAAACCGTGATGAATGGCACCTTTGGTTGATGGATTTAAATAGATTTGGATTTTTATTGGTGTTTATGCTCGTTTGATTCAATTAATATACTAGGTTCTTTAACCACATGTGTTATATTTCATGATCAATGTATCAAAAAATGTGTTTGGAATCAAAAGAGGAAACTTGATAACCAGAAATGATAGGAGGAACTCTCTATTTTTGAATTCTATAATTAATATCAATAAGAAATGCAATTCAAAATCAAGGACTCCATTGTTTGTTAAATTGAATGAATTCATGTAATTGATGGTCTACGGGCATTTTTTTCATAATGAATATAGTTATTAAGAGAGAAACAAAAGTTCTTTTCAACGTTATTGTATGGAAAATAGTCCTGGTAACAACAAGAGGAGCCTAATTAACATGAGGTGATTAGAAATTCTCATTATTTAATAATTAAACCAGTTAACATCTGTACGAAATGCAAACCGTGATGAATGGCACCTTTGGTTGATGGATTTAAATAGATTTGGATTTTTATTGGTGTTTATGCTTCTTTGATTCAATTAATATACTAGATTGTTTAACCACATGAGTTATATTTCATGATCAATGTATCAAAAAATATGTTCGGAATCAAAAGAGGAAACTTAATAACCAGAAATGATGGGAGGAACTCTCTATTTTTGAATTCTATAATTAATATCTATAAGAAATGCAATTCAAAATCAAGGACTCCATTGTTTGTTAAATTGAATGAATTCATCTTATAGATGGCCTATGGCCATTTTTTCATAATGAATATAGTTATTAAGAAAGAATCAAAAGTTAATTTCAAGGTTATTGCATAAAAAATAGTCCTGGTAACAACAAGAGCAGCCTAATTAACATGAGATGATAAAAAATTCTCATTATTTAGGAATTAAACCAGTTAACATTTGGACAAAATGTGTTTATGCTTGTTTGGTTCAATTAATATACTAGGTTGTTTAACCACATGAGTTATATTTCATGATCAATGTATCAAAAAGTGTGTTTTGGAATTAAAAGAGGAGGCTTGCTTGACAAAAATGATGGGAGGAACTCTCTATTTTTGTATTCTATAATTAATATCAATAAGAAATGCAGTTCAAAATCAAGAACTCCATTGTTTGTTAAATTGAATGAATTCATGTAATTGATGGTCCACGGGCATTTTTGTCAAAATGAAAATATTTATCATGAAAGAAACAATAGTTAATTTCAAGATTATTACATGAAAAATAGTCCTGGTAGCAACAAGAGGAGCCTAATTAACACGAGGTGATTAGAAATTCTCATTATTTAGGAATTAAACCAGTTAACATTTGTACGAAATGCAAATCATGAAGAATGGCACCTTTAGATGATGGATTTAAATAGATTTGGAGTTTTATTGATGTTTATGCATGTTTGATTCAATTAATATACTAGGTTGTTTAGCCACATGTGTTATATTTCATGCTCAATGTATCAAAAAGTGTGTTTGGAATCAAAAGAGGAAACTTGCTAACAAAAAATGATGCGAGGAACTCTCTATTTTTGAATTCAACAATTTATATCAATAAGAAATGCAATTCAAAATCAACGACTCCATTGTTTATTAAATTGAATGAATTCATGTAATTGATGGTCCACGTGCATATTTTTCATAATGAATATAGTTATTAGGAAAGAAACAAAAGTTAATTTCAAGGTTATTGCGTGAAAAATAGTCCTGATAACAACAAGAGGAGCCTAATTAACACGAGGTGATTAGAAATTCTCATTATTTAGTAATTAAACCAGTTAACATTTGTACGAAATGCAAACCATGAAGAATGGCACCTTTAGATGACGAATTTAAATAGATTTGGAGTTTTATTGATGTTTATAGATGTTTGATTCAATTAATATACTATGTTGTTTAGCCACATGTTTTATATTTCATGCTCAATGTATCAAAAAGTGTGTTTGGAATCAAAAGAGGAAACTTGCTAACCAAAAATGATGCGAGGAACTCTCTATTTTTGAATTCAACAATTAATAACTATAAGAAATACAATTCAAAATCAAGCACTCCATTGTTTGTTAAATTGAATGAATTCATCTTATAGATGGCCTGTGGCCATTTTTTCATAATGAATATTGTTATTAAGAAAGAATCAAAAGTTAATTTCGAGGGTATTGCATGAAAAATAGTCCTGGTAACAACAAGAGGAGCCTAATTAACATGAGGTGATTAGAAATTCTCATTATTTAGGAATTAAACCTGTTAACATTTGGACAAAATGGAAACCGTGATGAATGGCACCTTTGGTTGATGGATTTAAATAGATTTGGGTTTTTATTGGTGTTTATGCTTGTTTGCTTCAATTAATATACTAGGTTGTTTAACCACATGAGTTATATTTCATGATCAATGTATCAAAAAGTGTGTTTTGGAATTAAAAGAGGAGGCTTGCTTGACAAAAATGATGGGAGGAACTCTCTATTTTTGTATTCTATAATTAATATCAATAATAAATGCAATTCAAAATCAAGAACTCCATTGTTTGTTAAATTGAATGAATTCATGTAATTGATGGTCCACGGGCATTTTTGTCAAAATGAAAATATTTATCATGAAAGAAACAATAGTTAATTTCAAGATTATTGCATGGAAAATAGTCCTGGTAGCAACAAGAGGAGCCTAATTAATACGAGGTGATTAGAAATTCTCATTATTTAGGAATTAAACCAGTTAACATTTGTACGAAATGCAAACCATGAAGAATGGCACCTTTAGATGATGGATTTAAATAGATTTGGAGTTTTATTGATGTTTATAGATGTTTGATTCAATTAATATACTAGGTTGTTTAGCCACATGTTTTACATTTCATGCTCAATGTATCAAAAAGTGTGTTTGGAATCAAAAGAAGAAACTTGCTAACCAAAAATGATGCGAGGAACTCTCTATTTTTGAATTCAACAATTAATATCTATAAGAAATGCAATTCAAAATCAAGCACTCCATTGTTTGTTAAATTCAATGAATTCATCTTATAGATGGCCTATGGCCATTTTTTCATAATGAATATAGTTATTAAGAAAGAATCAAAAGTTAATTTCAAGGTTATTGCATGAAAAATAGTCCTGGTAACAACAAGAGGAGCCTAATTAACATGAGGTGATTAGAAATTCTCATTATTTAGGAATTAAACCAGTTAACATTTGGACAAAATGGAAACCGTGATGAATGGCACCTTTGGTTGATGGATTTAAATAGATTTGGGTTTTTATTGGTGTTTATGCTTGTTTGATTCAATTAATATACTATGTTGTTTAACCACATGAGTTATATTTCATGATCAATTTATCAAAAAGTGTGTTTTGGAATTAAAAGAAGAGGCTTGCTTGACAAAAATGATGGGAGGAACTCTCTATTTTTGTATTCTATAATTAATATCAATAAGAAATGCAATTCAAAATCAAGAACTCCATTGTTTGTTAAATTGAATGAATTCATGTAATTGATGGTCCACGGGCATTTTTGTCAAAATGAAAATATTTATCATGAAAGAAACAATAGTTAATTTCAAGATTATTGCATGAAAAATAGTCCTGGTAGCAACAAGAGGAGCCTAATTAACACGAGGTGATTAGAAATTCTCATTATTTAGGAATTAAACCAGTTAACATTTGTACGAAATGCAAACCATGAAGAATGGCACCTTTAGATGATGGATTTAAATAGATTTGGAGTTTTATTGATGTTTATAGATGTTTGATTCAATTAATATACTAGGTTGTTTAGCCACATGTGTTATATTTCGTGCTCAATGTATCAAAAAGTGTGTTTGGAATCAAAAGAGGAAACTTGCTAACAAAAAATGATGCGAGGAATTCTCTATTTTTGAATTCAACAATTTATATCAATAAGAAATGCAATTCAAAATCAACGACTCCATTGTTTGTTAAATTGAATGAATTCATGTAATTGATGGTCCACGTGCATATTTTTCATAATGAATATAGTTATTAGGAAAGAAACAAAAGTTAATTTCAAGGTTATTGCGTGAAAAATAGTCCTAATAACAACAAGAGGAGCCTAATTAACACGAGGTGATTAGAAATTCTCATTATTTAGGAATGAAAACAGTTAACATTTGTACGAAATGCAAACCATGAAGAATGACACCTTTAGATGACGAATTTAAATTGATTTGGAGTTTTATTGATGTTTATAGATGTTTGATTCAATTAATATACTAGGTTGTTTAGCCACATGTTTTATATTTCATGCTCAATATATCAAAAAGTGTGTTTGGAATCAAAAGAGGAAACTTGCTAACCAAAAATGATGCGAGGAACTCTCTATTTTTGAATTCAACAATTAATATCAATAAGAAATGCAATTCAAAATCAAGCAATCCATTGTTTGTTAAATTGAATGAATTCATCTTATAGATGGCCTATGGCCATTTTTTCATAATGAATTTAGTTATTAAGAAGGAATCAAAAGTTAATTTCAAGGTTATTGCATGAAAAATAGTCTTGGTAACAACAAGAGGAGCCTAATTAACAAGAGGTAATTAGAAATTCTCATTATTGAGGAATTAAACCAGTTAACATTTGGACGAAATGGAAACCATGTTGAATGGCACCTTTGGTTGATACATTTAAATAGATTTGGATTTTTATTGGTCTTTATGGTTGTTTGATTCAATTAATATACTTGGTTGTTTAACCACATGAGTTATATTTCATGATCAATGTATCAAAAAGTGTGTTTTGGAATGAAAAGAGGAGGCTTGCTTGACAAAAATGATGGGAGGAACTCTCTATTTTTGTATTCTATAATTAATATCAATAAGAAATGCAATTCAAAATCAAGAATTCCATTGTTTGTTAAATTGAATGAATTCATGTAATTGATGGTCCACGGGCATTTTTGTCAAAATGAAAATATTTATCATGAAAGAAACAATAGTTAATTTCAAGATTATTGCATGGAAAATAGTCCTGGTAGCAACAAGAGGAGCCTAATTAACACGAGGTGATTAGAAATTCTCATTATTTAGGAATTAAACCAGTTAACATTTGTACGAAATGCAAACCATGAAGAATGGCACCTTTAGATGATGGATTTAAATAGATTTGGAGTTTTATTGATGTTTATACATGTTTGATTCAATTAATATACTAGGTTGTTTAGCCACATGTGTTATATTTCATGCTCAATGTATCAAAAAGTGTGTTTGGAATCAAAAGAGGAAACTTGCTAACAAAAAATGATGCGAGGAACTCTCTATTTTTGAATTCAACAATTTATATCAATAAGAAATGCAATTCAAAATCAACGACTCCATTGTTTGTTAAATTGAATGAATTCATGTAATTGATGGTCCACGTGCATATTTTTCATAATGAATATAGTTATTAGGAAAGAAACAAAAGTTAATTTCAAGGTTATTGCGTGAAAAATAGTCCTGATAACAACAAGAGGAGCCTAATTAACACGAGGTGATTAGAAATTCTCATTATTTAGGAATGAAAACAGTTAACATTTGTACGAAATGCAAACCATGAAGAATGGCACCTTTAGATGACGAATTTAAATAGATTTGGAGTTTTATTGATGTTTATAGATGTTTGATTCAATTAATATACTAGGTTGTTTAGCCACATGTTTTATGTTTCATGCTCAATATATCAAAAAGTGTGTTTGGAATCAAAAGAGGAAACTTGCTAACCAAAAATGATGCGAGGAACTCTCTATTTTTGAATTCAACAATTAATATCTATAAGAAATGCAATTCAAAATCAAGGACTCCATTGTTTGTTAAATTGAATGAATTCATCTTATAGATGGCCTATGGCCATTTTTTCATAATGAATATAGTTATTAAGAAAGAATCAAAAGTTAATTTCAAGGTTATTGCATGAAAAATAGTCCTGGTAACAACAAGAGCAGCCTAATTAACATGAGATGAAAAAAAATTCTCATTATTTAGGAATTAAACCAGTTAACATTTGGACAAAATGTGTTTATGCTTGTTTGGTTCAATTAATATACTAGGTTGTTTAACCACATGAGTTATATTTCATGATCAATGTATCAAAAAGTGTGTTTTGGAATTAAAAGAGGAGGCTTGCTTGACAAAAATGATGGGAGGAACTCTCTATTTTTGTATTTTATAATTAATATCAATAAGAAATGCAATTCAAAATCAAGAACTCCATTGTTTGTTAAATTGAATGAATTCATGTAATTGATGGTCCACGGGCATTTTTGTCAAAATGAAAATATTTATCATGAAAGAAACAATAGTTAATTTCAGGATTATTACATGAAAAATAGTCCTGGTAGCAACAAGAGGAGCCTAATTAACACGAGGTGATTAGAAATTCTCATTATTTAGGAATTAAACCAGTTAACATTTGTACGAAATGCAAATCATGAAGAATGGCACCTTTAGATGATGGATTTAAATAGATTTGGAGTTTTATTGATGTTTATGCATGTTTGATTCAATTAATATACTAGGTTGTTTAGCCACATGTGTTATATTTTATGCTCAATGTATCAAAAAGTGTGTTTGGAATCAAAAGAGGAAACTTGCTAACAAGAAAAGATGCGAGGAACTCTCTATTTTTGAATTCAACAATTTATATCAATAAGAAATGCAATTCAAAATCAACGACTCCATTGTTTATTAAATTGAATGAATTCATGTAATTGATGGTCCACGTGCATATTTTTCATAATGAGTATAGTTATTAGGAAAGAAACAAAAGTTAATTTCAAGGTTATTGCGTGAAAAATAGTCCTAATAACAACAAGAGGAGCCTAATTAACACGAGGTGATTAGAAATTCTCATTATTTAGGAATGAAAACAGTTAACATTTGTACGAAATGCAAACCATGAAGAATGACACCTTTAGATGACGAATTTAAATTGATTTGGAGTTTTATTGATGTTTATAGATGTTTGATTCAATTAATATACTAGGTTGTTTAGCCACATGTTTTATATTTCATGCTCAATATATCAAAAAGTGTGTTTGGAATCAAAAGAGGAAACTTGCTAACCAAAAATGATGCGAGGAACTCTCTATTTTTGAATTCAACAATTAATATCAATAAGAAATGCAATTCAAAATCAAGCAATCCATTGTTTGTTAAATTGAATGAATTCATCTTATAGATGGCCTATGGCCATTTTTTCATAATGAATTTAGTTATTAAGAAGGAATCAAAAGTTAATTTCAAGGTTATTGCATGAAAAATAGTCTTGGTAACAACAAGAGGAGCCTAATTAACAAGAGGTAATTAGAAATTCTCATTATTGAGGAATTAAACCAATTAACATTTGGACGAAATGGAAACCGTGTTGAATGGCACCTTTGGTTGATACATTTAAATAGATTTGGATTTTTATTGGTCTTTATGGTTGTTTGATTCAATTAATATACTTGGTTGTTTAACCACATGAGTTATATTTCATGATCAATGTATCAAAAAGTGTGTTTTGGAATGAAAAGAGGAGGCTTGCTTGACAAAAATGATGGGAGGAACTCTCTATTTTTGTATTCTATAATTAATATCAATAAGAAATGCAATTCAAAATCAAGAACTCCATTGTTTGTTAAATTGAATGAATTCATGTAATTGATGGTCCACGAGCATTTTTGTCAAAATGAAAATATTTATCATGAAAGAAACAAAAGTTAATTTCAAGATTATTGCATGAAAAATAGTCCTGGTAACAACAAGAGGAGCCTAAGTAACTCAAGGTGATTAGAAATTCTCATTATTTAGGAATTAAACCAGTTAACATTTGTACGAAATGCAAACCATGAAGAATGGCACCTTTAGATGATGGATTTAAATAGATTTGGAGTTTTATTGATGTTTATAGATGTTTGATTCAATTAATATACTAGGTTGTTTAGCCACATGTTTTATGTTTCATGCTCAATATATCAAAAAGTGTGTTTGGAATCAAAAGAGGAAACTAGCTAACAAAAAATGATGCGAGGTACTCTCTATTTTTGAATTCAACAATTTATATCAATAAGAAATGCAATTGAAAATCAACGACTCCATTGTTTGTTAAATTGAATGAATTCATGTAATTGATGGTCCACGTGCATATTTTTCATAATGAATATAGTTATTAGGAAAGAAACAAAAGTTAATTTCAAGGTTATTGCGTGAAAAATAGTCCTGATAACAACAAGAGGAGCCTAATTAACACGAGGTGATTAGAAATTCTCATTATTTAGGATTGAAAATAGTTAACATTTGTACGAAATGCAAACCATGAAGAATGGCACCTTTAGATGACGAATTTAAATAGATTTGGAGTTTTATTGATGTTTATAGATGTTTGATTCAATTAATATACTAGGTTGTTTAGCCACATGTTTTATATTTCATGCTCAATGTATCAAAAAGTGTGTTTGGAATCAAAAGAGGAAACTTGCTAACCAAAAATGATGCGAGGAACTCTCTATTTTTGAATTCGACAATTAATATCAATAAGAAATGCAATTCAAAATCAAGAACTCCATTGTTTGTTAAATTGAATGAATTCATCTTATAGATGGCCTATGGCCATTTTTTCATAATGAATATAGTTATTAAGAAAGAATCAAAAGTTAATTTCAAGGTTATTGCATGAAAAATAGTCCTGGTAACAACAAGAGGAGCCTAATTAACATGACGTGATTAGAAATTCTCATTATTTAGAAATTAAACCAGTTAACATTTGGACAAAATGGAAACCGTGATGAATGGCACCTTTGGTTGATACATTTAAATAGATTTGGATTTTTATTGGTGTTTATGCTTGTTTGGTTCAATTAATATACTAGGTTGTTTAACCACATGAGTTATATTTCATGATCAATGTATCAAAAAGTGTGTTTTGGAATTAAAAGAGGAGGCTTGCTTGACAAAAATGATGGGAGGAACTCTCTATTTTTGTATTCTATAATTAATATCAATAAGAAATGCAATTCAAAATCAAGAACTCCATTGTTTGTTAAATTGAATGAATTCATGTAATTGATGGTCCACGGGCATTTTTGTCAAAATGAAAATATTTATCATGAAAGAAACAATAGTTAATTTCAAGATTATTGCATGAAAAATAGTACTGGTAGCAACAAGAGGAGCCTAATTAACACGAGGTGATTAGAAATTCTCATTATTTAGGAATTAAACCAGTTAACATTTGTACGAAATGCAAACCATGAAGAATGGCACCTTTAGATGATGGATTTAAATAGATTTGCAGTTTTATTGATGTTTATACATGTTTGATTCAATTAATATACTAGGTTGTTTAGCCACATGTGTTATATTTCATGCTCAATGTATCAAAAAGTGTGTTTGGAATCAAAAGAGGAAATTTGCTAACAAAAAATGATGCGAGGTACTCTCTATTTTTGAATTCAACAATTTATATCAATAAGAAATGCAATTCAAAATCAACGACTCCATTGTTTGTTAAATTGAATGAATTCATGTAATTGATGGTCCACGTGCATATTTTTCATAATGAATATAGTTATTAGGAAAGAAACAAAAGTTAATTTCAAGGTTATTGCGTGAAAAATAGTCCTGATAACAACAAGAGGAGCCTAATTAACACGAGGTGATTAGAAATTCTCATTATTTAGGAATGAAAACAGTTAACATTTGTACGAAATGCAAACCATGAAGAATGGCACCTTTAGATGACGAATTTAAATAGATTTGGAGTTTTATTGATGTTTATAGATGTTTGATTCAATTAATATACTAGGTTGTTTAGCCACATGTTTTATGTTTCATGCTCAATATATCAAAAAGTGTGTTTGGAATCAAAAGAGGAAACTTGCTAACCAAAAATGATGCGAGGAACTCTCTATTTTTGAATTCAACAATTAATATCTATAAGAAATGCAATTCAAAATCAAGGACTCCATTGTTTGTTAAATTGAATGAATTCATCTTATAGATGGCCTATGGCCATTTTTTCATAATGAATATAGTTATTAAGAAAGAATCAAAAGTTAATTTCAAGGTTATTGCATGAAAAATAGTCCTGGTAACAACAAGAGCAGCCTAATTAACATGAGATGATAAAAAATTCTCATTATTTAGGAATTAAACCAGTTAACATTTGGACAAAATGTGTTTATGCTTGTTTGGTTCAATTAATATACTAGGTTGTTTAACCACATGAGTTATATTTCATGATCAATGTATCAAAAAAGTGTGTTTTGGAATTAAAAGAGGAGGCTTGCTTGACAAAAATGATGGGAGGAACTCTCTATTTTTGTATTCTATAATTAATATCAATAAGAAATGCAATTCAAAATCAAGAACTCCATTGTTTGTTAAATTGAATGAATTCATGTAATTGATGGTCCACGGGCATTTTTGTCAAAATGAAAATATTTATCATGAAAGAAACAATAGTTAATTTCAAGATTATTACATGAAAATTAGTCCTGGTAGCAACAAGAGCAGCCTAATTAACACGAGGTGATTAGAAATTCTCATTATTTAGGAATTAAACCAGTTAACATTTGTACGAAATGCAAATCATGAAGAATGGCACCTTTAGATGATGGATTTAAATAGATTTGGAGTTTTATTGATGTTTATGCATGTTTGATTCAATTAATATACTAGGTTGTTTAGCCACATGTGTTATATTTCATGCTCAATGTATCAAAAAGTGTGTTTGGAATCAAAAGAGGAAACTTGCTAACAAAAAATGATGCGAGGAACTCTCTATTTTTGAATTCAACAATTTATATCAATAAGAAATGCAATTCAAAATCAACGACTCCATTGTTTATTAAATTGAATGAATTCATGTAATTGATGGTCCACGTGCATATTTTTCATAATGAATATAGTTATTAGGAAAGAAACAAAAGTTAATTTCAAGGTTATTGCGTGAAAAATAGTCCTGATAACAACAAGAGGAGCCTAATTAACACGACGTGATTAGAAATTCTCATTATTTAGGAATTAAACCAATTAACATTTGTACAAAATGCAAACCATGAAGAATGGCACCTTTAGATGACGAATTTAAATAGATTTGGAGTTTTATTGATGTTTATAGATGTTTGATGCAATTAATATACTAGGTTGTTTAGCCACATGTTTTACATTTCATGCTCAATGTATCAAAAAGTGTGTTTGGAATCAAAAGAAGAAACTTGCTAACCAAAAATGATGCGAGGAACTCTCTATTTTTGAATTCAACAATTAATATCTATAAGAAATGCAATTCAAAATCAAGCACTCCATTGTTTGTTAAATTCAATGAATTCATCTTATAGATGGCCTATGGCCATTTTTTCATAATGAATATAGTTAATAAGAAAGAATCAAAAGTTAATTTCAAGGTTATTGCATGAAAAATAGTCCTGGTAACAACAAGAGGAGCCTAATTAACATGAGGTGATTAGAAATTCTCATTATTTAGGAATTAAACCAGTTAACATTTGGACAAAATGGAAACCGTGATGAATGGCACCTTTGGTTGATGGATTTAAATAGATTTGGGTTTTTATTGGTGTTTATGCTTGTTTGATTCAATTAATATACTATGTTGTTTAACCACATGAGTTATATTTCATGATCAATTTATCAAAAAGTGTGTTTTGGAATTAAAAGAAGAGGCTTGCTTGACAAAAATGATGGGAGGAACTCTCTA
The DNA here is from genome assembly GCA_037897445.1 of Ceriops zippeliana. NCBI lineage: Eukaryota > Viridiplantae > Streptophyta > Magnoliopsida > Malpighiales > Rhizophoraceae > Ceriops > Ceriops zippeliana. Next base: position 71,237 of record JBAPLH010001396.1, on the reverse strand, counting down.
TTTTTGTATTCTATAATTAATATCAATAAGAAATGCAATTCAAAATCAAGAACTCCATTGTTTGTTAAATTGAATGAATTCATGTAATTGATGGTCCACGGGCATTTTTGTCAAAATGAAAATATTTATCATGAAAGAAACAATAGTTAATTTCAAGATTATTGCATGAAAAATAGTCCTGGTAGCAACAAGAGGAGCCTAATTAACACGAGGTGATTAGAAATTCTCATTATTTAGGAATTGAACCAGTTAACATTTGTACGAAATGCAAACCATGAAGAATGGCACCTTTAGATGATGGATTTAAATAGATTTGGAGTTTTATTGATGTTTATACATGTTTTATTCAATTAATATACTAGGTTGTTTAGCCACATGTGTTATATTTCGTGCTCAATGTATCAAAAAGTGTGTTTGGAATTAAAAGAGGAAACTTGCTAACAAAAAATGATGCGAGGAACTCTCTATTTTTGAATTCAACAATTTATATCAATAAGAAATGCAATTCAAAATCAACGACTCCATTGTTTGTTAAATTGAATGAATTCATGTAATTGATGGTCCACGTGCATATTTTTCATAATGAATATAGTTATTAGGAAAGAAACAAAAGTTAATTTCAAGGTTATTGCGTGAAAAATAGTCCTAATAACAACAAGAGGAGCCTAATTAACACGAGGTGATTAGAAATTCTCATTATTTAGGAATGAAAACAGTTAACAGTTGTACGAAATGCAAACCATGAAGAATGACACCTTTAGATGACGAATTTAAATTGATTTGGAGTTTTATTGATGTTTATAGATGTTTGATTCAATTAATATACTAGATTGTTTAGCCACATGTTTTATATTTCATGCTCAATATATCAAAAAGTGTGTTTGGAATCAAAAGAGGAAACTTGCTAACCAAAAATGATGCGAGGAACTCTCTATTTTTGAATTCAACAATTAATATCAATAAGAAATGCAATTCAAAATCAAGCAATCCATTGTTTGTTAAATTGAATGAATTCATCTTATAGATGGCCTATGGCCATTTTTTCATAATGAATTTAGTTATTAAGAAGGAATCAAAAGTTAATTTCAAGGTTATTGCATGAAAAATAGTCTTGGTAACAACAAGAGGAGCCTAATTAACAAGAGGTAATTAGAAATTCTCATTATTGAGGAATTAAACCAGTTAACATTTGGACGAAATGGAAACCGTGTTGAATGGCACCTTTGGTTGATACATTAAAATAGATTTGGATTTTTATTGGTCTTTATGGTTGTTTGATTCAATTAATATACTTGGTTGTTTAACCACATGAGTTATATTTCATGATCAATGTATCAAAAAGTGTGTTTTGGAATGAAAAGAGGAGGCTTGCTTGACAAAAATGATGGGAGGAACTCTCTATTTTTGTATTTTATAATTAATATCAATAAGAAATGCAATTCAAAATCAAGAACTCCATTGTTTGTTAAATTGAATGAATTCATGTAATTGATGGTCCACGAGCATTTTTGTCAAAATGAAAATATTTATCATGAAAGAAACAAAAGTTAATTTCAAGATTATTGCATGAAAAATAGTCCTGGTAACAACAAGAGGAGCCTAAGTAACTCGAGGTGATTAGAAATTCTCATTATTTAGGAATTAAACCAGTTAACATTTGTACGAAATGCAAACCATGAAGAATGGCACCTTTAGATGATGGATTTAAATAGATTTGGAGTTTTATTGATGTTTATAGATGTTTGATTCAATTAATATACTAGGTTGTTTAGCCACATGAGTTATATTTCATGCTCAATGTATCAAAAAGTGTGTTTGGAATCAAAAGAGGAAACTTGCTAACCAAAAATGATGCGAGGAACTCTCTATTTTTGAATTCAACAATTAATATCAATAAGAAATGCAATTCAAAATCAAGAACTCCATTGTTTGTTAAATTGAATGAATTCATGTAATTGATGGTCCACGAGCATTTTTGTCAAAATGAAAATATTTATCATGAAAGAAACAAAAGTTAATTTCAAGATTATTGCATGAAAAATAGTCCTAGTAACAACAAGAGGAGCCTAAGTAACTCGAGGTGATTAGAAATTCTCATTATTTAGGAATTAAACCAGTTAACATTTGTACGAAATGCAAACCATGAAGAATGGCACCTTTAGATGATGGATTTAAATAGATTTGGAGTTTTATTGATGTTTATAGATGTTTGATTCAATTAATATACTAGGTTGTTTAGCCACATGTTTTATGTTTCGTGCTCAATATATCAAAAAGTGTGTTTGGAATCAAAAGAGGAAACTTGCTAACAAAAAATGATGCGAGGTACTCTCTATTTTTGAATTCAACAATTTATATCAATAAGAAATGCAATTCAAAATCAACGACTCCATTGTTTGTTAAATTGAATGAATTCATGTAATTGATGGTCCACGTGCATATTTTTCATAATGAATATAGTTATTAGGAAAGAAACAAAAGTTAATTTCAAGGTTATTGCGTGAAAAATAGTCCTGATAACAACAAGAGGAGCCTAATTAACACGAGGTGATTAGAAATTCTCATTATTTAGGATTGAAAACAGTTAACATTTGTACGAAATGCAAACCATGAAGAATGGCACCTTTAGATGACGAATTTAAATAGATTTGGAGTTTTATTGATGTTTATAGATGTTTGATTCAATTAGTATACTAGGTTGTTTAGCCACATGTTTTATATTTCATGCTCAATGTATCAAAAAGTGTGTTTGGAATCAAAAGAGGAAACTTGCTAACCAAAAATGATGCGAGGAACTCTCTATTTTTGAATTCGACAATTAATATCAATAAGAAATGCAATTCAAAATCAAGAACTCCATTGTTTGTTAAATTGAATGAATTCATCTTATAGATGGCCTATGGCCATTTTTTCATAATGAATATAGTTATTAAGAAAGAATCAAAAGTTAATTTCAAGGTTATTGCATGAAAAATAGTCCTGGTAACAACAAGAGGAGCCTAATTAACATGAGGTGATTAGAAATTCTCATTATTTAGAAATTAAACCAGTTAACATTTGGACGAAATGGAAACCGTGATGAATGGCACCTTTGGTTGATACATTTAAATAGATTTGGATTTTTATTGGTGTTTATGCTTGTTTGGTTCAATTAATATACTAGGTTGTTTAACCACATGAGTTATATTTCATGATCAATGTATCAAAAAGTGTGTTTTGGAATTAAAAGAGGAGGCTTGCTTGACAAAAATGATGGGAGGAACTCTCTATTTTTGTATTCTATAATTAATATCAATAAGAAATGCAATTCAAAATCAAGAACTCCATTGTTTGTTAAATTGAATGAATTCATGTAATTGATGGTCCACGGGCATTTTTGTCAAAATGAAAATATTTATCATGAAAGAAACAATAGTTAATTTCAAGATTATTGCATGAAAAATAGTCCTGGTAGCAACAAGAGGAGCCTAATTAACACGAGGTGATTAGAAATTCTCATTATTTAGGAATTAAACCAGTTAACATTTGTACGAAATGCAAACCATGAAGAATGGCACCTTTAGATGATGGATTTAAATAGATTTGCAGTTTTATTGATGTTTATACATGTTTGATTCAATTAATATACTAGGTTGTTTAGCCACATGTGTTATATTTCATGCTCAATGTATCAAAAAGTGTGTTTGGAATCAAAAGAGGAAATTTGCTAACAAAAAATGATGCGAGGTACTCTCTATTTTTGAATTCAACAATTTATATCAATAAGAAATGCAATTCAAAATCAACGACTCCATTGTTTGTTAAATTGAATGAATTCATGTAATTGATGGTCCACGTGCATATTTTTCATAATGAATATAGTTATTTAGGAAAGAAACAAAAGTTAATTTCAAGGTTATTGCGTGAAAAATAGTCCTGATAACAACAAGAGGAGCCTAATTAACACGAGGTGATTAGAAATTCTCATTATTTAGGAATGAAAACAGTTAACATTTGTACGAAATGCAAACCATGAAGAATGGCACCTTTAGATGACGAATTTAAATAGATTTGGAGTTTTATTGATGTTTATAGATGTTTGATTCAATTAATATACTAGGTTGTTTAGCCACATGTTTTATATTTCATGCTCAATGTATCAAAAAGTGTGTTTGGAATCAAAAGAGGAAACTTGCTAACCAAAAATGATGCGAGGAACTCTCTATTTTTGAATTCAACAATTAATATCTAAAGAAATGCAATGCAAAATCAAGCACTCCATTGTTTGTTAAATTGAATGAATTCATCTTATAGATGGCCTATGGCCATTTTTTCATAATGAATATAGTTATTAAGAAAGAATCAAAAGTTAATTTCAAGGTTATTACATGAAAAATAGTCCTGGTAACAACAAGAGGAGCCTAATTAACATGAGGTGATTAGAAATTCTCATTATTTAGGAATTAAACCAGTTAACATTTGGACAAAATGGAAACCGTGATGAATGGCACCTTTGGTTGATGGATTTAAATAGATTTGGGTTTTTATTGGTGTTTATGCTTGTTTGATTCAATTAATATACTAGGTTGTTTAACCACATGAGTTATATTTCATGATCAATGTATCAAAAAGTGTGTTTTGGAATTAAAAGAGGAGGCTTGCTTGACAAAAATGATGGGAGGAACTCTCTATTTTTGAATTCAACAATTAATATCAATAAGAAATGCAATTCAAAATCAAGAACTCCATTGTTTGATAAATTGAATGAATTCATGTAATTGATGGTCCACGAGCATTTTTGCCAAAATGAAAATATTTATCATGAAAGAAACAAAAGTTAATTTCAAGATTATTGCATGAAAAATAGTCCTAGTAACAACAAGAGGAGCCTAATTAACATGAGGTGATTGGAAATTCTCATTATTTAGGAATTAAACCAGTTAACATTTGGACGAAATGGAAACCGTGATGAATGGCACCTTTGGTTGATGGATTTAAATAGATTTGGATTTTTATTGGTGTTTATGATTGTTTGATTCAATTGATATACTTAGTTGTTTAACCACATGTGTTATATTTCATGATCAATGTATCAAAAAGTGGCTTTGGAATCAAAAGAGGACCCTTGTTAACCGAAAATGATGCGAGGAACTCTCTATTTTTGAATTCAACAATTAATATCAATAAGAAATGCAATTCAAAATCAAGAACTCCATTGTTTGTTAAATTGAATGAATTCATGTAATTGATGGTCCACAGGCATTTTTGTCAAAAGGAAAATATTTATCATGAAAGAAACAAAAGTTAATTTCAAGATTATTGCATGAAAAATAGTACTGGTAACAACAAGCAGAGCCTAATTAACACGAGGTGATTAGAAATTCTCATTATTTAGGATTGAAAACAGTTAACATTTGTACGAAATGCAAACCATGAAGAATGGCACCTTTAGATGACGAATTTAAATAGATTTGGAGTTTTATTGATGTTTATAGATGTTTGATTCAATTAATATACTAGGTTGTTTAGCCACATGTTTTATGTTTCATGCTCAATATATCAAAAAGTGTGTTTGGAATCAAAAGAGGAAACTTGCTAACAAAAAATGATGCGAGGTACTCTCTATTTTTGAATTCAACAATTTATATCAATAAGAAATGCAATTCAAAATCAACGACTCCATTGTTTGTTAAATTGAATGAATTCATGTAATTGATGGTCCACGTGCATATTTTTCATAATGAATATAGTTATTAGGAAAGAAACAAAAGTTAATTTCAAGGTTATTGCGTGAAAAATAGTCCTGATAACAACAAGAGGAGCCTAATTAACACGAGGTGATTAGAAATTCTCATTATTTAGGATTGAAAACAGTTTAGATTTGTACGAAATGCAAACCATGAAGAATGGCACCTTTAGATGACGAATTTAAATAGATTTGGAGTTTTATTGATGTTTATAGATGTTTGATTCAATTAATATACTAGGTTGTTTAGCCACATGTTTTATGTTTCATGCTCAATATATCAAAAAGTGTGTTTGGAATCAAAAGAGGAAACTTGCTAACCAAAAATGATGCGAGGAACTCTCTATTTTTGAATTCAACAATTAATATCAATAAGAAATGCAATTCAAAATCAAGCAATCCATTGTTTGTTAAATTGAATGAATTCATCTTATAGATGGCCTATGGCCATTTTTTCATAATGAATATAGTTATTAAGAAGGAATCAAAAGTTAATTTCAAGGTTATTGCATGACAAATAGTCCTGGTAACAACAAGAGGAGCCTAATTAACATGAGGTGATTAGAAATTCTCATTATTTAGGAATTAAACCAGTTAACATTTGGACAAAATGGAAACCGTGATGAATGGCACCTTTGGTTGATGGATTTAAATAGATTTGGAGTTTTATTGATGTTTATACATGTTTGATTCAATTAATATACTAGGTTGTTTAGCAACATGTGTTATATTTCATGCTCAATATATGAAAAAGTGTGTTTGGAATCAAAAGGGGAAACTTGCTAACCAAAAATGATGCGAGGAACTCTCTATTTTTGAATTCAACAATTAATATTAATAAGAAATGCAATTCAAAATCAAGCAATCCATTGTTTGTTAAATTGAATGAATTCATCTTATAGATGGCCTATGGCCATTTTTTCATAATGAATATAGTTATTAAGAAGGAATCAAAAGTTAATGTCAAGGTTATTGCATGAAAACTAGTCCTGGTAACAACAAGAGGAGCCTAATTCACATGAGGTGATTAGAAATTCTCATTATTTAGGAATTAAACCAGTTAACATTTGGACAAAATGGAAACCGTCATGAATGGCACCTTTGGTTGATGGATTTAAATAGATTTGGGTTTTATTTGGTGTTTATGCTTGTTTGATTCAATTAATATACTAGGTTGTTTAACCACATGAGTTATATTTCATGATCAATGTATCAAAAAGTGGGTTTTGGAATTAAAAGAGGAGGCTTGCTTGACAAAAATGATGGGAGGAACTCTCTATTTTTGTATTCTATAATTAATATCAATAAGAAATGCAACTCAAAATCAAGAACTCCATTGTTTGTTAAATTGAATGAATTCATGTAATTGATGGTCCACGGGCATTTTTGTCAAAATGAAAATATTTATCATGAAAGAAACAAAAGTTAATTTCAAGATTATTGCATGAAAAATAGTCCTGGTAACAACAAGAGGAGCCTAATTAACATGAGGTGATTGGAAATTCTAATTATTTAGGAATTAAACCAGTTAACATTTGGACGAAATGGAAACCGTGATTAATGGCACCTTTGGTTGATGGATTTAAATAGATTTGGATTTTTATTGGTGTTTATGCTTGTTTGATTCAATTAATATACTTAGTTGTTTAAGCACATGTGTTATATTTCATGATCAATGTATCAAAAAGTGGCTTTGGAATCAAAAGAGGACCCTTGTTAACCCAAAATGATGCGAGGAACTCTCTATTTTTGAATTCAACAATTAATATCAATAAGAAATGCAATTCAAAATCAAGAACTCCATTGTTTGTTAAATTGAATGAATTCATGTAATTGATGGTCCACAGGCATTTTTGTCAAAATGAAAATATTTATCATGAAAGAAACAAAAGTTAATTTCAAGATTATTGCATGAAAAATAGTACTGGTAACAACAAGAGGAGCCTAATTAACACGAGGTGATTAGAAATTCTCATTATTTAGGAATTAAACCAGTTAACATTTGTACGAAATGAAAACCATGAAGAATGGCACCTTTAGATGATGGATTTAAATAGATTTGGAGTTTTATTGATGTTTATACATGTTTGATTCAATTAATATACTAGGTTGTTTAGCCACATGTGTTATATTTCATGCTCAATGTATCAAAAAGTGTGTTTGGAATCAAAAGAGGAAACTTGCCAACCAAAAATGATGCGAGGAACTCTCTATTTTTGAATTCAACAATTAATATCAATAAGAAATGCAATTCAAAATCAAGAACTCCATTGTTTGTTAAATTGAATGAATTCATCTTATAGATGGCCTATGGCCATTTTTTCATAATGAATATAGTTATTAAGAAAGAATCAAAAGTTAATTTCAAGGTTATTGCATGAAAAATAGTCCTGGTAACAACAAGAGGAGCCTAATTAACACGAGGTGATTAGAAATTCTCATTATTTAGGAATTAAACCAGTTAACATTTGGACAAAATGGAAAACGTGATGAATGGCACCTTTGGTTGATGGATTTAAATAGATTTGGGTTTTTATTGGTGTTTATGCTTGTTTGATTCAGTTAATATACTAGGTTGTTTAACCACATGAGTTATATTTCATGATCAATGTATCAAAAAGTGTGTTTTGGAATTAAAAGAGGAGGCTTGCTTGACAAAAATGATGGGAGGAACTCTCTATTTTTGTATTCTATAATTAATATCAATAAGAAATGCAATTCAAAATCAAGAACTCCATTGTTTGTTAAATTGAATGAATTCATGTAATTGATGGTCCACGGGCATTTTTGTCAAAATGAAAATATTTATCATGAAAGAAACAATAGTTAATTTCAAGATTATTGCATGAAAAATAGTCCTGGTAGCAACAAGAGGAGCCTAATTAACATGAGGTGATTGGAAATTCTCATTATTTAGGAATTAAACCTGTTAACATTTGGACAAAATGGAAACCGTGATGAATGGCACCTTTGGTTGATGGATTTAAATAGATTTGGAGTTTTATTGATGTTTATACATGTTTGATTCAATTAATATACTAGGTTTGTTTAGCCACATGTGTTATATTTCATGCTCAATGTATCAAAAAGTGTGTTTGGAATCAAAAGAGGAAACTTGCTAACCAAAAATGATGCGAGGAACTCTCTATTTTTGAATTCAACAATTAATATCAATAAGAAATGCAATTCAAAATCACGCAATCCATTGTTTGTTAAATTGAATGAATTCATCTTATAGATGGCCTATGGCCATTTTTTCATAATGAATATAGTTATTAAGAAGGAATCAAAAGTTAATTTCAAGGTTATTGCATGAAAAATAGTCCTGGTAACAACAAGAGGAGCCTAATTAACATGAGGTGATTAGAAATTCTCATTATTTAGGAATTAAACCAGTTAAAATTTGGACAAAATGGAAACCGTGATGAATGGCACCTTTGGTTGATGGATTTAAATAGATTTGGGTTTTTATTGGTGTTTATGCTTGTTTGATTCAATTAATATACTAGGTTGTTTAACCACATGAGTTATATTTCATGATCAATGTATCAAAAAGTGAGTTTTGGAATTAAAAGAGGAGGCTTGCTGGACAAAAATGATGGGAGGAACTCTCTATTTTTGTATTCTATAATTAATATCAATAAGAAATGCAATTCAAAATCAAGAACTCCATTGTTTGTTAAATTGAATGAATTCATGTAATTGATGGTCCACGGGCATTTTTGTCAAAATGAAAATATTTATCGTGAAAGAAACAAAAGTTAATTTCAAGATTATTGCATGAAAAATAGTACTGGCAACAACAAGCAGAGCCTAATTAACACGATGTGATTAGAAATTCTCATTATTTAGGAATTAAACCAGTTAACATTTGTACAAAATGCAAACCATGAAGAATGGCACCTTTAGATGATGGATTTAAATAGATTTGGAGTTTTATTGATGTTTATACATGTTTGATTCAATTAATATACTAGGATGTTTAGCCACATGTGTTATATTTCATGTTCAATGTATCAAAAAGTGTGTTTGGAATCAAAAGAGGAAACTTGCTAACCAAAAATGATGCGAGGAACTCTCTATTTTTGAATTCAACAATTAATATCAATAAGAAATGCAATTCAAAATCAAGAACTCCATTGTTTGTTAAATTGAATGAATTCATGTAATTGATGGTCCACGTGCATATTTTTCATAATGAATATAGTTATTAGGAAAGAAACAAAAGTTAATTTCAAGGTTATTGCGTGAAAAATAGTCCTGATAACAACAAGAGGAGCCTAATTAACATGAGGTGATTAGAAATTCTCATTATTTAGGAATTAAACCATATAACATTTATACGAAATGCAAACCATGAAGAATGGCACCTTTAGATGATGGATTTAAATAGATTTGGAGTTTTATTGATGTTTATACATGTTTGATTCAATTAATATACTCGGTTGTTTAGCCACATGTGCTATATTTCATGTTCAATGTATCAAAAAGTGTGTTTGGAATCAAAAGAGGAAACTTGCTAACCAAAAATGATGCAAGGAACTCTCTATTTTGGAATTTAACAATTAATATCAATAAGAAATGCAATTCAAAATCAAGCACTCCATTGTTTGTTAAATTGAATGAATTCATCTTATAGATGGCCTATGGCCATTTTTTCATAATGAATATAGTTATTAAGAAAGAATCAAAAGTTAATTTCAAGGTTATTGCATGAAAAATAGTCCTAGTAACAACAAGAGGAGCGTAATTAACATGAGGTGATTAGAAATTCTCATTATTTAGGAATTAAACCAATTAACATTTGGACAAAATAGAAACCGTGATGAATGGCTCCTTTGGTTGATGGATTTAAATAGATTTGGGTTTTTATTGGTGTTTATGCTTGTTTGATTCAATTAATATACTAGGTTGTTTAACCACATGAGTTATATTTCATGATCAATGTATCAAAAAGTGTGTTTTGGAATTAAAAGAGGAGGCTTGCTTGACAAAAATGATGGGAGGAACTCTCTATTTTTGTATTCTATAATTAATATCAATATGAAATGCAATTCAAAATCAAGAACTCCATTGTTTGTTAAATTGAATGAATTCATGTAATTGATGGTCCACGGGCATTTTTGTCAAAATGAAAATATTTATCATGAAAGAAACAATAGTTAATTTCAAGATTATTGCATGAAAAATAGTCCTGGTAGCAACAAGAGGAGCCTAATTAACATGAGGTGATTGGAAATTCTCATTATTTAGGAATTAAACCTGTTAACATTTGGACAAAATGGAAACCGTGATGAATGGCACCTTTGGTTGATGGATTTAAATAGATTTGGAGTTTTATTGATGTTTATACATGTTTGATTCAATTAATATACTAGGTTGTTTAGCCACATGTGTTATATTTCATGCTCAATGTATCAAAAAGTGTGTTTGGAATCAAAAGAGGAAACTTGCTAACCAAAAATGATGCGAGGAACTCTCTATTTTTGAATTCAACAATTAATATCAATAAGAAATGCAATTCAAAATCACGCAATCCATTGTTTGTTAAATTGAATGAATTCATCTTATAGATGGCCTATGGCCATTTTTTCATAATGAATATAGTTATTAAGAAGGAATCAAAAGTTAATTTCAAGGTTATTGCATGAAAAATAGTCCTGGTAACAACAAAAGGAGCCTAATTAACATGAGGTGATTAGAAATTCTCATTATTTAGGAATTAAACCAGTTAACATTTGGACAAAATGGAAACCGTGATGAATGGCACCTTTGGTTGATGGATTTAAATAGATTTGGGTTTTTATTGGTGTTTATGCTTGTTTGATTCAATTAATATACTAGGTTGTTTAACCACATGAGTTATATTTCATGATCAATGTATCAAAAAGTGTGTTTTGGAATTAAAAGAGGAGGCTTGCTAGACAAAAATGATGGGAGGAACTCTCTATTTTTGTATTCTATAATTAATATCAATAAGAAATGCAATTCAAAATCAAGAACTCCATTGTTTGTTAAATTGAATGAATTCATGTAATTGATGGTTCACGGGCATTTTTGTCAAAATGAAAATATTTATCGTGAAAGAAACAAAAGTTAATTTCAAGATTATTGCATGAAAAATAGTACTGGTAACAACAAGCGGAGCCTAATTAACACGAGGTGATTAGAAATTCTCATTATTTAGGAATTAAACCAGTTAACATTTGTACAAAATGCAAACCATGAAGAATGGCACCTTTAGATGATGGATTTAAATAGATTTGGAGTTTTATTGATGTTTATACATGTTTGATTCAATTAATATACTAGGTTGTTTAGCCACATGTGTTATATTTCATGTTCAATGTATCAAAAAGTGTGTTTGGAATCAAAAGAGGAAACTTGCTAACCAAAAATGATGCGAGGAACTCTCTATTTTTGAATTCAACAATTAATATCAATAAGAAATGCAATTCAAAATCAAGAACTCCATTGTTTGTTAAATTGAATGAATTCATGTAATTGATGGTCCACGTGCATATTTTTCATAATGAATATAGTTATTAGGAAAGAAACAAAAGTTAATTTCAAGGTTATTGCGTGAAAAATAGTCCTGATAACAACAAGAGGAGCCTAATTAACACGAGGTGATTAGAAATTCTCATTATTTAGGAATTAAACCATATAACATTTATACGAAATGCAAACCATGAAGAATGGCACCTTTAGATGATGGATTTAAATAGATTTGGAGTTTTATTGATGTTTATACATGCTTGATTCAATTAATATACTCGGTTGTTTAGCCACATGTGCTATATTTCATGCTCAATGTATCAAAAAGTGTGTTTGGAATCAAAAGAGGAAACTTGCTAACCAAAAATGATGCAAGGAACTCTCTATTTTTGAATTTAACAATTAATATCAATAACAAATGCAATTCAAAATCAAGCACTCCATTGTTTGTTAAATTGAATGAATTCATCTTATAGATGGCCTATGGCCATTTTTTTCATAATGAATATAGTTTATTAAGAAAGAATCAAAAGTTAATTTCAAGGTTATTGCATGAAAAATAGTCCTAGTAACAACAAGAGGAGCGTAATTAACATGAGGTGATTAGAAATTCTTATTATTTAGGAATTAAACCAATTAACATTTGGACAAAATAGAAACCGTGATGAATGGCTCCTTTGGTTGATGGATTTAAATAGATTTGGGTTTTTTATTGGTGTTTATGCTTGTTTGATTCAATTAATATACTAGGTTGTTTAACCACATGAGTTATATTTCATGATCAATGTATCAAAAAGTGTGTTTTGGAATTAAAAGAGGAGGCTTGCTTGACAAAAATGATGGGAGGAACTCTTTATTTTTGTATTCTATAATTAATATCAATAAGAAATGCAATTCAAAATCAAGAACTCCATTGTTTGTTAAATTGAATGAATTCATCTAATTGATGGTCCACGGGTATTTTTGTCAAAATGAAAATATTTATCATGAAAGAAACAATAGTTAATTTCAAGATTATTGCATGGAAAATAGTCCTGGTAGCAACAAGAGGAGCCTAATTAACACGAGGTGATTAGAAATTCTCATTATTTAGGAATTAAACCAGTTAACATTTGTACGAAATGCAAACCATGAAGAATGGAACCTTTAGATGATGGATTTAAATAGATTTGGAGTTTTATTGATGTTTATACATGTTTGATTCAATTAATATACTAGGTTGTTTAGCCACATGTGTTATATTTCATGTTCAATGTATCAAAAAGTGTGTGTTTGGAATCAAAAGAGAGGAAACTTGCTAACCAAAAATGATGCGAGGAACTCTCTATTTTTGAATTCAACAATTAATATCAATAAGAAATGCAATTCAAAATCAAGAACTCCATTGTTTGTTAAATTGAATGGGTTCATGTAATTGATGGTCCACGGGCATTTTTGTCAAAATGAAAATATTTATCATGAAAGAAACAATAGTTAATTTCAAGATTATTGCATGAAAAATAGTCCTGGTAACAACAAGAGGAGCCTAATTAACATGAGGTGATTGGAAATTCTCATTATTTAGGAATTAAACCAGTTAACATTTGGACGAAATGCAAACCGTGATGAATGGCACCTTTGATTGATGGATTTAAATAGATTTGGATTTTTATTGGTGTTTATGCTTGTTTGATTCAATTAATATACTTAGTTGTTTAACCACATGTGTTATATTTCATGATCAATGTTTCAAAAAGTCGCTTTGGAATCAAAAGAGGAGCCTTGTTAACCCAAAATGATGCGAGGAACTCTCTATTTTTGAATTCAACAATTAATATCAATAAGAAATGCAATTCAAAATCAAGAACTCCATTGTTTGTTAAATTGAATGAATTCATGTAATTGATTGTCAACGGCCATTTTTGTCAAAACGAAAATATTTATGATGAAAGAAACAAAAGTTAATTTCAAGATTATTGCATGAAAAATAGTACTAGTAACAACAAGCGGAGCCTAATTAACACGAGGTGATTAGAAATTCTCATTATTTAGGAATTAAACCAGTTAACATTTGTATGAAATGCAAACCATGAAGAATGGCACCATTAGATGATGGATTTAAATAGATTTGGAGTTTTATTGATGTTTATACATGTTTGATTCAATTAATATACAAGGTTGTTTAGCCACATGTGTTATATTTCATACTCAATGTATCAAAAAGTGTGTTTGGAATCAAAAGAGGAAACTTGCTAACCAAAAATGATGCGAGGAACTCTCTATTTTTGAATTCAATAATTAATATCAATAAGAAATGCAATTCAAAATCAAGAACTCCATTGTTTGTTAAATTGAATGAATTCATGTAATTGATGGTCCACGGGCATTTTTGTCAAAACGAAAATATTTATCATGAAAGAAACAAAAGTTAATTTCAAGATTATTGCATGAAAAATAGTACTAGTAACAACAAGCGGAGCCTAATTAACATGAGGTGATTAGAAATTCTCATTATTTAGGAATTAAACCAGTTAACATTTGTACGAAATGCAAACCATGAAGAATGTCACCTTTAGATGATGGATTTAAATAGATTTGGAGTTTTATTGATGTTTATACATGTTTGATTCAATTAATATACTAGGTTGTTTAACCACATGAGTTATATTTCATGATCAATGTACCAAAAAGTGTGTTTTGGAATTAAAAGAGGAGGCTTGCTTGACAAAAATGATGGGAGGAACTCTCTATTTTTGTATTCTATAATTAATATCAATAAGAAATGCAATTCAAAATCAAGAACTCCATTGTTTGTTAAATTGAATGAATTCATGTAATTGATGGTCCACGGGCATTTTTGTCAAAACAAAAATATTTATCATGAAAGAAACAAAAGTTAATTACAAGATTATTGCATGAAAAATAGTACTAGTAACAACAAGCGGAGCCTAATTAACACGAGGTGATTAGAAATTCTCATTATTTAGGAATTAAACCAGTTAACATTTGTATGAAATGCAGACCATGAAGAATGGCACCATTAGATGATGGATTTAAATAGATTTGGAGTTTTATTGATGTTTATACATGTTTGATTCAATTAATATACTAGGTTGTTTAACCACATGAGTTATATTTCATGATCAATGTATCAAAAAGTGTGTTTTGGAATTAAAAGAGGAGGCTTGCTTGACAAAAATGATGGGAGGAACTCTCTATTTTTGTATTCTATAATTAATATCAATAAGAAATGCAATTCAAAATCAAGAACTCCATTGTTTGTTAAATTGAATGAATTCATCTAATTGATGGTCCACGGGCATTTTTGTCAAAATGAAAATATTTATCATGAAAGAAACAAAAGTTAATTTCAAGATTATTGCATGAAAAATAGTCCTGGTAACAACAAGAGGAGACTAATTAACATGAGGTGATTGGAAATTCTCATTATTTATGAATTAAACCAGTTAACATTTGCACGAAATGGAAACCGTGATGAATGGCACCTTTGGTTGATGGATTTAAATAGATTTGGATTTTTATTGGTATTTATGCTTGTTTGATTCAATTAATATACTTAGTTGTTTATCCACATGTGTTATATTTCATGATCAATGTATCAAAAAGTGGATTTGGAATCAAAAGAGGAGCCTTGTTAACCGAAAATGATGCGAGGAACTCTCTATTTTTGAATTCAACAATTAATATCAATAAGAAATGCAATTCAAAATCAAGAACTCCATTGTTTGTTAAATTGAATGAATTCATGTAATTGATGGTCCTCGGGCATTTTTGTCAAAATGAAAATATTTATCATGAAAGAAACAATAGTTAATTTCAAGATTATTGCATGGAAAATAGTCCTGGTAGCAACAAGAGGAGCCTAATTAATACGAGGTGATTAGAAATTCTCATTATTTAGGAATTAAACCAGTTAACATTTGGACGAAATGGAAACCGTGATGAATGGCACCTTTGGTTGATGAATTTAAATAGATTTGGAGTTTTATTGATGTTTATACATGTTTCATTCAATTAATATACTAGGTTGTTTAGCCACATATGTTATATTTCATGCTCAATGTATCAAAAAGTGTGTTTGGAATCAAAAGAGGAAACTTGCTAACAAAAAAATGATGCGACGAACTCACTATTTTTGAATTCAACAATTTATATCAATAAGAAATGCAATTCAAAATCAACTACTCCATTGTTTGTTAAATTGAATGAATTCATGTAATTGATGGTCCACCTGCATATTTTTCATAATGAATATAGTTATTAGGAAAGAAACAAAAGTTAATTTCAAGGTTATTGCGTGAAAAATAGTCCTGATAACAACAAGAGGAGCCTAATTAACACGAGGTGATTAGAAATTCTCATTATTTAGGAATTAAACCAGTTAACATTTGTACGAAATGCAAACCATGAAGAATGGCACCTTTAGATGACGGATTTAAATAGATTTGGAGTTTTATTGATGTTTATAGATGTTTGATTCAATTAATATACTAGGTTGTTTAGCCACATGTTTTATATTTCATGCTCAATGTATCAAAAAGTGTGTTTGGAATCAAAAGAGGAAACTTGCTAACCAAAAATGATGCGAGGAACTCTCTATTTTTTAATTCAACAATTAATATCTATAAGAAATGCAATTCAAAATCAAGGATTCCATTGTTTGTTAAATTGAATGAATTCATCTTATAGATGGCCTATGGCCATTTTTTCATAATGAATATAGTTATTAAGAAAGAATCAAAAGTTAATTTCAAGGTTATTGCATGAAAAATAGTCCTGGTAACAACAAGAGGAGCCTAATTAACATGAGGTGATTAGAAATTCTCATTATTTAGGAATTAAACCAGTTAACATTTGTACGAAATGCAAACCATGAAGAATGACACCTTTAGATGATGGATTTAAATAGATTTGGAGTTTTATTGATGTTTATACATGTTTGATTCAATTAATATACTAGGTTGTTTAGCCACATGTGTTATATTTCATGCTCAATGTATCAAAAAGTGTGTTTGGAATCAAAAGAGGAAACTTGCTAACCAAAAATGATGCGAGGAACTCTCTATTTTTGAATTCAACAATTAATATCAATAAGAAATGCAATTCAAAATCAAGCACTCCATTGTTTGTTAAATTGAATGAATTCATGTAATTGATGGTCCTCGGGCATTTTTGTCAAAATGAAAATATTTATCATGAAAGAAACAAAGGTTAATTTCAAGATTATTGCATGAAAAATAGTACTGGTAACAACAAGAGGAGCCTAATTAACATGAGGTGATTGGAAATTCTCATTATTTAGGAATTAAACCAGTTAACATTTGGACGAAATGGAAACCGTGATGAATGACACCTTTGGTTGATGGATTTAAATAGATTTGGAGTTTTATTGATGTTTATACATGTTTCATTCAATTAATATACTAGGTTGTTTAGCCACATATGTTATATTTCATGCTCAATGTATCAAAAAGTGTGTTTGGAATCAAAAGAGGAAACTTGCTAATAAAAAAATGATGCGACGAACTCACTATTTTTGAATTCAACAATTTATATCAATAAGAAATGCAATTCAAAATCAACTACTCCATTGCTTGTTAAATTGAATGAATTCATGTAATTGATGGTCCACCTGCATATTTTTCATAATGAATATAGTTATTAGGAAAGAAACAAAAGTTAATTTCAAGGTTATTGCCTGAAAAATAGTCCTGATAACAACAAGAGGAGCCTAATTAACACGAGGTGATTAGAAATTCTCATTATTTAGGAATTAAACCAGTCAACATTTGTACGAAATGCAAACCATGAAGAATGGCACCTTTAGATGACAAATTTAAATAGATTTGGAGTTTTATTGATGTTTATAGATGTTTGATTCAATTAATATACTAGGTTGTTTAGCCACATGTTTTATATTTCATGCTCAATGTATCAAAAAGTGTGTTTGGAATCAAAAGAGGAAACTTGCTAACCAAAAATGATGCGAGGAACTCTCTATTTTTGAATTCAACAATTAATATCTATAAGAAATGCAATTCAAAATCAAGGACTCCATTGTTTGTTAAATTGAATGAATTCATCTTATAGATGGCCTATGGCCATTTTTTCATAATGAATATAGTTATTAGGAAAGAAACAAAAGTTAATTTCAAGGTTATTGTGTGAAAAATAGTCCTGATAACAACAAGAGGAGCCTAATTAACACGAGGTGATTAGAAATTCTCATTATTTAGGAATTAAACCAGTTAACATTTGTACGAAATGCAAACCATGAAGAATGGCACCTTTAGATGACAAATTTAAATAGATTTGGAGTTTTATTGATGTTTATAGATGTTTGATTCAATTAATATGCTAGGTTGTTTAGCCACATGTTTTATATTTCATGCTCAATGTATCAAAAAGTGTGTTTGGAATCAAAAGAGGAAACTTGCTAACCAAAAATGATGCGAGGAACTCTCTATTTTTGAATTCAACAATTAATATCAATAAGAAATGCAATTCAAAATCAAACACTCCATTGTTTGTTAAATTGAATGAATTCATCTTATAGATGGCCTATGGCCATTTTTTCATAATGAATATAGTTATTAAGAAAGAATCAAAAGTTAATTTCAAGGTTATTGCATGAAAAATAGTCCTAGTAACAACAAGAGGAGCGTAATTAACATGAGGTGATTAGAAATTCTCATTATTTAGGAATTAAACCAGTTAGCATTTGGACAAAATAGAAACCGTGATGAATGACACCTTTGGTTGATGGATTTAAATAGATTTGGGTTTTTATTGGTGTTTATGCTTGTTTGATTCAATTAATATACTAGGTTGTTTAACCACATGAGTTATATTTCATGATCAATGTATCAAAAAGTGTGTTTTTGAATTAAAAGAGGAGGCTTGCTTGACAAAAATGATGGGAGGAACTCTCTATTTTTGTATTCTATAATTAATATCAATAAGAAATGCAATTCAAAATCAAGAACTCCATTGTTTGTTAAATTGAACGAATTCATCTAATTGATGGTCCACGGGCATTTTTGTCAAAATGAAAATATTTATCATGAAAGAAACAAAAGTTAATTTCAAGATTATTGCATGAAAAATAGTCCTGGTAACAACAAGAGGAGCCTAATTAACATGAGGTCATTGGAAATTCTCATTATTTAGGAATTAAACCAGTTAACATTTGGACGAAATGGAAACCGTGATGAATGGCACCTTTGGTTGATGGATTTAAATAGATTTGGATTTTTATTGGTGTTTATGCTTGTTTGATTCAATTAATATGCTATGTTGTTTTCCCACATGTGTTATATTTCATGGTAAATGTGTCAAAAAGTGTGTTTTGGAATCAAAAGAGGAGGCTTGCTTGACAAAAATGATGGGAGGAACTATCTGTTTTTGTATTCTATAATTAATATCAATAAGAAATGCAATTCAAAATCAAGAACTCCATTGTTTCTTAAATTGAATGAATTCATGTATTTGATGGTCCACGAGCATTTTTGTCAAAATGAAAATATTTATCATGAAAGAAACAAAAGTTAATTTCAAGATTATTGCATGAAAAATAGTCCTGGTAACAACAAGAGGAGCCTAATTAACACGAGGTGATTAGAAATTCTCATTATTTAGGAATTAAGCCATTTAACATCTAACGAATTGAAAACCATGAAGAATGGAAATTTTAGATGATGGATTTATACATGTTTGATTCAATTAATATACTAGGTTGTTTAGCCACATGTGTTATATTTCATGCTCAATGTATCAAAAAGTGTGTTTGGAATCAAAAGAGGAAACTTGCTAACCAAAAATGATGCGAGGAACTCTCTATTTTTGAATTCAACAATTAATATTTATAAGAAATGCAATTCAAAATCAAGGAGTCCATTGTTTGTTAAATTGAATGAATTCATCTTCTAGATGGTCTATGGGCATTTTTTTCATAATGAAGATAGTTATTAAGAAAGAATCAAAAGTTAATTTCAAGGTTATTGCATGAAAAATAGTCCTGGTAACAACAAGAGGAGCCTAATTAACTTGAGGTGATTAGAAATTCTCATTATTTATGAATTAAACCAGTTAAGATTTGGACGACATGGAAACCGTGATGAATGGCACCTTTGGTTGATGGATAAAAATAGATTTGGATTTTTATTGGTGTTTATGCTTGTTTGATTCAATTAATATACTAAGTTGCTTAACCATATGTGTTATATTTCATGATCAATGTATCAATAAGTGGCTTTGGAATCAAAAGAGGAACCTTGTTAACCAGAAATGATTCGAGGAACTGTCTATTCTTGAATTCAACAATTAATATCAATAAGAAATGCAATTCAAAATCAACGACTCCATTGCTAGTTAAATTGAATGAATTCATGCAATTGATGGTCCACGTGCATATTTTTCATAATGAATATAGTTATTAGGAAAGAAACAAAAGTTAATTTCAAGTATATTGCGTGAAAAATAGTCCTGGTAACAACAAGAGGAGCCTAATTAACAGGAGGTGATTAGAAATTCTCATTATTTAGGAATTAAACCAGTTAACATTTGTACGAAATGCAAACGATGAAGAATATCACCTGTAGATGATGGATTTAAAAAGATTTGGAGTTTTATTTATGTTTATATATGTTTGATTCGATTAATATACTATGTTGTTTTGCCACATGTGTTATATTTCATGGTAAATGTGTCAAAAAGTGTGTTTTGTAATCAAAAGAGGAGGCTTGCTTGACCAAAATGATGGGAGGAACTCTCTATTTTTGTATGCTATAATTAATATCAATAAGAAATGCAATTCAAAATCAAGAACTCCATTGTTTGTTAAATTGAATGAATTCATCTAATTGATGGTCCATGGGCATTTTTGTCAAAATGAAAATATTTATCATGAAAGAAACAAAAGTTAATTTCAAGATTATTGCATGAAAAATAGTCCTGGTAACAACAAGAGGAGCCTAATTAGCATGAGGTGATTAGAAATTCTCATTATTTAGGAATTAAACCAGTTAACATTTGGACGAAATGGAAACCGTGATGAATGGCACCTTTGGTTGATGGATTTAAATAGATTTGGAATTTTATTGGTGTTTATGCTTGTTTGATTCAATTAATATACTTAGTTGTTTAACCACATGTGTTATATTTCATGATCAATGTATCAAAAAGTGGCTTTGGAATCAAAAGAGGAGCCTTGTTAACAAAAAATGATGATATGAACTCTCTATTTTGGTATTCTATAATTAATATCAATAAGAAATGCAATTCAAAATCAAGAACTCCATTGTTTGTTAAATTGAATGAATTCATGTAATTGATGGTACACGAGCATTTTTGTCAAAATGAAAATATTTATCATGAAAGAAACAAAAGTTAATTTCAAGATTATTCCATGAAAGATAGTCCTGGTAACAACAAGAGGAGCCTAATTAACACGAGGTGATTAGAAATTCTCATTATTTAGGAATTAAACCGATTAACATTTATACGAAATGCAAAACATGAAGAATGGCACCTTTAGATGATGGATTTAAATAGATTTGGAGTTTTATTGATGTTTATACATGTTTGATTCAATTAATATACTAGGTTGTTTAGCCACATGTGTTATATTTCATGCTCAATGCTTCAAAAAGTGTGTTTGGAATCAAAAGAGGAAACTTGCTAACAAAAAATGATGCGAGGAACTCTCTATTTTTGAATTCAACAATTTATATCAATAAGAAATGCAATTCAAAATCACGCAATCCATTGTTTGTTAAATTGAATGAATTCATCTTATAGATGGCCTATGGCCATTTTTTCATAATGAATATAGTTATTAAGAAAGAATCAAAAGTTAATTTCAAGATTATTGCATGAAAAATAGTCCTGGTAACAACAAGAGGAGCCTAATTAACATGAGGTGATTAGAAATTCTCATTATTTAGGAATTAAACCAGTTAACATTTGGAGGAAATGGAAACCGTGATGAATGGCACCTTTGGTTGATGGATTAAAATAGATTTGGATTTTTATTGGTGTTTATGCTAATTTGATTCAATTGATATACTAAGTTGTTTAACCACATGTGTTATATTTCATGATCAATGTATCAAAAAGTGGCTTTGGAATCAAAAGAGGAGCCTTGTTAACCAAAAATGATGCGAGGAACTCCCTATTTTTGAATTCAACAAGTAATATCAATAAGAAAAGCAATTCAAAATCAACGACTCCATTGTTTGTTAAATTGAATGAATTCATCTTCTAGATGGTCTATGGGCATTTTTTTCATAGTGAATATAGTTATTAAGAAAGAATCAAAAGTTAATTTCAAGGTTATTGCATGAAAAATAGTCCTGGTAACAACAAGAGGAGCCTAATTAACATGAGGTGATTAGAAATTCTCATTATTTAGGAATTAAACCAGTTAACATTTGGAGGAAATGGAAACCGTGATGAATGGCACCTTTGGTTGATGGGTTAAAATAGATTTGGATTTTTATTGGTGTTTATGCTTATTTGATTCAATTAATATACTAAGTTGTTTAACCACATGTGTTATATTTCATGATCAATGTATCAAAAAGTGGCTTTGGAATCAAAAGAGGAGCCTTGTTAACCAAAAATGATGCGAGGAACTCCCTATTTTTGAATTCAACAAGTAATATCAATAAGAAAAGCAATTCAAAATCAACGACTCCATTGTTTGTTAAATTGAATGAATTCATGTAATTGATGGTCCACGTGCATATTTTTCATAATGAATATTGTTATTAGGAAAGAAACAAAAGTTAATTTCAACTTTATTGCATGAAAAATAGTCCATCGCTCAACAAGAGGAGCCTAATTAACACGAGGTGATTAGAAATTCTCATTATTTAGGAATTAAACTAGTTAACATTGGTACGAAATGCAAACCATGAAGAATGGCACCTTTAGATGATGGATTTAAATAGATTTTGAGCTTTATTGATGTTTAGACATGTTTGATTCAATTAATATACTTGGTTGTTTAGCCACATGTGTTATATTTCATGGTAAATGTGTCAAAAAGTGTGTTTTCGAATCAAAAGAGGAGGCTTGCTTGACAAAAATGATGGGAGGAACTCTCTATTTTTGTATTCTATAATTAATATAAATAAGAAATGCAATTGAAAATCAAGAACTCCATTGTTTGTTAAATTGAATGAATTCATGTAATTGATGGTCCACGAGCATTTTTGTCACAATGAAAATATTTATCATGAAAGAAACAAAAGTTAATATCAAGATTATTGCATGAAAAATAGTCATGGTAACAACAAGAGGAGCGTAATTAACACGAGATGATTAGAAATTCTCATTATTTAGGAATTAAACCATTTAACATCTAACGAAATGCAAACCATGAAGAATGACACCTTTAGATGATGGATTTAAATAGATTTGGAGTTTTATTGATGTTTATACATGTTTGATTCAATTAATATACGAGGTTGTTTAGCCACATGTGTTATATTTCAAGCTCAGTGTATCCAAAAGTGTGTTTGGAATCAAAAGAGGAAACTTGCTAACCAAAAATGATGCGAGGAACTCTCTATTTTTTAATTCAACAATTAATATCTAGAAGAAATGCAATTCAAAATCAAGGAGTCCATTGTTTGTAAAATTGAATGAATTCATCTTCTAGATGGTCTATGTGCATTTTTTTCATAATGAATATAGTTATTAAGAAAGAATCAAAAGTTAATTTCAAGGTTATTGCATGAAAAATAGTCCTGGTAACAACAAGAGGAGCCTAATTAACATGAGGTGATTAGAAATTCTCATTATTTAGGAATTAAACCAGTTAACATTTGGAGGAAATGGAAACCGTGATGAATGGCACCTTTGGTTGATGGATTAAAATAGATTTGGATTTTTATTGGTGTTTATGCTAATTTGATTCAATTGATATACTAAGTTGTTTAAACCACATGTGTTATATTTCATGATCAATGTATCAAAAAGTGGCTTTGGAATCAAAAGAGGAGCCTTGTTTAACCAAAAATGATGCGAGGAACTCTCTATTTTTGAATTCAACAAGTAATATCAATAAGAAATGCAATTCAAAATCAACGACTCCATTGTTTGTTAAATTGAATGAATTCATCTTATAGATGGTCCACGGGCATATTTTTCATAGTGAATATAGTTATTAGGAAAGAAAGAAAAGTTAATTTCAAGGTTATTGCATGAAAAATAGTCCTGGTAACAACAAGAGGAGCCTAATTAACACGAGGTGATTAGAAATTCTCATTATTTAGGAATTAAACCAATTAACATTTGTACGAAATGCAAACCATGAAGAATGGCACCTTTAGATGATGGATGGGTTAAAATAGATTTGGAGTTTTATTGATGTTTATATATGTTTTTGATTCAATTAATATACTATGTTGTTTTGCCACATGTGTTATATTTCATGGTCAATGTGTCAAAAAGTGTGTTTTTGAATCAAAAGAGGAGCCTTGCTTGACAAAAATGATGGGAGGAACTCTCTATTTTTGTATTCTATAATTAATATCAATAAGAAATGCAATTCAAAATCAAGAACTCCATTGTTTGTTAAATTGAATGAATTCATGTAATTGATGGTCCACGAGCATTTTTTTTCATAATGAAAATATTTATTATGAAAGAAACAAAAGTTAATTTCAAGATTATTGCATGAAAAATAGTCCATGGTAACAACAAGAGGAGCCTAATTAACACGAGGTGATTAGAAATTCTCATTATTTAGGAATTAAACCATTTAACATCTAACGAAATGCAAACCATGAAGAATGGCACCTTTAGATGATGGATTTAAATAGATTTGGAGTTTTATTTGATGTTTATACATGTTTGATTCAATTAATATACTAGGTTGTTTAGCCACATGTGTTATATTTTCAAGCTCAATGTATCAAAAAGTGTGTTTTCGAATCAAAAGAGGAAAACTTGCTTGACCAAAAATGATGCGAGGAACTCTCTATTTTTGAATTCAACAATTAATATCAATAAGAAATGCAATTCAAAATCAAGAACTCCATTGTTTGTTAAATTGAATGAATTCATCTTCTAGATGGTCTATGGGCATTTTTTTCATAATGAAAATAGTTATTAAGAAAGAAACAAAAGTTAATTTCAAGATTATTGCATGAAAAATAGTCCTGGTAACAACAAGAGGAGCCTAATTAACATGAGGTGATTAGAAATTCTCATTATTTAGGAATTAAAAAAGTTAACATTAGGACGAAATGCAAACCGTGATGAATGGCACCTTTAGGTGATGGATTTAAATAGATTTGGATTTTTATTGGTGTTTATGCTTGTTTGATTCAATTAATATACTAGGTTGTTTAACCACATGTGTTATATTTCATGATCAATGTATCAAAAAGTGGCTTTGGAATCAAAAGAGGAGCCTTGTTAACCAAAAATGATGCGAGGAACTCTCTATTTTTTAAATTCAACAATTTATATCAATAAGAAATGCAATTCAAAATCAACGACTCCATTGTTTGTTAAAATTGAATGAATTCATGTAATTGATGGTCCACGTGCATTTTTTTCATAATGAATATAGTTATTAGGAAAGAAACAAAAGTTAATTTCAAAGGTTATTGCATGAAAAAAATAGTCCTGGTAACAACAAGAGTAGCCTAATTAACACGAGGTGATTAGAAATTCTCATTATTTAGGAATTAAACCAGTTAACATTTGTACGAAATGCAAACCATGAAGAATGGCACCTTTAGATGATGGATTTAAATAGATTTGGAGTTTTATTGATGTTTATACATGTTTGATTCAATTAATATACTAGGTTGTTTAGCCACATGTGTTATATTTGATGCTCAATGTATCAAAAAGTGTGTTTGGAATTAAAAGAGGAAACTTGCTAACCAAAAATGATGCGAGGAACTCTCTATTTTTGAATTCAACAATTAATATCTATAAGAAATGCAATTCAAAATCAAGGAGTCCATTGTTTGTTAAATTGAAGGAATTCATCTTCTAGATGGTCTATGGGCATTTTTTTCATAGTGAATATAGTTATTAAGAAAGAATCAAAAGTTAATTTCAAGGTTATTGCATGAAAAATAGTCCTGGTAACAACAAGAGGAGCCTAATTAACATGAGGTGATTAGAAATTCTCATTATTTAGGAATTAAACCAGTTAACATTTGGAGGAAATGGAAACCGTGATGAATGGCACCATTGGTTGATGGATTAAAATAGATTTGGATTTTTATTGGTGTTTATGCTTATTTGATTCAATTAATATACTAAGTTGTTTAACCACATGTGTTATATTTCATGATCAATGTATCAAAAAGTGGCTTTGGAATCAAAAGAGGAGCCTTGTTAACCAAAAATGATGCGAGGAACTCCCTATTTTTGAATTCAACAAGTAATATCAATAAGAAAAGCAATTCAAAATCAACGACTCCATTGTTTGTTAAATTGAATGAATTCATGTAATTGATGGTCCACGTGCATATTTTTCATAATGAATATTGTTATTAGGAAAGAAACAAAAGTTAATTTCAACTTTATTGCATGAAAAATAGTCCATCGCTCAACAAGAGGAGCCTAATTAACACGAGGTGATTAGAAATTCTCATTATTTAGGAATTAAACCAGTTAACATTGGTACGAAATGCAAACCATGAAGAATGACACCTTTAGATGATGGATTTAAATAGATTTTGAGCATTATTGATGTTTAGACATGTTTGATTCAATTAATATACTTGGTTGTTTAGCCACATGTGTTATATTTCATGGTAAATGTGTCAAAAAGTGTGTTTTCGAATCAAAAGAGGAGGCTTGCTTGACAAAAATGATGGGAGGAACTCTCTATTATTGTATTCTATAATTAATATAAATAAGAAATGCAATTCAAAATCAAGAACTCCATTGTTTGTTAAATTGAATGAATTCATGTAATTGATGGTCCACGAGCATTTTTGTCACAATGAAAATATTTATCATGAAAGAAACAAAAGTTAATATCAAGATTATTGCATGAAAAATAGTCATGGTAACAACAAGAGGAGCGTAATTAACTACGAGATGATTAGAAATTCTCATTATTTAGGAATTAAACCATTTAACATCTAACGAAATGCAAACCATGAAGAATGACACCTTTAGATGATGGATTTAAATAGATTTGGAGTTTTATTGATGTTTATACATGTTTGATTCAATTAATATACGAGGTTGTTTAGCCACATGTGTTATATTTCAAGCTCAGTGTATCCAAAAGTGTGTTTGGAATCAAAAGAGGAAACTTGCTAACCAAAAATGATGCGAGGAACTCTCTATTTTTTAATTCAACAATTAATATCTAGAAGAAATGCAATTCAAAATCAAGGAGTTCATTGTTTGTAAAATTGAATGAATTCATCTTCTAGATGGTCTATGGGCATTTTTTTCATAATGAATATAGTTATTAAGAAAGAATCAAAAGTTAATTTCAAGGTTATTGCATGAAAAATAGTCCTGGTAACAACAAGAGGAGCCTAATTAACATGAGGTGATTAGAAATTCTCATTATTTAGGAATTAAACTAGTTAACGTTTGGACGAAATGGAAACCGTGATGAATGGCACCTTTGGTTGATGGATTTAAATAGATTTGGATTTTTATTGGTGTTTATGCTCTTTTGATTCAATTAATATACTAAGTTGTTTAACCAAATGTGTTATATTTCATGATCAATGTATCAAAAAGTCGCTTTGGAATCAAAAGATGAGCCTTGTTAACCAAAAATGATGCAAGGAACTCTCTATTTTTTGAATTCAACAATTAATATCTATAAGAAATGCAATTCAAAATCAACGACTCCATTGTTTGTTAAATTGAATGAATTCATCTTATAGATGGTCCACGTGCATATTTTTCATAATGAATATAGTTATTAGGAAAGAAAGAAAAGTTAATTTCAAGGTTATTGCGTGAAAAGTAGTCCTGATAACAACAAGAGGAGCCTAATTAACACGAGGTGATTAGAAATTCTCATTATTTAGGAATTAAACCAATTAACATTTGTACGAAATGCAAACCATGAAGAATGGCACCTTTAGATGATGGATTTAAATAGATTTGGAGTTTTATTGATGTTTATATATGTTTGATTCGATTAATATCATATGTTGGTTTGCCACATGTGTTATATTTCATGGTAAATGTGTCAAAAAGTGTGTTTTCGAATCAAAAGAGGAGGCTTGCTTGACAAAAATGATGGGAGGAACTCTCTATTTTTGTATTCTATAATTAATATAAATAAGAAATGCAATTCAAAATCAAGAACTCCATTGTTTGTTAAAGTGAATGAATTCATGTAATTGATGGTCCACGAGCATTTTTGTCACAATGAAAATATTTATCATGAAAGAAACAAAAGTTAATTTCAAGATTATTGTATGAAAAATAGTCCTGGTAACAACAAGAGGAGCGTAATTAACACGAGGTGATTAGAAATTCTCATTATTTAGGAAATAAACCATTTAACATCTAACGAAATGCAAACCATGAAGAATGGCACCTTTAGATGATGGATTTAAATAGATTTGGAGTTTTATTGATGTTTATACATGTTTGATCCAATTAATATACTAGGTTGTTTAGCCACATGTGTTATATTTCAAGCTCAATGTATCAAAAAGTGTGTTGGGAATCAAAAGAGGAAACTTGCTAACCAAAAATGATGCGAGGAACTCTCTATTTTTGAATTCAACAATTAATATCAATAAGAAATGCAATTCAAAATCAAGAACTCCATTGTTTGTTAAATTGAATGAATTCATCTTCTAGATGGTCTATGGGCATTGTTTTCATAATGAATATAGTTATTAAGAAAGAATCAAAAGTTAATTTCAACGTTATTGCATGAAAAATAGTCCTGGTAACAACAAGATGAGCCTAATTAACATGAGGTGATTAGGAATTCTCATTATTTAGGAATTAAAAAAGTTAACTTTAGGACGAAATGGAAACCGTGATGAATGACACCTTTGGTTGATGGATTTAAATAGATTTGGATTTTTATTGGTGTTTATGCTTGTTTGATTCAATTAATATACTAGGTTGTTTAACCACATGTGTTATATTTCATGATCAATGTATCAAAAAGTGGCTTTGGAATCAAAAGAGGAGCCTTGTTAACCAAAAATGATGCGAGGAACTCCCTATTTTTAAATTCAACAATTTATATCAATAAGAAATGCAATTCAAAATCAACGACTCCATTGTTTGTTAAATTGAATGAATTCATGTAATTGATGGTCCACGTGCATATTTTTCATAATGAATTTAGTTATTAGGAAAGAAACAAAAGTTAATTTAAAGGTTATTGCGTGAAAAATAGTCCTGGTAACAACAAGAGGAGCCTAATTAACACGAGGTGATTAGAAATTCTCATTATTTAGGAATTAAACCAGTTAACATTTGTACGAAATGCAAACCATGAAGAATGGCACCTTTAGATGATGGATTTAAATAGATTTGGAGCCTTATTGATGTTTATACATGTTTGATTCAATTAATATACGAGGTTGTTTTGCCACATGTGTTATATTTCATGGTAAATGTGTCAAAAAGTGTGTTTTCGAATCAAAAGAGGAGGCTTGCTTGACAAAAATAATGGGAGGAACACTCTATTTTTGTATTCTATAATTAATATAAATATGAAATGCAATTCAAAATCAAGAACTCCATTGTTTGTTAAATTGAATGAATTCATGTAATTGATGGTCCACGGGCATTTTTGTCAAAATGAAAATATTTATCATGAAAGAAACAAAGGTTAATTTCAAGATTATTGCATGAAAAATAGTACTGGTAACAACAAGAGGAGCCTAATTAACATGAGGTGATTGGAAATTCTCATTATTTAGGAATTAAACAAGTTAACATTTGGACGAAATGGAAACCGTGATGAATGGCACCTTTGGTTAATGGATTTAAATAGATTTGGATTTTTATTGGTGTTTATGCTTGTTTGATTCAATTAATATACTTAGTTGTTTAACCATATGTGTTATATTTCATGATCAATGTATCAAAAAGTGGCTTTGGAATCAAAAGAGGAGCCTTGTTAACCCAAAATGATGCGAGGAACTCTCTATTTTTGAATTCAACAATTTATATCAATAAGAAATGCAATTCAAAATCAACTACTCCATTGTTTGTTAAATTGAATGAATTCATGTAATTGATGGTCCACGTGCATATTTTTCATAATGAATATAGTTATTAGGAATGACACAAAAGTTAATTTCAAGGTTATTGCGTGAAAAATAGTCCTGTTAACAACAAGAGGAGCCTAATTAACACGAGGTGATTAGAAATTCTCATTATTGAGGAATTAAACCAGTAAACATTTGTACGAAATGCAAACCATGAAGAATGGCACCTTTAGATGACAAATTTAAATAGATTTGGAGTTTTATTGATGTTTATAGATGTTTGATTCAATTAATATACTAGGTTGTTTAGCCACATGTTTTATATTTCATGCTCAATGTATGAAAAAGTGTGTTTGGAATCAAAAGATGAAAGTTGCTAACCAAAAATGATGCGAGGAACTCTCTATTTTTGAATTCAACAATTAATATCTATAAGAAATGCAATTCTAAATCAAGGACTCCATTGTTTCTTAAATTGAATGAATTCATCTTATAGATGGACCATGGGCATTTTTTTCATAATGAATATAGTTATTAAGAAAGAATCAAAAGTTAATTTCAAGGTTATTGCATGAAAAATAGTCCTGGTAACAACAAGAGGAGCCTAATTAACAGGAGGTGATTAGAAATTCTCATTATTTAGGAATTAAACCAGTTAACGTGTGGACGAAATGGAAACCGTGATGAATGGCACCTTTGGTTGATATATTTAAATAGATTTGGATTTTTATTGGTGTTTATGCTTGTTTGATTCAATTAATATACTAAGTTGTTTAACCACATGTGTTATATTTCATGCTCAATGTATCAAAAAGTGGCTTTGGAAGCAAAAGAGGAGCCTTCTTAACCAAAAATGATGCGAGGATCTCCCTATTTTTGAATTCAACAATTAATATCAATAAGAAATGCAATTCAAAATCAACGACTCCATTGTTTGTTAAATTGAATGAATTCATGTAATTGATGGTCCACGTGCATATTTTTCATAATGAATATTGTTATTAGGAAAGAAACAAAAGTTAATTTCAACTTTATTGCATGAAAAATAGTCCATCGCTCAACAAGAGGAGCCTAATTAACACGAGGTGATTAGAAATTCTCATTATTTAGGAATTAAACCAGTTAACATTGGTACGAAATGCAAACCATGAAGAATGGCACCTTTAGATGATGGATTTAAATAGATTTTGAGCTTTATTGATGTTTAGACATGTTTGATTCAATTAATATACTTGGTTGTTTAGCCACATGTGTTATATTTCATGGTAAATGTGTCAAAAAGTGTGTTTTTGAATCAAAAGAGGAGGCTTGCTTGACAAAAATGATGGGAGGAACTCTCTATTATTGTATTCTATAATTAATATAAATAAGAAATGCAATTCAAAATCAAGAACTCCATTGTTTGTTAAATTGAATGAATTCATGTAATTGATGGTCCACGAGCATTTTTGTCACAATGAAAATATTTATCATGAAAGAAACAAAAGTTAATATCAAGATTATTGCATGAAAAATAGTCATGGTAACAACAAGAGGAGCGTAATTAACACGAGATGATTAGAAATTCTGATTATTTAGGAATTAAACCATTTAACATCTAACGAAATGCAAACCATGAAGAATGACACCTTTAGATGATGGATTTAAATAGATTTGGAGTTTTATTGATGTTTATACATGTTTGATTCAATTAATATACGAGGTTGTTTAGCCACATGTGTTATATTTCAAGCTCAGTGTATCCAAAAGTGTGTTTGGAATCAAAAGAGGAAACTTGCTAACCAAAAATGATGCGAGGAACTCTCTATTTTTTAATTCAACAATTAATATCTAGAAGAAATGCAATTCAAAATCAAGGAGTCCATTGTTTGTAAAATTGAATGAATTCATCTTCTAGATGGTCTATGGGCATTTTTTTCATAATGAATATAGTTATTAAGAAAGAATCAAAAGTTAATTTCAAGGTTATTGCATGAAAAATAGTCCTGGTAACAACAAGAGGAGCCTAATTAACATGAGGTGATTAGAAATTCTCATTATTTAGGAATTAAACTAGTTAACGTTTGGACGAAATGGAAACCGTGATGAATGGCACCTTTGGTTGATGGATTTAAATAGATTTGGATTTTTATTGGTGTTTATGCTCTTTTGATTCAATTAATATACTAAGTTGTTTAACCAAATGTGTTATATTTCATGATCAATGTATCAAAAAGTCGCTTTGGAATCAAAAGATGAGCCTTGTTAACCAAAAATGATGCAAGGAACTCTCTATTTTTGAATTCAACAATTAATATCTATAAGAAATGCAATTCAAAATCAACGACTCCATTGTTTGTTAAATTGAATGAATTCATCTTATAGATGGTCCACGTGCATATTTTTCATAATGAATATAGTTATTAGGAAAGAAAGAAAAGTTAATTTCAAGGTTATTGCGTGAAAAGTAGTCCTGATAACAACAAGAGGAGCCTAATTAACACGAGGTGATTAGAAATTCTCATTATTTAGGAATTAAACCAATTAACATTTGTACGAAATGCAAACCATGAAGAATGGCACCTTTAGATGATGGATTTAAATAGATTTGGAGTTTTATTGATGTTTATATATGTTTGATTCGATTAATATCATATGTTGGTTTGCCACATGTGTTATATTTCATGGTAAATGTGTCAAAAAGTGTGTTTTCGAATCAAAAGAGGAGGCTTGCTTGACAAAAATGATGGGAGGAACTCTCTATTTTTGTATTCTATAATTAATATAAATAAGAAATGCAATTCAAAATCAAGAACTCCATTGTTTGTTAAAGTGAATGAATTCATGTAATTGATGGTCCACGAGCATTTTTGTCACAATGAAAATATTTATCATGAAAGAAACAAAAGTTAATTTCAAGATTATTGTATGAAAAATAGTCCTGGTAACAACAAGAGGAGCGTAATTAACACGAGGTGATTAGAAATTCTCATTATTTAGGAAATAAACCATTTAACATCTAACGAAATGCAAACCATGAAGAATGGCACCTTTAGATGATGGATTTAAATAGATTTGGAGTTTTATTGATGTTTATACATGTTTGATCCAATTAATATACTAGGTTGTTTAGCCACATGTGTTATATTTCAAGCTCAATGTATCAAAAAGTGTGTTGGGAATCAAAAGAGGAAACTTGCTAACCAAAAATGATGCGAGGAACTCTCTATTTTTGAATTCAACAATTAATATCAATAAGAAATGCAATTCAAAATCAAGAACTCCATTGTTTGTTAAATTGAATGAATTCATCTTCTAGATGGTCTATGGGCATTGTTTTCATAATGAATATAGTTATTAAGAAGGAATCAAAAGTTAATTTCAACGTTATTGCATGAAAAATAGTCCTGGTAACAACAAGATGAGCCTAATTAACATGAGGTGATTAGGAATTCTCATTATTTAGGAATTAAAAAAGTTAACTTTAGGACGAAATGGAAACCGTGATGAATGACACCTTTGGTTGATGGATTTAAATAGATTTGGATTTTTATTGGTGTTTATGCTTGTTTGATTCAATTAATATACTAGGTTGTTTAACCACATGTGTTATATTTCATGATCAATGTATCAAAAAGTGGCTTTGGAATCAAAAGAGGAGCCTTGTTAACCAAAAATGATGCGAGGAACTCCCTATTTTTAAATTCAACAATTTATATCAATAAGAAATGCAATTCAAAATCAACGACTCCATTGTTTGTTAAATTGAATGAATTCATGTAATTGATGGTCCACGTGCATATTTTTCATAATGAATATAGTTATTAGGAAAGAAAGAAAAGTTAATTTCAAGGTTATTGCGTGAAAAGTAGTCCTGATAACAACAAGAGGAGCCTAATTAACACGAGGTGATTAGAAATTCTCATTATTTAGGAATTAAACCAATTAACATTTGTACGAAATGCAAACCATGAAGAATGGCACCTTTAGATGATGGATTTAAATAGATTTGGAGCCTTATTGATGTTTATACATGTTTGATTCAATTAATATACGAGGTTGTTTTGCCACATGTGTTATATTTCATGGTAAATGTGTCAAAAAGTGTGTTTTCGAATCAAAAGAGGAGGCTTGCTTGACAAAAATAATGGGAGGAACACTCTATTTTTGTATTCTATAATTAATATAAATATGAAATGCAATTCAAAATCAAGAACTCCATTGTTTGTTAAATTGAATGAATTCATGTAATTGATGGTCCACGGGCATTTTTGTCAAAATGAAAATATTTATCATGAAAGAAACAAAGGTTAATTTCAAGATTATTGCATGAAAAATAGTACTGGTAACAACAAGAGGAGCCTAATTAACATGAGGTGATTGGAAATTCTCATTATTTAGGAATTAAACAAGTTAACATTTGGACGAAATGGAAACCGTGATGAATGGCACCTTTGGTTAATGGATTTAAATAGATTTGGATTTTTATTGGTGTTTATGCTTGTTTGATTCAATTAATATACTTAGTTGTTTAACCACATGTGTTATATTTCATGATCAATGTATCAAAAAGTGGCTTTGGAATCAAAAGAGGAGCCTTGTTAACCCAAAAATGATGCGAGGAACTCTCTATTTTTGAATTCAACAATTTATATCAATAAGAAATGCAATTCAAAATCAACTACTCCATTGTTTGTTAAATTGAATGAATTCATGTAATTGATGGTCCACGTGCATATTTTTCATAATGAATATAGTTATTAGGAATGACACAAAAGTTAATTTCAAGGTTATTGCGTGAAAAATAGTCCTGTTAACAACAAGAGGAGCCTAATTAACACGAGGTGATTAGAAATTCTCATTATTGAGGAATTAAACCAGTAAACATTTGTACGAAATGCAAACCATGAAGAATGGCACCTTTAGATGACAAATTTAAATAGATTTGGAGTTTTATTGATGTTTATAGATGTTTGATTCAATTAATATACTAGGTTGTTTAGCCACATGTTTTATATTTCATGCTCAATGTATGAAAAATTGTGTTTGGAATCAAAAGATGAAAGTTGCTAACCAAAAATGATGCGAGGAACTCTCTCTATTTTTGAATTCAACAATTAATATCTATAAGAAATGCAATTCTAAATCAAGGACTCCATTGTTTCTTAAATTGAATGAATTCATCTTATAGATGGACCATGGGCATTTTTTTCATAATGAATATAGTTATTAAGAAAGAATCAAAAGTTAATTTCAAGGTTATTGCATGAAAAATAGTCCTGGTAACAACAAGAGGAGCCTAATTAACAGGAGGTGATTAGAAATTCTCATTATTTAGGAATTAAACCAGTTAACGTGTGGACGAAATGGAAACCGTGATGAATGGCACCTTTGGTTGATATATTTAAATAGATTTGGATTTTTATTGGTGTTTATGCTTGTTTGATTCAATTAATATACTAAGTTGTTTAACCACATGTGTTATATTTCATGCTCAATGTATCAAAAAGTGGCTTTGGAAGCAAAAGAGGAGCCTTCTTAACCAAAAATGATGCGAGGATCTCCCTATTTTTGAATTCAACAATTAATATCAATAAGAAATGCAATTCAAAATCAACGACTCCATTGTTTGTTAAATTGAATGAATTCATGTAATTGATGGTCCACGTGCATATTTTTCATAATGAATATAGTTATTAGGAAAGAAACAAAAGTTAATTTCAAGGTTAATGCGTGAAAAATAGTCCTGGTAACAACAAGAGTAGCCTAATTAACATGAGGTGATTAGAAATTCTCATTATTTAGGAATTAAACCAGTTAACATTTGTACGAAATGCAAACCATGAAGAATGGCACCTTTAGATGATGGATTTAAATAGATTTGGAGCTTTATTGATGTTTATACATGTTTGATTCAATTAATATACTATGTTGTTTAGCCACATGTGTTATATTTCATGGTAAATGTGTCAAAAAGTGTGTTTTCGAATCAAAAGAGGAGGCTTGCTTGACAAAAATAATGGGAGGAACACTCTATTTTTGTATTCTATAATTAATATAAATATGAAATGCAATTCAAAATCAAGAACTCTATTGTTTGTTAAATTGAATGAATTCATGTAATTGATGGTCCACGAGCATTTTTGTCACAATGAAAATATTTATCATGAAAGAAACAAAAGTTAATTTCAATATTAATGCATGAAAAATAGTCCTGGTAACAACAAGAGGAGCCTAATTAACACGAGGTGATTAGAAATTCTCATTATTTAGGAATTAAACCATTTAACATCTAACGAAATGCAAACCATGAAGAATGGCACCTTTAGATGATGGATTTAAATAGATTTGGAGTTTTATTGATGTTTATACATGTTTGATTCAATTAAAATACTAGGTTGTTTAGCCACATGTGTTATATTTCATGCTCAATGTATCAAAAAGTGTGTTTGGAATCAAAAGAGGAAACTTGCTAACCAAAAATGATGCGAGGATCTCTCTATTTATGAAATCAACAATTAATATCTATAAGAAATGCAATTCAAAATCAAGGACTCCATTGTTTGTTAAATTGAATGAATTCATCTTCTAGATGGTCTATGGGCATTTTTTTCATAATGAATATAGTTATTTAGAAAGAATCAAAAGTTAATTTGAAGGTTATTGCATGAAAAATAGTCCTGGTAACAACAAGAGGAGCCTAATTAACATGAGGTGATTAGAAATTCTCATTATTTAGGAGTTAAAAAAGTTAACATTTGGACGAAATGGAAACCGTGATGAATGGCACCTTTGGTTGATGGATTTAAATAGATTTGGATTTTTATTGGTGTTTATGCTTGTTTGATTCAATTAATATACTAAGTTGTTTAACCACATGTGTTATATTTCATGATCAATGTATCAAAAAGTGGCTTTGGAATCAAAAGAGGAGCCTTGTTAACCAAAAAAGATGCGAGGAACTCTCTATTTTTAAATTCAACAATTAATATCAATAAGAAATGCAATTCAAAATCAACGACTCCATTGTTTGTTAAATTGAATGAATTCATGTAATTGATGGTCCACGTGCATATTTTTCATAATGAATATAGGTTTTAGGAAAGAAACGAAAGTTAATCTCAAGGTTATTGCATGAAAAATGGCCCTGATAACAACAAGAGGAGCCTAATTAACACTAGGTGATTAGAAATTCTCATTATTTAGGAATTAAACCAGTTAACATTTGTACGAAATGCAAACCATGAAGAATGGCACCTTTAGATGATGGATTTAAATAGATTTGGAGATTTATTGATGTTTATATATGTTTGATTCGATTAATATACTATGTTGTTTTGCCACATGTGTTATATTTCATGGTAAATGTGTAAAAAAATGTGTTTTCGAATCAAAAGAGGAGGCTTGCTTGACAAAAATGATGGGAGGAACTCTCTATTTTTGTATTCTATAATTAATATCAATAAGAAATGCAATTCAAAATCAAGAACTCCATTGTTTGTTAAATTGAATGAATTCATGTGATTGATGGTGCACGGGCATTTTTGTCAAAATGAAAATATTTATTATGAAAGAAACAAAAGTTAATTTCAAGATTATTGCATGAAAAATAGTCCTGGTAACAACAAGAGGTGCCTAATTAACACGAGGCGATTAGAAATTCTCATTATTTAGGAATTAAACCAGTTAAGATTTGTACGAAATGCAAACCATGAAGAATGGCACCTTTAGATGATGGATTTAAATAGATTTGGAGTTTTATTGATGTTTATACATGTTTGATTCAATTAATATACTAGGTTGTTTAGCCACATGTGTTATATTTCATGCTCCATGTATCAAAAAGTGTGTTTGGAATCAAATGAGGAAACTTGCTAACCAAAAATGATGCGAGGAACTCTCTATTTATGAAATCAACTATTAATATCTATAAGAAATGCAATTCAAAATCAAGAACTCCATTGGTTGTTAAATTGAATGAATTCATGTAATTGATGGTCCACGGGCATTTTTGTCAAAATGAAAATATTTATTATGAAAGAAACAAAAGTTAATTTCAAGATTATTGCATGAAAAATAGTCCTGGTAACAACAAGAGGAGCCTAATTAACACGAGGTGATTAGAAATTCTCATTATTTAGGAATTACACCAGTTAACATTTGTACGAAATGCAAACCATGAAGAATGGCACCTTTAGATGATGGATTTAAATAGATTTGGAGTTTTATTGATGTTTATACATGTTTGATTCAATTAATATACTAGGTTGTTTAGCCACATGTGTTATATTTCATGCTCCATGTATCAAAAAGTGCGTTTGGAATCAAAAGAGGAAACTTGCTAACCAAAAATGATGTGAGGAACTCTCTATTTTTGAATTCGACAATTAATATCAATAAGAAATGCAATTCAAAATCAATGACTCCATTATTTGTTAAATTGAATGAATTCATGTAATTGATGGTCCACGTGCATATTTTTCATAATGAATATAGTTATTAGGAAAGAAACAAAAGTTAATTTGAAGGTTATTGCGTGAAAAATAGTCCTGATAACAACAAGAGGAGCCTAATTAACACGAGGTGATTAGAAATTCTCATTATTTAGGAATTAAACCAGTTAACATTTGTACGAAATGCAAACCATGAAGAATGACACCTTTAGATGATGGATTTAAATAGATTTGGAGTTTTATTGATGTTTATACATGTTTGACTCAATTAATATACTAGGTTGTTTAGCCACATGTGTTATATTTCATGCTCAATGTATCAAAAAGTTTGTTTGGAATCAAAAGAGGAAACTTGCTAACCAAAAATGATGCGAGGAACTCTCTATTTATGAAATCAACAATTAATATCTATAAGAAATGCAATTCAAAATCAAGGAGTCCATTGTTTGTTAAATTGAATGAATTCATCTTCTAGATGGTCAATGGGCATTTTTTTCATAATGAATATAGTTATTAAGAAAGAATGAAAAGTTAATTTCAAGGTTATTGCATGAAAAATAGTCCTGGTGAGAACAAGAGGAGCCTAATTAATATGAGGTGATTAGAAATTCTCATTATTTAGGAATTAAAAAAGTTAACATTTGGACGAAATGGAAACCGTGATGAATGGCACCTTTGGTTGATGGATTTAAATAGATTTGGATTTTTATTGGTGTTTATGCTTGTTTGATTCAATTAATATACTAAGTTGTTTAACCACATGTGTTATATTTCATGATCAATATATCAAAAAGTGGCTTTGGAATCAAAAGAGGAGCCTTGTTAACCAAAAAAGATGCGAGGAACTCTCTATTTTTGAATTCAACAATTAATATCAATAAGAAATGCAATTCAAAATCAACGACTCCATTGTTTGTTAAATTGAATGAATTCATGTAATTGATGGTCCACGTGCATATTTTTAATAATGAATATAGTTTTTAGGAAAGAAACGAAAGTTAATCTCAAGGTTATTGCATGAAAAATGGTCCTGATAACAACAAGAGGAGCCTAATTAACACTAGGTGATTAGAAATTCTCATTATTTAGGAATTAAACCAGTTAACATTTGTACGAAATGCAAACCATGAAGAATGGCACCTTTAGATGATGGATTTAAATAGATTTGGAGTTTTATTGATGTTTATATATGTTTGATTCGATTAATATACTATGTTGTTTTGCCACATGTGTTATATTTCATGGTAAATGTGTAAAAAAGTGTGTTTTTGAATCAAAAGAGGAGGCTTGCTTGACAAAAATGATGGGAGGAACTCTCTATTTTTGTATTCTATAATTAATATCAATAAGAAATGCAATTCAAAATCAAGAACTCCATTGTTTGTTAAATTGAATGAATTCATGTGATTGATGGTGCACGGGCATTTTTGTCAAAATGAAAATATTTATTATCAAAGAAACAAAAGTTAATTTCAAGATTATTGCATGAAAAATAGTCCTGGTAACAACAAGAGGAGCCTAATTAACATGAGGTGATTAGAAATTCTCATTATTTAGGAATTAAACAAGTTAACATTTGGACGAAATGGAAACCGTGATGAATGGCACCTTTGGTTAATGGATTAAAATAGATTTGGATTTTTGTTGGTGTTTATGCTTGTTTGATTCAATTAATATACTAAGTTGTTTAACCACATGTGTTATATTTCATGATCAATGTATCAAAAAGTGGCTTTGGAATCAAAAGAGGAGCCTTGTTAACCAAAAATGATGCGAGGGACTCCCTATTTTTGAATTCAATAATTAATATCAATAAGAAATGCAATTCAAAATCAACGACTCCATTGTTTGTTAAATTGAATGAATTCATGTAATTGATGGTCTACGTGCATATTTTTCATAATGAATATAGTTATTAGGAAAGAAACAAAAGTTAATTTCAAGGTTATTGCGTGAAAAATAGTCCTGGTAACAACAAGAGGAGCCTAATTAACACGAGGTGATTAGAAATTCTCATTATTTAGGAATTAAACCAGTTAACATTTGGACGAAATGGAAACCGTGATGAATGGCACCTTTGGTTGATGGATTAAAATAGATTTGGATTTTTGTTGGTGTTTATGCTTGTTTGATTCAATTAATATACTAAGTTGTTTAACCACATGTGTTATATTTCATGATCAATGTATCAAAAAGTGGCTTTGGAATCAAAAGAAGAGCCTTGTTAACCAAAAATGACGCGAGGGACTCCCTATTTTTGAATTCAACAATTAATATCAATAAGAAATGCAATTCAAAATCAACGACTCCATTGTTTGTTAAATTGAATGAATTCATGTAATTGATGGTGTACGTGCATATTTTTCATAATGAATATAGTTATTAGGAAAGAAACAAAAGTTAATTTCAAGGTTATTGCGTGAAAAATAGTCCTGGTAACAACAAGAGGAGCCTAATTAACACGAGGTGATTAGAAATTCTCATTATTTAGGAATTAAACCAGTTAACATTTGTAGGAAATGCAAACCATGAAGAATGGCACCTTTAGATGATGGATTTAAATAGATTTGGAGCTTTATTGATGTTTATACATGTTTGATTCAATTAATATACGAGGTTGTTTAGCCATATGTGTTATATTTCATGGTAAATGTGTCAAAAAGTGTGTTTTCGAATCAAAAGAGGAGGCTTGCTTGACAAAAATGATGGGAGGAACACTCTATTTTTTTATTCTATAATGAATATAAATAAGAAATGCAATTCAAAATCAAGAACTCCATTGTTTGTTAAATTGAATGAATTCATGTAATTCATGGTCCACAAGCATTTTTGTCACAATGAAAATATTTATCATGAAAGAAACAAAAGTTAATTTCAAGATTATTGCATGAAAAATAGTCCTGCTAACAACAAGAGGAGCCTAATTAACACGAGGTCATTAGAAATTCTCATTATTTAGGAATTAAACCATTTAACATCTAACGAAATGCAAACCATGAAGAATGGCACCTTTAGATGATGGATTTAAATAGATTTGGAGTTTTATTTATGTTTTTACATGTTTGATTTAATTAATATACTAGGTTGTTTAGCCACATGTGTTAGATTTCATGCTCAATGTATCAAAAAGTGTGTTTGGAATCAAAAGAGGAAACTTGCTAACCAAAAATGATGCGAGGAACTCTCTATTTATGAAATCAACAATTAATATCTATAAGAAATGCAATTCAAAATCAAGGAGTCCATTGTTTGTAAAATTGAATGAATTCATGTAATTGATGGTCCACGGGAATTTTTGTCAAAATGAAAATATTTATCATGAAAGAAACAAAAGTTAATTTCAAGATTATTGCATGAAAAATAGTCCTGGTAACAACAAGCGGAGCCTAATTAACACAAGGTGATTAGAAATTCTCATTATTTAGGAATTAAACCAGTTAACATTTGTACGAAATGCAAACCATGAAGAATGGCACCTATAGATGATGGATTTAAATAGATTTGGAGTTTTATTGATGTTTATACATGTTTGATTCAATTAATATACTAGGTTGTTTAGCCACATGTGTTATATTTCATGCTCCATGTATCAAAAAGTGTGTTTGGAATCAAAAGGGGAAACTTGCTAACCAAAAATGATGCGAGGAACTCTCTATTTTTGAACTCAGCAATTAATATCCATAAGAAATGCAATTCAAAATCAAGGAGTCCATTGTTTGTTAAATTGAATGAATTCATCTTCTAGATGGTCTATGGGCAATTTTTTCATAATGAATATAGTTATTAGGAAAGAAACAAAAGTTAATTTAAAGGTTATTGCGTGAAAAATAGTCCTGGTAACAACAAGAGGAGCCTAATTAACACGAGGTGATTAGAAATTCTCATTATTTAGGAATTAAACCAGTTAACATTTGTACGAAATGCAAACCATGAAGAATGGCACCTTTAGATGATGGATTTAAATAGGTTTGGAGCTTTATTGATGTTTATACATGTTTGATTCAATTAATATACGAGGTTGTTTAGCCACATGTGTTATATTTCATGGTAAATGTGTCAAAAAGTGTGTTTTCGAATCAAAAGACGAGGCTTGCTTGACAAAACTGATGGGAGGAACACTCTATTTTTGTATTCTATAATTAATATAAATAAGAAATGCAATTCAAAATCAAGAACTCCATTGTTTGTTAAATTGAATGAATTCATGTAATTGATGGTCCACGAGCATTTTTGTCACAATGAAAATATTTATCATGAAAGAAACAAAAGTTAATTTCAAGATTATTGCATGAAAAATAGTCCTGGTAACAACAAGAGGAGCCTAATTAACACGAGGTGATTAGAAATTCTCATTATTTAGGAATTAAACCATTTAACATCTGACGAAATGCAAACCATGAAGAATGGCACCTTTAGATGATGGATTTAAATAGATTTGGAGTTTTATTGATGTTTATACATGTTTGATTCAATTAATATACTAGGTTGTTTAGCCACAT
This sequence comes from Ceriops zippeliana, assembly GCA_037897445.1. NCBI lineage: Eukaryota > Viridiplantae > Streptophyta > Magnoliopsida > Malpighiales > Rhizophoraceae > Ceriops > Ceriops zippeliana. Next base: position 27,886 of record JBAPLH010001396.1, on the reverse strand, counting down.
GTGTTATATTTCATGCTCAATGTATCAAAAAGTGTGTTTGGAATCAAAAGAGGAAACTTGCTAACCAAAAATGATGCAAGGAACACTCTATTTATGAAATCAACAATTAATATCTATAAGAAATGCAATTCAAAATCAAGGAGTCCATTGTTTGTTAAATTGAATGAATTCATCTTCTAGATGGTCTATGGGCATTTTTTTCATAATGAATATAGTTATTTAGAAAGAATCAAAAGTTAATTTCAAGGTTATTGCATGAAAAATAGTCCTCGTAACAACAAGAAGAGCCTAATTAACATGAGGTGATTAGAAATTCTCATTATTTAGGAATTAAACCAGTTAACATTTGGACGAAATGGAAACCGTGATGAATGGCACCTTTGGTTGATGGATTAAAATAGATTTGGATTTTTGTTGGTGTTTATGCTTGTTTGATTCAATTAATATACTAAGTTGTTTAACCACATGTGTTATATTTCATGATCAATGTATCAAAAAGTGGCTTTGGAATCAAAAGAGGAGCCTTGTTAACCAAAAATGATGCGAGGGACTCCCTATTTTTGAATTCAACAAGTAATATCAATAAGAAATGCAATTCAAAATCAATGACTCCATTGTTTGTTAAAATGAATGAATTCATGTAATTGATGGTCTACGTGCATATTTTTTCATAATGAATATAGTTATTAGGAAAGAAACAAAAGTTAATTTCAAGGTTATTGCGTGAAAAAAATAGTCCTGGTAACAACAAGAGGAGCCTAATTAACACGAGGTGATTAGAAATTCTCATTATTTAGGAATTAAACCAGTTAACATTTGGACGAAATGGAAACCGTGATGAATGGCACCTTTGGTTGATGGATTAAAATAGATTTGGATTTTTGTTGGTGTTTATGCTTGTTTGATTCAATTAATATACTAAGTTGTTTAACCACATGTGTTATATTTCATGATCAATGTATCAAAAAGTGGCTTTGGAATCAAAAGAGGAGCCTTGTTAACCAAAAATGATGCGAGGGACTCCCTATTTTTGAATTCAACAAGTAATATCAATAAGAAATGCAATTCAAAATCAATGACTCCATTGTTTGTTAAATTGAATGAATTCATGTAATTGATGGTCTACGTGCATATTTTTCATAATGAATATAGTTATTAGGAAAGAAACAAAAGTTAATTTCAAGGTTATTGCGTGAAAAATAGTCCTGGTAACAACAAGAGGAGCCTAATTAACACGAGGTGATTAGAAATTCTCATTATTTAGGAATTAAACCAGTTAACATTTGGACGAAATGGAAACCGTGATGAATGGCACCTTTGGTTGATGGATTAAAATAGATTTGGATTTTTGTTGGTGTTTATGCTTGTTTGATTCAATTAATATACTAAGTTGTTTAACCACATGTGTTATATTTCATGATCAATGTATCAAAAAGTGGCTTTGGAATCAAAAGAAGAGCCTTGTTAACCAAAAATGATGCGAGGGACTCCCTATTTTTGAATTCAACAATTAATATCAATAAGAAATGCAATTCAAAATCAACGACTCCATTGTTTGTTAAATTGAATGAATTCATGTAATTGATGGTCTACGTGCATATTTTTCATAATGAATATAGTTATTAGGAAAGAAACAAAAGTTAATTTCAAGGTTATTGCGTGAAAAATAGTCCTGGTAACAACAAGAGGAGCCTAATTAACACGAGGTGATTAGAAATTCTCATTATTTAGGAATTAAACCAGTTAACATTTGTAGGAAATGCAAACCATGAAGAATGGCACCTTTAGATGATGGATTTAAATAGATTTGGAGCTTTATTGATGTTTATACATGTTTGATTCAATTAATATACGAGGTTGTTTAGCCATATGTGTTATATTTCATGGTAAATGTGTCAAAAAGTGTGTTTTCGAATCAAAAGAGGAGGCTTGCTTGACAAAAATGATGGGAGGAACACTCTATTTTTGTATTCTATAATTAATATAAATAAGAAATGCAATTCAAATTCAAGAACTCCATTGTTTGTTAAATTGAATGAATTCATGTAATTCATGGTCCACGAGCATTTTTGTCACAATGAAAATATTTATCATGAAAGAAACAAAAGTTAATTTCAAGATTATTGCATGAAAAATAGTCCTGCTAACAACAAGAGGAGCCTAATTAACAAGAGGTGATTAGAAATTCTCATTATTTAGGAATTAAACCATTTAACATCTAACGAAATGCAAACCATGAAGAATGGCACCTTTAGATGATGGATTTAAATAGATTTGGAGTTTTATTGATGTTTATACATGTTTGATTTAATTAATATACTAGGTTGTTTAGCCACATCTGTTATATTTCATGCTCAATGTATCAAAAAGTGTGTTTGGAATCAAAAGAGGAAACTTGCTAACCAAAAATGATGCGAGGAACTCTCTATTTATGAAATCAACAATTAATATCTATAAGAAATGCAATTCAAAATCAAGAACTCCATTGGTTGTTAAATTGAATGAATTCATGTAATTGATGGTCCACGGGCATTTTTGTCAAAATGAAAATATTTATCATGAAAGAAATAAAAGTTAATTTCAAGATTATTGCATGAAAAATAGTCCTGGTAACAACAAGCGGAGCCTAATTAACACAAGGTGATTAGAAATTCTCATTATTTAGGAATTAAACCAGTTAACATTTGTACGAAATGCAAACCATGAAGAATGGCACCTTTAGATGAGGGATTTAAATAGATTTGGAGTTTTATTGATGTTTATACATGTTTGATTCAATTAATATATTAAGTTGCTTAACCACATGTGTTATATTTCATGATCAATGTATCAAAAAATGGCTTTGGAATCAAAAGAGGAGCCTTGTTAACCAAAAATGATGCGAGGAACTCTCTATTTTTGAATTCAACAATTAATATCAATAAGAAATGCAATTCAAAATCAACAAATCCATTGTTTGTTAAATTGAATAAATTCATGTAATTGATGGTCCACGTGCATATTTTTCATAATGAATATAGTTATTAGGAAAGAAACAAAAGTTAATTTCAAGGTTATTGCGTGAAAAATAGTCCTGGTAACAACAAGAGGAGCCTATTTAACACGAGGTGATTAGAAATTCTCATTATTTAGGAATTAAACCATTTAACATCTAACGAAAAGCAAACCATGAAGAATGACACCTTTAGATGATGGATTTAAATAGATTTGGAGTTTTATCCATGTTTATACATGTTTGATTCAATTAATATGCTAGGTTGTTTAGCCACATCTGTTATATTTCATGCTCAATGTATCAAAAAGTGTGCTTGGAATCAAAAGAGGAAACTTGCTAACCAAAAATGATGCGAGGAACTCTCTATTTTTGAATTCAACAATTAATATCTATAAGAAATGCAATTCAAAATCCAGGACTCCATTGTTTGTTAAATTGAATGAATTCATCTTATAGATGGTCTATGACCATTTTTTCATAATGAATATAGTTATTAAGAAAGAATTAAAAGTTAATTTCAAGGTTATTGCATGAAAAATAGTCCTGGTAACAACAAGAGAAGCCTAATTAACATGAGGTGATTAGAAATTCTCATTATTTAGAAATTAAACCAGTTAACATTTGGACAAAATGGAATCCCTGATGAATGGCACCTTTGGTTGATGGATTTAAATAGATTTGGGTTTTTATTGGTGTTTATGCTTGTTTGATTCAATTAATATACTAGGTTGTTTAACAACATGAGTTATATTTCATGATCAATGTATCAAAAAGTGTGTTTTGGAATTAAAAGAGGAGGCTTGCTTGACAAAAATGATGGGAGGAACACTCTATTTTTGTATTCTATAATTAATATCAGTAAGAAATGCAATTGAAAATCAAGAACTCCATTGTTTGTTAAATTGAATGTATTCATCTAATTGATGGTACACGGGCATTTTTGTCAAAATAAAAATATTTATCATGAAAGAAACAAAAGTTAATTTCAAGATTATTGCATGAAAAATAGTCCTGGTAACAACAAGAGGAGCCTAATTAACACGAGGTGATTAGAAATTCTCATTATTTAGGAATTAAACCAGTTAACATTTGTACGAAATGCAAACCATGAAGAATGGCACCTTTAGATGATGGATTTAAATAGATTTGGAGTTTTATTGGTGTTTATACATGTTTGATTCAATTAATATAATAGGTTGTTTAGCCACATGTGTTATATTTCATGCTCAATGTATCAAAAAGTGTGTTTGGAATCAAAATGGGAAACTTGTTAACAAAAAATGATGCGAGGAACTCTTTATTTTTGAATTCAACAATTAATATCTATAAGAAATGGAATTCAAAATCAAGGACTCCATTGTTTGTTAAATTGAATGAATTCATGTAATTGATGGTCGACGGGCATTTTTTTCATAATGAATATAGTTATTAAGAGAGAAACAAAAGTTCTTTTCAAGCTTATTGCATGAAAAATAGTCCTGGTAAAAACAAGAGGAGGCTAATTAACATGAGGTGATTAGAAATTCTCATTATTTAATAATTAAACCAGTTAACTTTTGTACGAAATGCAAACCGTGATGAATGGCACCTTTGGTTGATGGATTTAAATAGATTTGGATTTTTATTGGTGTTTATGCTTGTTTGATTCAATTAATATACTAGGTTGTTTAGCCACATGTGTTATATTTCATGGTCAATGTATCAAAAAATGTGTTCGGAATAAAAAGAGGAAACTTAATAACCAGAAATGATGCGAGGAACTCTCTATTTTTGAATTCAACAATTAATATCTATAAGAAATGCAATTCAAAATGAAGGAGTCCATTGTTTGTAAAATTGAATGAATTCATCTTCTAGATGGTCTATGGGCATTTTGTTCATAACGAATATAGTTATTAAGAAAGAATGAAAAGTTAATTTCAAGGTTATTGCATGAAAAATAGTCCTGGTAACAACAAGAGGAGCCTAATTAATATGAGGTGATTAGAAATTCTCATTATTTAGGAATTAAAAAAGTTAACATTTGGACGAAATGGAAACCGTGATGAATGGCACCTTTGGTTGATGGATTTAAATAGATTTGGATTTTTATTGGTGTTTATGCTTGTTTGATTCAATTAATATACTAAGTTGTTTAACCACATGTGTTATATTTCATGATCAATATATCAAAAAGTGGCTTTGGAATCAAAAGAGGAGCCTTGTTAACCCAAAAAGATGCGAGGAACTCTCTATTTTTGAATTCAACAATTAATATCAATAAGAAATGCAATTCAAAATCAACGACTCCATTGTTTGTTAAATTGAATGAATTCATGTAATTGATGGTCCACGTGCATATTTTTCATAATGAATATAGTTATTAGGAAAGAAACAAAAGTTAATTTCAAGGTTATTGCATGAAAAATAGACTTGGCAACAACAAAAGGAGCCTAATTAACACGAGGTGATTAGAAATTCTCATTATTTAGGAATTAAACCAGTTAACATATGTACGAAATGCAAACCATGAAGAATGGCACCTTTAGATGACGGATTTAAATAAATTTGGATTTTTATTGATGTTTATACATGTTTGATTCAATTAATATACTAGGTTGTTTAGCCACATGTTTTATATTCCATGCTCAATGTATCAAAAAGTGTGTTTGGAATCAAAAGAGGAAACTTGCTAACCAAAAATGATGCGAGGAACTCTCTATTTTTTAATTCAACAATTAATATCTATAAGAAATGCAAATCAAAATCACGGACTCCATTGTTTGTTAAATTGAATGAATTCATCTTCTAGATGGTCTATGGGCATTTTTTTCATAATTATTATAGTTATTTAGAAAGAATCAAAAGTTAATTTCAAGGTTATTGCATGAAAAATAGTCCTTGTAACAACAAGAGGAGCCTAATTAACATGAGGTGATTAGAAATTCTCATTATTTAGGAATTAAACCAGTTAACGTTTGGACGAAATGGAAACCGTGATGAATGGCACCTTTAGTTGATGGATTTAAATAGATTTGGATTTTTATTGGTGTTTATGCTTTTTTGATTCAATTAATATACTAAGTTTTTTAACCACATGTGTCATATTTCATGATCAATGTATCAAAAAGTGGCTTTGGAATCAAAAGAGGAGCCTTGTTAACCAAAAATGATGCGAGGAAATCCCTACTTTTGAATTCAACAATTTATATCAATGAGAAATGCAATTCAAAATCAATGACTCCATTGTTTGTTAAATTCAATGAATTCATGTAATTGATGGTCCACGTGCATATTTTTCATAAGGAATATAGTTATTAGGAAAGAAACAAAAGTTAATTTCAAGGTTATTGCATGAAAAATAGTCCTGGTAACAACAATAGGAGCCTAATTAACATGAGGTGATTAGAAATTCTCATTATTTAGGAATTAAACCAGTTAACATTTGTGCGAAATGCAAACCATGATGAATGGCACCTTTGGCTGATGGATTTTTACTGCTATTTATACCTGTTTGATTCAATTAATATACTAGGTTGTTTAGCCACATGTGTTATATTTCATGCTAAATGTGTCAAAAAGTGTGTTTTGGAATCAAAAGAGGAATCTTCCTTCACAAAAATGATTGGAGGAACTCTCTATTTTTTAATACAACAATTAATATCTATAAGAAATGCAATTTAAAATCAACGACTCCATTGTTTGTTAAATTGAATGAATTCATGTAATTGATGGTCCACGTGCATATTTTTCATAATGAATATAGTTATTAGGAAAGAAACAAAAGTTAATTTCAAGGTTATTGCATGAAAAATAGTCCTGGTAACAACAAGAGGAGCCTAATTAACACGAGGTGATTATAGATTCTCATTATTTAGGAATTAAACAAGTTAACATTTGTACAAAATGCAAACCAACAAGAATGGCACCTTTAGATGATGGATTTAAATAGATTTGGATTTTTATTGATGTTTATGCTTGTTTGATTCAATTAATATACTAGGTTGTTTAACCACATGTGTTATATTTCATGATCAATGTATCAAAAAGTGTGTTTGGAATCAAAAGAGGAAACTTGCTAACCAAAAATGATGCGAGGAACTCTCTATTTTTGAATTCGATAATTAATATCAATAAGAAATGCAATTCAAAATCAAGGACTCCATTGTTTGTGAAATTGAATGAATTCATGTAATTGATGGTCCTCGGGCATTTTTTTCATAATAAATATAGTTATTAAGAGAGAAATAAAAGTTAAGTTCAAGGTTATTGCATGAAAAATAGTTCTGGTAGCAACAACAAGAGCCTAATTAACATACGGTGATTAGAAATTCTCATTATTTAGGAATTAAACCAGTTAAGATTTGTACGAAATGCAAACCACGAAGAATGCCACCTTTAGATGATGGATTTAAATATATTTGGAGTTTTATTGATGTTTATACATGTTTGATTCAAGTAATATACTAGGTTGTTTAGCCAAATGTGTTATATTTCATGCTCAAAGTATCAAAAAGTGTGTTTGGAATCAAAAGAGGAAACTTGCTAACTAAAAATGATGCGAGGAACTCTCTATTTTTGAATTCTAGAATTAATATCTATAAGAAATGCAATTCAAAATCAAGGACTCCATTGTTTGTTAAATTGAATGAATTCATGTAATTGATGGTCCACGTGCATATTTTTCATAATGAATATAGTTATTAGGATAGAAACAAAAGTTAATTTGAAGGTTATTGCATGAAAAATAGTCCTGGTAACAACAAGAGGAGCCTAATTAACACGAGGTGATTAGAGATTCTCATTATTTAAAAATTAAACAAGTTAACATTTGTACGAAATGCAAACCAACAAGAATGGCACCTTTAGATGATGGATTTAAATAAATTTGGAGTTTTATTGATGTTTATACATGTTTGATTCAATTAATATACTAGGTTGTTTAGCCACATGTGTTATATTTCAGGCTCAATGTATCAAAAAGTGTGTTTGGAATCAAAAGAGGAAACTTGCTAACCAAAAATGATGCGAGGAACTCTCAATTTTTGAATTCAATAATTAATATCTATAAGAAATGCAATTCAAAATCAAGGAGTCCATTGTTTGTTAAATTGAATGAATTCATCTTATAGATGGTCCATGGGCATTTTTTTCATAATGAATATATTTATTAAGAAAGAATCAAAAGTTAATTTCAAAGTTAGTGCATGAAAAATAGTCCTGGTAACAACAAGAGGAGCCTAATTAACATGAGGTGATTAGAAATTCTCATTATTTAGGAATTAAACCAGTTAACATTTGTGCGAAAAGCAAACCGTGATGAATGGCACCGTTGGCTGATGGATTTAAATAGATTTGGATTTTTATTGGTGTTTATGCTTGTTTGATTCAATTAATATATTAGGTTTTTTAACCACATGTGTTATATTTCATGATCAATGTATCAAAAAGTGGCTTTGGAATCAAAAGAGGATCCTTGTTAACCAAAAATGTTGCCAGGAACTCCCTATTTTTGAATTCTATAATTAATATCAATAAGAAATGTAATTCAAAATCTAGGACTCCATTGTTTGTTAAATTGAATGAATTCATGTAATTGATGGTCCACGGGCTTTTTTTTCATAATGAATATAGTTATTAAGGGAGAAACAAAAGTTAATTTCAAGGTTATTGCATGAAAAATAGTCCTGGTAACAACAACAGGATCTTAAATAACATGAGGTGATTAGAAATTGTCATTATTTAGGAATTAAACCAGTTAACATTTGTACGAAAAGCAAACCGTGATGAATGGCACCATTGGCTGATGGATTCAAATAGATTTGGGATTTTATTGGTGTTTATGCTTGTTTGATTCAATTAATATACTAGGTTTTTTAACCACATGTGTTATATTTCATGATCAATGTATCAAAAAATGTGTTTGGAATCAAAAGAGGAAACTTGATAACCAGAAATGATGGGAGGAACTCTCTATTTTTGAATTCTATAATTAATATCAATAAGAAATGCAATTCAAAATCAAGGACTCCATTATTTGTTAAATTGAATGAATTCATGTATTTGATGGTCCACGGGCTTTTCTTTCATAATGAATATAGTTATTAAGAGAGAAACAAAAGTTAATTTCAAGGTTATTGCATGAAAAATAGTCCTGGTAACAACAATAGGAGCCTAATTAACATGAGGTGATTAGAAATTCTCATTATTTAGGAATTAAACCAGTTAACATTTGTGCGAAATGCAAACCATGATGAATGGCACCTTTGGCTGATGGATTTAAATAGATTTTGATTTTTATTGGTGTTTATGCTTGTTTGATTCAATTAATATACTAAGTTGTTTAACCACATGTGTTAGATTTCATGATCAATTTATCAAAAAGTGGCTTTGGAATCAAAAGAGGAGCCTTATTAACCAAAAATGATGCGAGCAACTCTCTATTTTTGAATTCTATAATTAATATCAATAAGAAATACAATTCAAAATCAAAGACTCCATTGTTTGTTAAATTGAATGAATTCATGTAATTGATTGTCCATGGGCATTTTTTTCATAATGAATATAGTTATTAAGAGAGAAACAAAAGTTCTTTTCAAGGTTATTGCGTGGAAAATAGTCCTGGTCACAACAAGAGGAGCCTAATTAACATGAGGTGATTAGAAATTCTCATTATTTAATAATTAAACCAGTTAACATTTGTACAAAATGCAAACCGTGATGAATGGCACATTTGGTTGATGGATTTAAAAAGATTTGGATTTTTATTGGTGTTTATGCTTGTTTGATTCAATTAATATACTAAGTTGTTTAACCACATGTGTTAGATTTCATGATCAATTTATCAAAAAGTGGCTTTGGAATCAAAAGAGGAGCCTTGTTAACCAAAAATGATGCGAGGAACTCTCTATTTTTGAATTCTATAATTAATATCAATAAGAAATGCAATTCAAAATCAAAGACTCCATTGTTTGCTAAATTGAATGAATTCTTGTAATTGATAGTCCTCGGGCATTTCTTTCATAATGAATATAGTTATTAAGAGAGAAATAAAAGTTAATTTCAAGGTTATTGCATGAAAAATAGTTCTGCTAGCAACAACAGGAGCCTAATTAACATAAGGTGATTAGAAATTCTCATTATTTATGAATTAAACCAGTTAACATTTGTTCGAAATGCAAACCATGAAGAATGGCACCTTTAGATGATGGATTTAAATAGATTTGGAGTTTTATTGATGTTTATACATGTTTGATTCAATTAATATACTAGGTTGTTTAGCCACATGTGTTATATTTCATGCTCAAAGTATCAAAAAGTGTGTTTGGAATCAAGAGAGGAAACTTGCTAAGCAAAAATGATGCGAGGAACTCTCTGTTTTTTAATTCAACAATTAATATCTATAAGAAAAGTAATTCAAAATCAAGGACTCCATTGTTTGTTAAATTGAATGAATTCATGTAATTAATGGTCCACATGCATATTTTTCATAATGAATATAGTTATTAGGAAAGAAACAAAAGTTAATTTCAAGGTTATTTCATGAAAAATAATCCTGGTAACAACAAGAGTAGCCTAATTAACATGACGCGATTAGAAATTCTCATTATTTAGGAATTAATCCAGTTAACATTTGTACGAAATGCAAACCAAGAAGAATGGCACCTTTAGATGATGGATTTAAATAGATTTGGAGTTTTATTGATGTTTATACATATTTGATTCAATTAATATACTAGGTTGTTTAGGCACATGTGTTATATTTCATGCTCAATGTAGCAAAAAGTGTGTTTGGAGTCAAAAGAGGAAACTTGCTAACCAAAAATGATGCAAGGAACTCTCTATTTTTGAATTCAACAATTAATATCTATCAGAAATGCAATTCAAAATCAACGACTCCATTGTTTGTTAAATTGAATGAATTCATCTTATAGAAGGTCCATGGGCATTTTTTTCATAATGAATATAGTTATTAAGAAAGAATCAAAAGTTAATTTCAAGGTTAGTGCATGAAAAATAGTCCTGGTAACAACAAGAGGAGCCTAATTAACATGAGGTGATTAGAAATTCTCATTATTTAGGAATTAAACCAGTTAACATTTGTGCGGAAAGCAAACCGTGATGAATGACACCTTTGGCTGATGGATTTAAATAGATTTGGATTTTTATTGGTGTTTATGCTTGTTTGATTCAATTAATATACTAGGTTTTTTAACCACATGTGTTATATTTCATGATCAATGTATCAAAAAGTGTGTTTGGAATCAAAAGAGGAAACTTGCTAACCAAAAATGATGCAAGGAACTCTCTATTTTTGAATTCTATAATTAATATCAATAAGAAATGTAATTCAAAATCTAGGACTCCATTGTTTATTAAAATGAATGAATTCATGTAATTGATGGTCCACGGGCTTTTTTTTCATAATGAATATAGTTATTAAGAGAGAAACAAAAGTTAATTTCAAGGTTATTGCATGAAAAATAGTCCTGGTAACAACAACAGGAGCCTAATTAACATGAGGTGATTAGAAATTCTCATTATTTTGGAATTAAACTAGTTAACATTGGTATGAAATGCAAACCATGATGAATGGCACCTTTGGCTGATGCGTTTAAATAGATTTGGATTTTTACTGCAATTTATACCTGTGTGATTCAATTAATATACTAGGTTGTTTATCCACATGTGTTATATTTCATGGTAAATGTGTCAAAAAGTGTGTTTTGGAATCAAAAGAGGAGGCTTGCTAGACAAAAATGATGGGAGGAACTCTCTATTTTTTAATACAACAATTAATATCTATAAGAAATGCAATTCAAAATCAAGGACTCCATTGTTTGTTAAATTGAATGAATTCATGTAATTGATGGTCCACGTGCATATTTTTCATAATGAATGTAGTTATTAGGAAAGAAACAAAAGTTAATTTCAAGGTTATTGCATGAAAAATAGTCCTGGTAACAACAAGAGGAGCCTAATTAACACGAGGTGATTAGAAATTCTCATTATTTAATAATTAAACCAGTTAACTTTTGTACGAAATGCAAACCGTGATGAATGGCACCTTTGGTTGATGGATTTAAATAGATTTGGATTTTTATTGGTGTTTATGCTTGTTTGATTCAATTAATATACTAGGTTGTTTAGCCACATGTGTTATATTTCATGGTCAATGTATCAAAAAATGTGTTCGGAATAAAAAGAGGAAACTTAATAACCAGAAATGATGGGAGGAACTCTCTATTTTTGAATTCAACAATTAATATCTATAAGAAATGCAATTCAAAATGAAGGAGTCCATTGTTTGTAAAATTGAATGAATTCATCTTCTAGATGGTCTATGGGCATTTTTTTCATAATGAATATAGTTATTAAGAGAGAAACAAAAGTTCTTTTCAAGGTTATTGCATGAAAAATAGTCCTGGTAACAACAAGAGGAGCCTAATTAACATGAGGTGATGAGAAATTCTCATTTTTTAGGAATTAAACTAGTTAACTTTTGTACGAAATGCAAACCGTGATGAATGGCACCTTTGGTTGATGGATTTAAATAGATTTGGATTTTTATTGGTGTTTATGCTTGTTTGATTCAATTAATATATTAGGTTGTTTAGCCACATGTGTTATATTTCATGGTCAATGTATCAAAAAATGTGTTCGGAATAAAAAGAGGAAACTTAATAACCAGAAATGATGGGAGCAACTCTCTATTTTTGAATTCTATAATTAATATCAATAAGAAATGCAATTCAAAATCAAGAACTCCATTGTTTGTTAAATTGAATGAATTCATGTAATTGATTGTCCATGGGCATTTTTTTTCATAATGAATATATAGTTATTAAAGAGAGAAACAAAAGTTCTTTTCAAGGTTATTGCATGGAAAATAGTCCTCGTAACAACAAGAGGAGGCTAATTAACATGAGGTGATTAGAGATTCTCATTATTTAATAATTAAACCAGTTAACATTTGTACAAAATGCAAACCGTGATGAATGACACATTTGGTTGATGGATTTAAATAGATTTTGAATTTTATTGGTGTTTATGCTTGTTTGATTGAATTAATATACTAGGTTGTTTAACCACATGTATTATATTTCATGATCAATGTATCAAAAAATTTGTTCAGAATAGAAAGAGGAAACTTGATAACCAGAAATAATGGCAGGAACTCTCTATTTTTGAATTCTATAATTAATATCAATAAGAAATGCAATTCAAAATCAAGGACTCCATTGTTTGTTAAATTGAATGAATTCATCTTATAGATGGTCCATGGGCATTTTTTTCATAATGAATATAGTTATTAGGAAAGAAACAAAAGTGAATTACAAGGTTATTGTGTGAAAAATAGTCCTGGTAACAACAAGAGGAGCCTAATTAACACGAGGTGATTAGAAATTCTCATTATTTAGGAATTAAACCAGTTAACATTTAACGAAATGCAAACCATGAAGAATGGCACCTTTAAATGATGGATTTAAATAAATTTGGAGTTTTATTGATGTTTATACATGTTTGATTCAATTAATATACTAGGTTGTTTAGCCACATGTGTTATATTTCAGGCTCAATGTATCAAAAAGTGTGTTTGGAATCAAAAGAGGAAACTTGCTAACCAAAAATGATGAGAGGAACTCTCAATTTTTGAATTCAACAATTAATATCTATAAGAAATGCAATTCAAAATCAAGGAGTCCATTGTTTGTTAAATTGAATGAATTCATCTTATAGATGGTCCATGGGCATTTTTTTCATAATGAATATAGTTATTAGGAAAGAATCAAAAGTTAATTTCAAGGTTATTGCATGAAAAATAGTCCTGGTAACAACAAGAGGAGCCTAATTAACATGAGGTGATGAGAAATTCTCATTTTTTAGGAATTAAACCAGTTAACTTTTGTACGAAATGCAAACCGTGATGAAAGGCACCTTTGGCTGATGGATTTAAATAGATTTGGATTTTTATTGGTGTTTATGCTTGTTTGATTCAATTAATATACTAGGTTGTTTAGCCACATGTGTTATATTTCATGGTCAATGTATCAAAAAAATGTGTTCGGAATAAAAAAGAGGAAACTTAATAACCAGAAATGATGGGAGGAACTCTCTATTTTTGAATTCTATAATTAATATCAATAAGAAATGCAATTCAAAATCAAGAACTCCATTGTTTGTTAAATTGAATGAATTCATGTAATTGATTGTCCATGGGCATTTTTTTCATAATGAATATAGTTATTAAGAGAGAAACAAAAGTTCTTTTCAAGGTTATTGCATGGAAAATAGTCCTGGTAACAACAAGAGGAGCCTAATTAACATGAGGTGATTAGAAATTCTCATTATTTAATAATTAAACCAGTTAACATTTGTACGAAATGCAAACCATGATGAATGACACACATTGGTTGATGGATTTAAATAGATTTGGATTTTTATTGGTGTTTATGCTTGTTTGATTCAATTAATATACTAGGTTGTTTAACCACATGTATTATATTTCATGATCAATGTATCAAAAAATGTGTTCGGAATAAAAAGAGGAAACTTGATAACCAGAAATGATGGCAGGAACTCTCTATTTTTGAATTCTATAATTAATATCAATAAGAAATGCAATTCAAAATCAAGGACTCCATTGTTTGTTAAATTGAATGAATTCATCTTATAGATGGTCCATGGGCATTTTTTTCATAATGAATATAGTTATTAGGAAAGAAACAAAAGTTCTTTTCAAGGTTATTGCTTGGAAAATATAGTCCTGGTAAACAACAAGAGGAGCCTAATTAACATAAGGTGATTAGAAATTCTCATTATTTAATAATTAAACCTGTTAACTTCTGTACGAAATGCAAACCGTGAAGAATGTCACCTGTTCTTGATGGATTTAAATAGATTTGGATATTTATTGGTGTTTATGCTTGTTTGATTCAATTAATATATTAGGTTGTTTAGCCACATGTGTTATATTTCATGGTCAATGTATCAAAAAATGTGTTCGGAATAAAAAGAGGAAACTTAATAACCAGAAATGATGGGAGGAACTCTCTATTTTTGAATTCTATAATTAATATAAATAAGAAATGCAATTCAAAATCAAGAACTACATTGTTTGTTAAATTGAATGAATTCATGTAATTGATTGTCCATGGGCATTTTTTTCATAATGAATATAGTTATTAAGAGAGAAACAAAAGTTCTTTTCAAGGTTATTGCATGGAAAATAGTCCTGGTAACAACAAGAGGAGCCTAATTAACATGAGGTGATTAGAAATTCTCATTATTTAATAATTAAACCAGTTAACATTTGTACGAAATGCAAACCGTGATGAATGACACATTTGGTTGATGGATTTAAATAGATTTGGATTTTTATTGGTGTTTATGCTTGTTTGATTCAATTAATATACTAGGTTGTTTAACCACATGTATTATATTTCATGATCAATGTATCAAAAAATGTGTTTGGAATAAAAAGAGGAAACTTGATAACCAGAAATGATGGCAGGAACTCTCTATTTTTGAATTCTATAATTAATATCAATAAGAAATGCAATTCAAAATCAAGGACTCCATCCATTGTTTGTTAAATTGAATGAATTCATCTTATAGATGGTCCATGGGCATTTTTTTCATAATGAATATAGTTATTAGGAAAAAAAAAAAAAAGTTAATTACAAGGTTATTGCGTGAAAAATAGTCCTGGTAACAACAAGAGAGGAGCCTAATTAACACGAGGTGATTAGAAATTCTCATTATTTAGGAATTAAACCAGTTAACATTTAACGAAAGGCAAACCATGAAGAATCGCACCTTTAAATGATGGATTTAAATAAATTTGGAGTTTTATTGATGTTTATACATGTTTGATTCAATTAATATACTAGGTTGTTTAGCCACATGTGTTATATTTCAGGCTCAATGTATCAAAAAGTGTGTTTGGAATCAAAAGAGGAAACTTGCTAACCAAAAATGATGCGAGGAACTCTCAATTTTTGAATTCAACAATTAATATCTATAAGAAATGCAATTCAAAATCAAGGAGTCCATTGTTTGTTAAATTGAATGAATTCATCTTATAGATGGTCCATGGGCATTTTTTTCATAATGAATATAGTTATTAAGAAAGAATCAAAAGTTAATTTCAAGGTTATTGCATGAAAAAATAGTCCTGGTAACAACAAGAGGAGCCTAATTAACATGAGGTGATGAGAAATTCTCATTTTTTTTTAGGAATTAAACTAGTTAACTTTTGTACGAAATGCAAACCGTGATGAAAGGCACCTTTGGCTGATGGATTTAAATAGATTTGGATTTTTATTGGTGTTTATGCTTGTTTGATTCAATTAATATACTAGGTTGTTTAGCCACATGTGTTATATTTCATGGTCAATGTATCAAAAAATGTGTTTGAAATAAAAAGAGGAAACTTAATAACCAGAAATGATGGGAGGAACTCTCTATTTTTGAATTCTATAATTAATATCAATAAGAAATGCAATTCAAAATCAAGAACTCCATTGTTTGTTAAATTGAATGAATTCATGTAATTGATTGTCCATGGGCATTTTTTTCATAATGAATATAGTTATTAAGAGAGAAACAAAAGTTCTTTTCAAGGTTATTGCATGGAAAATAGTCCTGGTAACAACAAGAGGAGCCTAATTAACATGAGGTGATTAGAAATTCTCATTATTTAATAATTAAACCAGTTAACATTTGTACGAAATGCAAACCGTGATGAATGACACATTTGGTTGATGGATTTAAATAGATTTGGATTTTTATTGGTGTTTATGCTTGTTTGATTCAATTAATATACTAGGTTGTTTAACCACATGTATTATATTTCATGATCAATGTATCAAAAAATGTGTTCGGAATAAAAAGAGGAAACTTCATAACCAGAAATGATGGCAGGAACTCTCTATTTTTGAATTCTATAATTAATATCAATAAGAAATGCAATTCAAAATCAAGGACTCCATTGTTTGTTAAATTGAATGAATTCATCTTATAGATGGTCCATGGGCATTTTTTTCATAATGAATATAGTTATTAGGAAAAAAAAAAAGTTAATTACAAGGTTATTGCGTGAAAAATAGTCCTGGTAACAACAAGAGGAGCCTAATTAACACGAGGTGATTAGAAAAATCTCATTATTTAGGAATTAAACCAGTTAACATTTAACGAAAGGCAAACCATGAAGAATCGCACCTTTAAATGATGGATTTAAATAAATTTGGAGTTTTATTGATGTTTATACATGTTTGATTCAATTAATATACTAGGTTGTTTAGCCACATTTGTTATATTTCAGGCTCAATGTATCAAAAAGTGTGTTTGGAATCAAAAGAGGAAACTTGCTAACCAAAAATGATGCGAGGAACTCTCAATTTTTGAATTCAACAATTAATATCTATAAGAAATGCAACTCAAAATCAAGGAGTCCATTGTTTGTTAAATTGAATGAATTCATCTTATAGATGGTCCATGGGCATTTTTTTCATAATGAATATAGTTATTAAGAAAGAATCAAAAGTTAATTTCAAGGTTATTGCATGAAAAAATAGTCCTGGTAACAACAAGAGGAGGAGCTAATTAACATGAGGTGATGAGAAATTCTCATTTTTTAGGAATTAAACTAGTTAACTTTTGTACGAAATGCAAACCGTGATGAAAGGCACCTTTGGCTGATGGATTTAAATAGATTTGGATTTTTATTGGTGTTTATGCTTGTTTGATTTGATTCAATTAATATACTAGGTTGTTTAGCCACATGTGTTATATTTCATGGTCAATGTATCAAAAAATGTGTTCGGAATAAAAAGAGGAAACTTAATAACCAGAAATGATGGGAGGAACTCTCTATTTTTGAATTCTATAATTAATATCAATAAGAAATGCAATTCAAAATCAAGAACTCCATTGTTTGTTAAATTGAATGAATTCATGTAATTGATTGTCCATGGGCATTTTTTTCATAATGAATATAGTTATTATTAGAAAGAAACAAAAGTTCTTTTTCAAGGTTATTGCATGGAAAATAGTCCTGGTAACAACAAGAGGAGCCTAATTAACATGAGGTGATTAGAAATTCTCATTATTTAATAATTAAACCAGTTAACATTTGTACGAAATGCAAACCGTGATGAATGACACATTTGGTTGATGGATTTAAATAGATTTGGATTTTTATTGGTGTTTATGCTTGTTTGATTCAATTAATATACTAGGTTGTTTAACCACATGTATTATATTTCATGATCAATGTATCAAAAAATGTGTTCGGAATAAAAAAGAGGAAACTTCATAACCAGAAATGATGGCAGGAACTCTCTATTTTTTTTGATTCTATAATTAATATCAATAAGAAATGCAATTCAAAATCAAGGACTCCATTGTTTGTTAAATTGAATGAATTCATCTTATAGATGGTCCATGGGCATTTTTTTCATAATGAATATAGTTATTAGGAAAAAAAAAAAAGTTAATTACAAGGTTTTTGCGTGCGTGAAAAATAGTCCTGGTAACAACAAGAGGAGCCTAATTAACACGAGGTGATTAGAAATTTCTCATTATTTAGGAATTAAACCAGTTAACATTTAACGAAAGGCAAACCATGAAGAATGACACCTTTAAATGATGGATTTAAATAAATTTGGAGTTTTATTGATGTTTATACATGTTTGATTCAATTAATATACTAGGTTGTTTAGCCACATTTGTTATATTTCAGGCTCAATGTATCAAAAAGTGTGTTTGGAATCAAAAGAGGAAACTTGCTAACCAAAAATGATGCGAGGAACTCTCAATTTTTGAATTCAATAATTAATATCTATAAGAAATGCAATTCAAAATCAAGGAGTCCATTGTTTGTTAAATTGAATGAATTCATCTTATAGATGGTCCATGGGCATTTTTTTCATAATGAATATAGTTATTAAGAAAGAATCAAAAGTTAATTTCAAGGTTATTGCATGAAAAATAGTCCTGGTAACAACAAGAGGAGCCTAATTAACATGAGGTGATGAGAAATTCTCATTTTTTAGGAATTAAACCAGTTAACATTTGTACGAAATGCAAACCGTGATGAATGGCACCTTTGGCTGATGGATTTAAATAGATTTGGATTTTTATTGGTGTTTATGCTTGTTTGATTCAATTAATATACTAGGTTGTTTAGCCACATGTGTTATATTTCATGGTCAATGTATCAAAAAATGTGTTCGGAATAAAAAGAGGAAACTTAATAACCAGAAATGATGGGAGGAACTCTCTATTTTTGAATTCTATAATTAATATCAATAAGAAATGCAATTCAAAATCAAGAACTCCATTGTTTGTTAAATTGAATGAATTCATGTAATTGATTGTCCATGGGCATTTTTTTCATAATGAATATAGTTATTAAGAGAGAAACAAAAGTTCTTTT
Organism: Ceriops zippeliana; assembly: GCA_037897445.1. NCBI lineage: Eukaryota > Viridiplantae > Streptophyta > Magnoliopsida > Malpighiales > Rhizophoraceae > Ceriops > Ceriops zippeliana. The sequence goes on along the minus strand of JBAPLH010001396.1, from coordinate 8,471 downwards.
CAAGGTTATTGCATGGAAAATAGTCCTGGTAACAACAAGAGGAGCCTAATTAACATGAGGTGATTAGAAATTCTCATTATTTAATAATTAAACCAGTTAACATTTGTACGAAATGCAAACCGTGATGAAATGACACATTTGGTTGATGGATTTAAATAGATTTGGATTTTTATTGGTGTTTATGCTTGTTTGATTCAATTAATATACTAGGTTGTTTAACCACATGTATTATATTTCATGATCAATGTATCAAAAAATGTGTTCGGAATAAAAAGAGGAAACTTCATAACCAGAAATGATGGCAGGAACTCTCTATTTTTGAATTCTATAATTAATATCAATAAGAAATGCAATTCAAAATCAAGGACTCCATTGTTTGTTAAATTGAATGAATTCATCTTATAGATGGTCCATGGGCATTTTTTTCATAATGAATATAGTTATTAGGAAAAAAAAAAAAGTTAATTACAAGGTTATTGCGTGAAAAATAGTCCTGGTAACAACAAGAGGAGCCTAATTAACACGAGGTGATTAGAAATTCTCATTATTTAGGAATTAAACCAGTTAACATTTAACGAAAGGCAAACCATGAAGAATCGCACCTTTAAATGATGAATTTAAATAAATTTGGAGTTTTATTGATGTTTATACATGTTTGATTCAATTAATATACTAGGTTGTTTAGCCACATTTGTTATATTTCAGGCTCAATGTATCAAAAAAGTGTGTTTTTGGAATCAAAAGAGGAAACTTGCTAACCAAAAATGATGCGAGGAACTCTCAATTTTTGAATTCAACAATTAATATCTATAAGAAAATGCAACTCAAAATCAAGGAGTCCATTGTTTGTTAAATTGAATGAATTCATCTTATAGATGGTCCATGGGCATTTTTTTTTCATAATGAATATTATTATTAAGAAAGAATCAAAAGTTAATTTCAAGGTTATTGCATGAAAAATAGTCCTGGTAACAACAAGAGGAGCCTAATTAACATGAGGTGATGAGAAATTCTCATTTTTTAGGAATTAAACCAGTTAACTTTTGTACGAAATGCAAACCGTGATGAAAGGCACCTTTGGCTGATGGATTTAAATAGATTTGGATTTTTATTGGTGTTTATGCTTGTTTGATTCAATTAATATACTAGGTTGTTTAGCCACATGTGTTATATTTCATGGTCAATGTATCAAAAAATGTGTTCGGAATAAAAAGAGGAAACTTAATAACCAGAAATGATGGGAGGAACTCTCTATTTTTGAATTCTATAATTAATATCAATAAGAAATGCAATTCAAAATCAAGAACTCCATTGTTTGTTTAAATTGAATGAATTCATGTAATTGATTGTCCATGGGCATTTTTTTCATAATAATGAATATAGTTATTAAAAGAGAAAAAAAAGTTCTTTTCAAGGTTATTGCATGGAAAATAGTCCTGGTAACAACAAGAGGAGCCTAATTAACATGAGGTGATTAGAAATTCTCATTATTTAATAATTAAAACCAGTTAACATTTGTACGAAATGCAAACCGTGATGAATGACACATTTGGTTGATGGATTTAAATAGATTTGGATTTTTATTGGTGTTTATGCTTGTTTGATTCAATTAATATACTAGGTTGTTTAACCACATGTATTATATTTCATGATCAATGTATCAAAAAATGTGTTCGGAATAAAAAGAGGAAACTTCATAACCAGAAATGATGGCAGGAAACTCTCTATTTTTGAATTCTATAATTAATATCAATAAGAAATGCAATTCAAAATCAAGGACTCCATTGTTTGTTAAATTGAATGAATGAATTCATCTTATAGATGGTCCATGGGCATTTTTTTCATAATGAATATAGTTTATTATTAGGAAAAAAAAAAAGTTAATTACAAGGTTATTGCGTGAAAAATAGTCCTGGTAACAACAAGAGGAGCCTAATTAACACGAGGTGATTAGAAATTCTCATTATTTAGGAATTAAACCAGTTAACATTTAACGAAAGGCAAACCAAGAAGAATGACACCTTTAAATGATGGATTTAAATAAATTTGGAGTTTTTATTGATGTTTATACATGTTTGATTCAATTAATATACTAGGTTGTTTAGCCACATGTGTTATATTTCAGGCTCAATGTATCAAAAAAAGTGTGTTTGGAATCAAAAGAGGAAACTTGCTAACCAAAAATGATGCGAGGAACTCTCAATTTTTGAATTCAATAATTAATATCTATAAGAAATGCAATTCAAAATCAAGGAGTCCATTGTTTGTTAAATTGAATGAATTCATCTTATAGATGGTCCATGGGCATTTTTTTCATAATGAATATAGTTATTAAGAAAGAATCAAAAGTTAATTTCAAAGGTTATTGCATGAAAAATAGTCCTGGTAACAACAAGAGGAGCCTAATTAACATGAGGTGATGAGAAATTGTCATTTTTTAGGAATTAAACCAGTTAACATTTGTACGAAATGCAAACCGTGATGAATGGCACCTTTGGCTGATGGATTTAAATAGATTTGGATTTTTATTGGTGTTTATGCTTGTTTGATTCAATTAATATACTAGGTTGTTTAGCCACATGTGTTATATTTTTCATGGTCAATGTATCAAAAAAAATGTGTTCGGAATAAAAAGAGGAAAACTTAATAACCAGAAATGATGGGAGGAACTCTCTATTTTTGAATTCTATAATTAATATCAATAAGAAATGCAATTCAAAATCAAGAACTCCATTGTTTGTTAAATTGAATGAATTCATGTAATTGATTGTCCATGGGCATTTTTTTCATAATGAATATAGTTATTAAGAGAGAAACAAAAGTTCTTTTCAAGGTTATTGCATGGAAAATAGTCCTGGTAACAACAAGAGGAGCCTAATTAACATGAGGTGATTAGAAATTCTCATTATTTTTAATAATTAAACCAGTTAACATTTGTACGAAATGCAAACCGTGATGAATGACACATTTGGTTGATGGATTTAAATAGATTTGGATTTTTATTGGTGTTTATGCTTGTTTGTTTCAATTAATATACTAGGTTGTTTAAACCACATGTATTATATTTTCATGATCAATGTATCAAAAAATGTGTTCGGAATAAAAAGAGGAAACTTCATAACCAGAAATGATGGCAGGAACTCTCTATTTTTGAATTCTATAATTAATATCAATAAGAAATGCAATTCAAAAATCAAGGACTCCATTGTTTGTTAAATTGAATGAATTCATCTTATAGATGGTCCATGGGCATTTTTTTTCATAATGAATATAGTTATTAGGAAAAAAAAAAAAAAGTTAATTACAAGGGTTATTGCGTGAAAAATAGTCCTGGTAACAACAAGAGGAGCCTAATTAACATGAGGTGATTAGAAATTGTCATTTTTTAGGAATTAAACCAGTTAACATTTGTACGAAATGCAAACCGTGATGAATGCACACCTGGCTGATGGATGGATTTAAATAGATTTGGATTTTTATTGGTGTTTATGCTTGTTTGATTCAATTAATATACTAGGTTGTTTAGCCACATGTGTTATATTTCATGGTCAATGTATCAAAAAAATGTGTTTGGAATCAAAAGAGGAAACTTTGCTAACCAAAAATGATGCGAGGAACTCTCTATTTTTGAATTCTATAATTAATATCAATAAGAAATGCAATTCAAAATCAAGGACTCCATTGTTTGTTAAATTGAATGAATTCATGTAATTGATGGTCCATGGGCATTTTTTTCATAATGAATATAGTTATCAAGAAAGAAACAAAAGTTCTTTTCAAGGTTATTGCATGGAAAATAGTCCTGGTAACAACAAGAGGAGCCTAATTAACATGAGGTGATTAGAAATTCTCATTATTTAATAATTAAACCAGTTAACATTTGTACGAAATGCAAACCGTGATGAATGACACATTTGGTTGATGGATTTAAATAGATTTGGATTTTTATTGGTGTTTATGCTTGTTTGTTTCAATTAATATACTAGGTTGTTTAACCACATGTATTATATTTCATGATCAATGTATCAAAAAATGTGTTCGGAATAAAAAGAGGAAACTTCATAACCAGAAATGATGGCAGGAACTCTCTATTTTTGAATTCTATAATTAATATCAATAAGAAATGCAATTCAAAATCAAGGACTCCATTGTTTGTTAAATTGAATGAATTCATCTTATAGATGGTCCATGGGCATTTTTTTTTCATAATGAATATAGTTATTAGGAAAAAAAAAAAGTTAATTACAAGGTTATTGCGTGAAAAATAGTCCTGGTAACAACAAGAGGAGCCTAATTAACACGAGGTGATTAGAAATTCTCATTATTTAGGAATTAAACCAGTTAACATTTAACGAAAGGCAAACCATGAAGAATCGCACCTTTAAATGATGGATTTAAATAAATTTGGAGTTTTATTGATGTTTATACATGTTTGATTCAATTAATATACTAGGTTGTTTAGCCACATGTGTTATATTTCATGGTCAATGTATCAAAAAATGTGTTCGGAATAAAAAGAGGAAACTTAATAACCAGAAATGATGGGAGGAACTCTCTATTTTTGAATTCTATAATTAATATCAATAAGAAATGCAATTCAAAATCAAGAACTCCATTGTTTGTTAAATTGAATGAATTCATGTAATTGATTGTCCATGGGCATTTTTTTCATAATGAATATAGTTATTAAAAAAGAAACAAAAGTTCTTTTCAAGGTTATTGCATGGAAAATAGTCCTGGTAACAACAAGAGGAGCCTAATTAACATGAGGTGATTAGAAATTCTCATTATTTAATAATTAAACCAGTTAACATTTGTACGAAATGCAAACCGTGATGAATGACACATTTGGTTGATGGATTTAAATAGATTTGGATTTTTATTGGTGTTTATGCTTGTTTGATTCAATTAATATACTAGGTTGTTTAACCACATGTATTATATTTCATGATCAATGTATCAAAAAATGTGTTTCGGAATAAAAAGAGGAAACTTGATAACCAGAAATGATGGCAGGAACTCTCTATTTTTGAATTCTATAATTAATATCAATAAGAAATGCAATTCAAAATCAAGGACTCCATTGTTTGTTAAATTGAATGAATTCATCTTATAGATGGTCCATGGGCATTTTTTTCATAATGAATATAGTTATTAGGAAAAAAAAAAAAAGTTAATTACAAGGTTATTGCGTGAAAAATAGTCCTGGTAACAACAAGAGGAGCCTAATTAACACGAGGTGATTAGAAATTCTCATTATTTAGGAATTAAACCAGTTAACATTTAACGAAAGGCAAACCAAGAAGAATGACACCTTTAAATGATGGATTTAAATAAATTTGGAGTTTTATTGATGTTTATACATGTTTGATTCAATTAATATACTAGGTTGTTTAGCCACATTGTGTTATATTTCAGGCTCAATGTATCAAAAAAAGTGTGTTTGGAATCAAAAGAGGAAAAACTTGCTAACCAAAAATGATGCGAGGAACTCTCAATTTTTGAATTCAATAATTAATATCTATAAGAAATGCAATTCAAAATCAAGGAGTCCATTGTTTGTTAAATTGAATGAATTCATCTTATAGATGGTCCATGGGCATTTTTTCATAATGAATATAGTTATTAAGAAAGAATCAAAAGTTAATTTCAAGGTTATTGCATGAAAAATAGTCCTGGTAACAACAAGAGGAGCCTAATTAACATGAGGTGATGAGAAATTGTCATTTTTTAGGAATTAAACCAGTTAACATTTGTACGAAATGCAAACCGTGATGAATGGCACCTTTGGCTGATGGATTTAAATAGATTTGGATTTTTATTGGTGTTTATGCTTGTTTGATTCAATTAATATACTAGGTTGTTTAGCCACATGTGTTATATTTCATGGTCAATGTATCAAAAAATGTGTTCGGAATCAAAAAGAGGAAACTTAATAACCAGAAATGATGGAGGAACTCTCTATTTTTGAATTCTATAATTAATATCAATAAGAAATGCAATTCAAAATCAAGAACTCCATTGTTTGTTAAATTGAATGAATTCATGTAATTGATTGTCCATGGGCATTTTTTTCATAATGAATATAGTTATTAAGAGAGAGAAACAAAAGTTCTTTTCAAGGTTATTGCATGGAAAATAGTCCTGGTAACAACAAGAGGAGCCTAATTAACATGAGGTGATTAGAAATTCTCATTATTTAATAATTAAACCAGTTAACATTTGTACGAAATGCAAACCGTGATGAATGACACATTTGGTTGATGGATTTAAATAGATTTGGATTTTTATTGGTGTTTATGCTTGTTTGATTCAATTAATATACTAGGTTGTTTTAACCACATGTATTATATTTCATGATCAATGTATCAAAAAATGTGTTCGGAATAAAAAGAGGAAAAACTTCATAACCAGAAATGATGGCAGGAACTCTCTATTTTTGAATTCTATAATTAATATCAATAAGAAATGCAATTCAAAATCAAGGACTCCATTGTTTGTTAAATTGAATGAATTCATCTTATAGATGGTCCATGGGCATTTTTTTCATAATGAATATAGTTATTAGGAAAAAAAAAAAAGTTAATTTACAAGGTTATTGCGTGAAAAATAGTCCTGGGTAACAACAAGAGGAGCCTAATTAACACGAGGTGATTAGAAATTCTCATTATTTAGGAATTAAACCAGTTAACATTTAACGAAAGGCAAACCATGAAGAATCGCACCTTTAAATGATGGATTTAAATAAATTTGGAGTTTTATTCATGTTTATACATGTTTGATTCAATTAATATACTAGGTTGTTTAGCCACATGTGTTATATTTCATGGTCAATGTATCAAAAAAATGTGTTCGGAATAAAAAGAGGAAACTTAATAACCAGAAATGATGGGAGGAACTCTCTATTTTTGAATTCTATAATTAATATCAATAAGAAATGCAATTCAAAATCAAGAACTCCATTGTTTGTTAAATTGAATGAATTCATCTTATAGATGGTCCATGGGCATTTTTTTCATAATGAATATAGTTATTAGGAAAAAAACAAAAGTTAATTACAAGGTCATTGCGTGAAAAATAGTTCCTGGTAACAACAAGAGGAGAGCCTAATTAACACGAGGTGATTAGAAATTCTCATTATTTAGGAATTAAACCAGTTAACATTTAACGAAAGGCAAACCAAGAAGAATGACACCTTTAAATGATGGATTTAAATAAATTTGGAGTTTTATTGATGTTTATACATGTTTGATTCAATTAATATACTAGGTTGTTTAGCCACATGTGTTATATTTCAGGCTCAATGTATCAAAAAGTGTGTTTGGAATCAAAAGAGGAAACTTGCTAACCAAAAATGATGCGAGGAACTCTCAATTTTTGAATTCAATAATTAATATCTATAAGAAATGCAATTCAAAATCAAGGAGTCCATTGTTTGTTAAATTGAATGAATTCATCTTATAGATGGTCCATGGGCATTTTTTTCATAATGAATATAGTTATTAAGAAAGAATCAAAAGTTAATTTCAAGGTTATTGCATGAAAAATAGTCCTGGTAACAACAAGAGGAGCCTAATTAACATGAGGTGATGAGAAATTGTCATTTTTTAGGAATTAAACCAGTTAACATTTGTACGAAATGCAAACCGTGATGAATGGCACCTTTGGCTGATGGATTTAAATAGATTTGGATTTTTATTGGTGTTTATGCTTGTTTGATTCAATTAATATACTAGGTTGTTTAGCCACATGTGTTATATTTCATGGTCAATGTATCAAAAAATGTGTTCGGAATAAAAAGAGGAAACTTAATAACCAGAAATGATGGGAGGAACTCTCTATTTTTGAATTCTATAATTAATATCAATAAGAAATGCAATTCAAAAATCAAGAACTCCATTGTTTGTTAAATTGAATGAATTCATGTAATTGATTGTCCATGGGCATTTTTTTCATAATGAATATAGTTATATAAGAGAGAAACAAAAGTTCTTTTCAAGGTTATTGCATGGAAAATAGTCCTGGTAACAACAAGAGGAGCCTAATTAACATGAGGTGATTAGAAATTCTGATTATTTAATAATTAAACCAGTTAACATTTGTACGAAATGCAAACCGTGATGAATGACTCATTTGGTTGATGGATTTAAATAGATTTTGGATTTTTATTGGTGTTTATGCTTGTTTGTTTTCAATTAATATACTAGGTTGTTTAACCACATGTATTATATTTCATGATCAATGTATCAAAAAATGTGTTCGGAATAAAAAGAGGAAACTTCATAACCAGAAATGATGGCAGGAACTCTCTATTTTTGAATTCTATAATTAATATCAATAAGAAATGCAATTCAAAATCAAGGACTCCATTGTTTTGTTAAATTGAATGAATTCATCTTATAGATGGTCCATGGGCATTTTTTTTCATAATGAATATAGTTTATTAGGAAAAAAAAAAAAGTTAATTACAA